>JAVJHY010106076.1:0-490260 GCA_035593235.1 Phascolosoma agassizii
CACGAACCCGACCCAACCGAGCAGCCTCATCCCCGACCACACGCTCCCCAGAATCACCCACAACCCCTCCACCCCCACCCACAACAGGATCGCACAAGACAAGCCATCCAACAGTCAACTACGAATCGTGGGCCCAGGACTGCTACCGCGGAATCAAACGACGACTTTGACCGTTACCGGCGGCGGCCTTGTCTGGATGTCGGCTGCTGAAACGTAGCAACAGCCAACCCTGGACGTCCGGCCCACCACACCCGGCCTGGTAACGGTGCAGCTACAGGCCAAAAACGGCGCCGCCGCAACCCGAACTGAACCGCCCCGGGTCTGGTGATTGCTTCTACCTCTGAGAGGATGAAGCAATGTTAGAAGCGAAGAAGAGGTCGGGTAGGTATCCGGCGGCGGTCTGGAACCGACGGAGAGCAAGCCGTGACACCTCTAACGTGGTCCATCACTCCGATCGTGGCGGGACAATACTTGTCGATTGCCTACAGCGAACGGCTCGCCAGCAACAACATCGTCGCGTCGGTCGGATCCAAGGGTGACAGTTACGACAACGCATTGTGTGAGCGGCAGTGACTCAATAAACCAAGCAGTCACCGAACCCGGGGCGGTTCACAACACGAGGACGGCGCCGATGACAGTCAGTCGCCGACTCACCCGAACCCGAACCCAGCGTGTCCGTGTCCGACAACCCGGCAGCCGGACCAGGCGAGTCCCAGTCCGGACAACAACGACCGTCAAGGTCACCCGTCGCAAGTAATGATACGGCGGCTGTCAGTGTCTACGCCTAAGATCTCATCTGATGGAGATCACCACTGCGGCCGAGCTGGAGAAGATGACACCGGCCGAGCGTCGCGCTCACTTCGAGGCCTCCATCGTGTGGAACGCTGACGGCATCGACAACCCCCAAGTCCAGGCCCTTCTTGACCGAAGCCGGCAAAGGACTCGCCCGTCCAGGTCAAATCCCGACCCGGCGTAGGCCAGCAGGAAACGCCCCTGCTCTACGAAACTTGTGAGTGGCGAAGCTGCGGCAACTCTTCTGACATCGAAAGGTTTAGCTGGGCATGCTGAACGTCGTTGCTGCGGTCTAGCCGCACACCACCTGGACGTAGTCTGCTGTCGCCTCGGGGGTGGCGTCCGCCGTAGGCAAGAATCGGAAGACGTCGAAAAGTGCTTGGCTAACACACCCGTGATCTAGATCCCGGCGGAACTCGTCCGCGATTGCCTCAGCGCCCGCTCTACATTCATCGCTCGTCACTCCCGAGCAGAACACTCCCGGCCCGATTGTCGGAGATGACTTCACGGCCGGGGTGATCGTGGTTGGAGAACTGTGTGTGAGGACCTCAACGGCTGCGTCCGGTCGGCCGGTCTGTTCGGTTTCGGAACTTCCGGCCAAATCCCGCACTACTGACATGAATATCCCTAGGGAGAATAAGCCGACAAACACAACGATGACTTGTCCGATGACTCGGCCGATACCCGGGTGTTTATCGCCCCCTCCGCTGCTCTCGTCTGCGACGGTCTCAGGTGGAACCGGTGGCGCTGGCAGTGGCTGAACAAAACGCATCCGTGTGTATCGACCGCCATGCCAATCAAGCTTGAGGTGACCACCGAAGACCATGAGGTGACCAATTTCTCAATGGCCGCCGAACAGCTATCGCACCAGATACCCAGTTCTGTGCCGTTGGCGGCCACTCCGCCAGACGAGTTCCAGAGTGGCTTGGGCGCCTACCGTTCGTGCTCTTCTAGGGTTCGATGAGAACGTGTCTCACGTCTCGGGTCTCGACCACATCGACTCGGAGGATCGCGTCATACGACGCCAGGCATACCGAACGGTTCGCGAGCATCGACAACAAGGCGACGAACCTCACTCCGATTCGGGGCTACCGGGAGAGCGTCCCAATGCCGGACGAACAGTCCACCAACATCAGACGAGTCGCTCGACTCGAACCACCGCAACCGGTCAAGCGGGTCACTCAACACCAAAGCCAAACGAGCAGGGAACCCAGGCGAGTAGTAGAACCCGACAGTCTGCAACTAGTCGTCGTCCAACGCCGGCAGGCTGATCAGCTGATAGTACGCCTGCTGGATCTCCGGCCGCTCCGCCGATGGATCAAGGATCGGACGCAGCTCCGGTAGACCCGGTGCCGGCTTTTGCACCACTAAACGTTCCTGATCACTCGCCATGCCCGGATCCTACACCGACCAAACCTGACCAGACGGCGACCGCCGACTGCCAGCCAGTAAACCACCGCCACACCCCACACCCCACACCCGCGCACCTCGAATAATGCAGCAAACCTGAGGGCCTCTTCGGCAGCGAGATTTCCGATCATCTAGACCGATCGGGAAAGCCCGGTACCAGCGTCCTATGTTCGCCAGCCCCCCCTTCGAACCGACCTGGCTCGTTTAGGGTCGGCTGGATGCCGTAGGAAGAAATCGATCCGTTTCTCGCTACTAAGCCCTGGTTCCGTATGTCTTACCTGCACAACCGAACCACCTTGCCTCCGACCCTCTGCAATCAGCAGAGGGTCTTTCTTTGTAGGCAAACACAAAGGAGCAGCCATGGAGCTAGTTGCCATCATGGGTGCGGCAACAGCAGTCGTGACCGCTGGGCTCGAGGTTGGTCACCTGGTCTACCGCTTCATGAAGAACAGAAAATCCCAGTAGGCACGGGGAGAGTTCAACCGCATCGTCGGTTGCGCCCTCATCTGTGCGCTGACCAGCAGTTTGAGCCTTGGATCCCGAGTCGGATTCAACTAGGCCAGACCCGTATTCCCCCTACAGCCCTGCTTCGTTACCGGTCAGGCTGTCACGCTAGCTCGGGTCTGAAGGTCATGATGACGTATCCCCATGGCGGCGCCGGCGATGATCACTACCACCACTCGGTTGTCGACCGTGACCTCCTGGCTCGAGCGCCAAGATCTTCGGTAGCGCGACGCAAGAGCTCGGTGTAGCGAGTCGGTGTCAAAGGTCACGCTCGTCGGAGGGCGCTCGCTAACGCTGTGCTAGCGCCACCATGAGACGTTGTCGCTGCTCTTCGGAGCGTCTCCAGTACTCGGAACACGCCGAGTGCTGAGTAACGACAAGGACAAGACATCATGGCTACGACAGTCAAGGTCACGAATAACCACTTCGAGTATCTCGGAAAGAGGTACCACCGCGGCGGGGCCGACGACGTGCAGATGTGCACGTTCGGCAAGATGAAGGATCCCCTCGGCCCTGGGTCCGAGATCGCAGTCGAGGCCCACGTCTTCCCGACGATTCTCGAGGGGAAGGTCAGCCGAGGTAAGCCGATCTCGATCGACTGGAACAGGGTGACCAAAGCCGACCTGGGGCTAGGAGGATCGTTGCGGGTATTCGTCCTGAACGCCCAGGCGGCGGTGTCACTCTCCCACAAGGAGGTCAAGGCTGGCCGACTGGAGCTCGTCAAGTTCTCCATCGCGGAAGCCCCGCTCAAGAAGATGCTGAACACCGAGGCCGGCCGCGCCCGCAACTTCCTTGCAGATGAAGGCGCTGACGGGCGCATCGTTCCGGTGCTCTGGGCCGCTCTCTCGGGAGAGCTGGCAGAGCACTTCCGCACCTCGGGTACAGCCACGACCTCCCGGGGTGTGTCGGGTGGCGGCATCGAGGCCAGCTTGCAGCTCACCGCTGAGGGTGGACGGTACGGCTCACAGACGATCGAGCTGACGAAAGGTGCGTCGTTCGCCTACTTGCCGTACAAGGTGACGCGGTGGAACAAAGGCAAGACCCAGATCGAGGATATGAAGGAGGATCAGCATCGGCCGCTCTGAGCTGGGCTTAGCTAACAGCTGGCAGCCACCTCGATGCATGATGACGGAGCATCGCCGTGGTCGGTGCGGGATCGACCGCCACTTCGGCGAGCGCATCGTCCAGTCGCCGGACGGCGGCGCGGACCAGGTCCCGATCTCGGAGCTGTACCGCCGCCGCCAGTGCCAGGCGATGTGCCGCCTCGTCGAATGGACTCTCCGCCAGGGCCGCAGCCGCTGAAGCAGCTGCGGCCCTACCCTCTCCCTGGGTTAGACGGATCTCCCCTGCCGCCAGCAGCGCTCCCACGTAGCGAAGTTTGATCCGCTCGACAATGTCGATGGCGACCCCAGCGGCGACGAGAGCAGGGCATGGCTCGCCTCGCCAAAGCGACGTCGCCGCCTCGCACGCTCCGGCCACCTGATGGGGGTCGCCGGCCAGCTGCGCCCTATCGGCCTTGTCGAGGAGCGCCGAGAAGTCCCAGTAGTCCGTGGCTAGTCGGTGCGACCGATGCAGCTGAAGGTCCGAGCCATCGGCCAGCAGGTGGTAGCTCGCCTCTCCTCGGCGCCGATCGGGTTCGAGAACGCGGCGCAGGTACGACAGCGTGACCCGCAGGTTCCGAGCGGCTCCTTCGCTGTCGAGCGCAGGCCACAGCGATCCGGCCGCACGGTCTCGCATGACCTTCGGCTCGAGCACCAGCAGGGTGAGCAATTCGCGAACGCGAGCTCGTCGAAGATCTGCGGACACCGAGCGGGAGCCGTCGATCGAGACGTCCAGCGGCCCGAGGACGTCCACGCGTGTCGTCGACGACGGTGGTGAGCGGATGTCGGAGATCAACGCTGCGGCACCGGTGGAAGCAGACCGTTTTGAGGTGGCCAAGTACCGGAGCTCCTCGTCCACGACTGGCCCGAGCGTGGCCCCGAGCCAGTCCAGCAGCTCTCGACCGAACGGGTCGGACTGCTCGATGAGGTGGCACGCAAGCTCAACGGACCATGGGAGTGGCAGGGAGACGAGCACGCGCTCGGGCGCCAACCCATTCGGCGCGACCGGCTGACCGCTCCGACCATCCAGCAGCGCACGTGCCAGCGTCCTAGCCGACGCCAGCGACGGACCGAAGTCGGTGGCGTCCCATCGATCGCGAAGGCCCGGAACGAGCACGTAGCCCAGGGCGAGAAATCGTCGGAGGGTCAGCTCGGCCTCCATCACACCGTCCCATCGCTCGATGAAGCCGTCCAGCTCTCGCCTGGCCGTCTCCTCGTCGTGCCGCTGGACTGCGAGAGCGGCTGCCGCGAGCGCTTGGTAACCGACGGCGCGACTGCCAGCCCTGCCAACAATGGGGCGCAGTGCGACAGCTGGATCGATCGGGTCGCCGCAGCAGGCCTGAGCGACCGTCAAGAGCTTCTGAGCAACGACGGCCTCGGCGACAGCCCGCGATGGGGCGCCGGCCGGATGGGGAAGATCGGCGCCCCTTGAGCGGAGGTACTGGCCGATGTCGCCCGCCTGCCAGTGGCTGATCCATCGAACCCAGTCGTCGTCGGGATGGCCCAGGCGACGCAGCGGCCCATCGGCGACGTCGACCGCTTCGTCTGCGTGGCCGCTCAGTGTGAGATTGACGCACAAGAACCGGTAAGCGGCCCGGGACATCGCCGGGTCGCCCTCATCGAGCGGAGCTCCCCGGAGGTGACGCACCGCAACTGCCGGATCACCATCGGCGGCAGCTCGACACGCGTCAACCATAGCGACGCACAGCAGAACCGACGGGTTGGAGCCCGAATGGTCGATGCGCCTCGCAACGTCGCCGAGCCGGATCAGACGGTCGAGGTCTCGACGGTGAAAGGCACCCATGATCGCCACAGTGATCGCGGCGAAGACCAGCCGCGACGGTGTATCGTCGCCCATCGCCTCCAGGGCTCGGTCGATGAGCCCATCCGCGATGTCGTCCTGGGCCTCGGCGACCGACACCGTCGCCTCCAGCAGGAGGCGACCGGGACTGCCGTCCAGGTTGGTCGGCCATTCCGCGAGCCACGCTCGCGCGGTTGCGACCGAAGGCACGCTGAGGGTTGCAGCCACCAGCTCGACGGAGATGCGATCGAGTGCATCCCAGTCACCGGAGCGCACCGCTAGATCGCCGGCCTCGTGCAGGCGGCCTTCGGTCACGAGCGCACCGATCGCCCGTTGCGTGACAGCCTCGAGCCGACCGGCCGGGACCATGTTCGCCAGGTAGCCGTCCCACATGCTGTGAGCTTCGAGCCTGCCCGTGTCGTCGATCGTCACCAGAGGAAGCCGCCGCGCTAGGGCTTCAGCATCGACTGGCAGATCGAGGATCTCAGCCAGCGTGTCGCTTGCTGCCGGCCTCACGAGACACAGCGCAGCCAACGCCTGCCGCTCATCGAGCTCGAGACCGGCCAGAACCTCCTCATGCAAAAACTCGCCAGCCGTCCTCCGCTGTGCAGCGAGAGCAAGCCGCACCAGTGCGGGCCAGCCACCCAATCCATCGACGACGTCGGTCGGTCTGCCGAAGTGCGCGGCTAGCCGTTCGCACTCAAGCGGGGTGAATGCCAGCTCCCGCTCGCCCAGTTCGAGTATGTCGTCGACGACGCGCAGACGGGCTAAGGCGACCGCCGACAGTTCACGACCCAGCAACACGAGGTGCACGTTCGCCGGCGAGGCGTCGATCAGCTCGTCGATGACAGCGACGCTCGCACTTTCACTGAGCGTGTGGACGTCGTCGAGGACCAGCGCGACATCGACCGGGGCCATCCGACGCAGCACGTCGAACACGCGCTGGATCGGCGTTACCCCCACCGGCTGCTCAACGAGCTGTTCGAGGATGGCGCCAGTCAGCCGATCGGGTTCACGGTGCTCGGGCCGGCATCGCATGAAGACATCGAGGCCTTGGGGTTGGGCCATGTTGGCCCGAATCATCTGATGAAGCAGCGTCGACTTCCCAAAACCGGCGCCGGCGACGACCGTCGTCACCCTCCTCGTCCACCGCTCCTGCATGACATCGAGCAGGTGTTGGCGAAGCTGTTCGCCGGCTCCCCCCCTCGGGATAGGTGTCGGTGCATCTGGCATCGGATCTCCTCGACTCGACCACGGCATCTGTCAATGGGGAGGCGACAGCCACCGAGTCTATTTCTCGCTCGAGGACCATGCCCACACGAGCGACGCCATCTCGGACGCGCGTGCTATCCGTCACGACGACGAGCCGGCTAACGCACAGCTAACGCCGCCCGGCACAAGCTGTTAGGCAGCGGCGCGGTCACTACTGCCATCGAATGGCCGCCATAGGAGGACGGAGCCATGGTTTCATCTATGAAAAGGGCGTTGGCCCATCTGGTCGTCGGCGCACTGGCAGTCAGCGGCTGTACTGCAAGCAATGCGGAGCCGGAACTTAGCTGTGCCACGAGACTCGAACCGAGCGCCCCGCTCTTCGCCTGGTCGTCATCGGCGACGGGGGTCGGCTGGTCCGAGTCCGTCGTGACGCTCGACAGCCGACCCGCTGAGTTCGCAGCGCTCTTGCCGTGGCCCGTCGACGGAAACCCTCAGTTCGAGGCGTTCCGAGAGGTCAGCAGGCTGGACTTCACCTTCGAGAGCATCCGCTATGTCATCCCTGATTCGCCGATTGCTCTACCAGGTCTCGTGATGCTCCTCGACGGTGGAAGTGGATCCGCACTCTGGTTCGAAACGACCGAGGGTCGTCTCCTCACCGAGAGTTTCGTGGACGACGGCTACGCCGTCCTAGCCATCGACCTCGCATCGAGCGACTTCTCGAACTTCGTGCGTGGTCCGCAGTCCAATGACAACACGTGGCACAACCATCACCTCTACGAACCGCACGTCGCAGAACTCGGGGCTGCAGTCGAGCACGTCATGGAGCGGATAGCCCCGGCCGACAGCGAAGTCCCACGGCCACGATTGTTCTCCGTCGGATTCTCGAAGGGAGGAACGTTCGGCAGCTTCGCCCATCGAGACCTGCCGCTGACCGCTCAGGTTCTGTTCAACACGACGGGACACTCAGACGCCCTGGACAGCACGCGCGACGACTTCGTGCTGCCTCCCTCCACCATGTGGATCCTCGGCTCCAACGACAACGCAGAGATCGTCGAGGACGATGTGGTCATCGGGAACAGAAACGACCTCGCCGAGGACTACTGGACAGCTCTCGATTCGGTCTACGGGGGGAAGCTGCTTCTTTTTGAGCGCTGGCGCAATAGTCCGACCCGCCCGAGTGAGCTGGCCTTCGCACGAATCAAGACAGCTGATGGCCCAACGGTCTCGCCTGAGGAGTCCGAGGCGCTCTACGCCGAGATGAGCTCGTGGCAGCCGAGCAACGACCCCACCTGGACGCCGCTTATCATCGGGCCCGAAGAGGGCGGCTGTCCGTTGATTCTCCGTGAGGCCCCCAGCCGGGAAGTCATCGACGAGGGCGGGTTCGATTGGGGGGACGTGACCGAGCGGGCAGTGCAGGCCGAAGTCAGCTACCAGATCAACGAGATGGGTGGCTACCACCAGATCTCGAGCGAGTTCGCCTTCTTTATCACCGTCTTCTTCGATGACGCGACGACGAACGCCGAGACGATGGGGCTGCCCTAGTTGAGCTCATCGACCATGGTCCGGTTGAACCGCTCGATACTTTCCCGTTGGTCTGGGGTCGGTAGGGCCTGGTCCGGCGGTGGCAGAGCGCCGTGCTTATCGCACTAAATGCCCGGCGGATTCAATCGATCGACGCAACACCCAAGGCCCGAGACTAGTCGAGCGGGATTATCGCTCGCTGGGAACACGGCAGTATGCCGGTTGTGCTCGGCTTCAAATAAGTGGCGAACAGTCACTGACCAGGTCTTCGTCTAGATGGTTACCCACGAGGCCGCGTTTTGGTTCCGCCGAGCATGCAGCTGGTTCGCTATCTACCCGCGGCCCGACGGGCCGAAACGCCTGTTTCAGGCAGGTTTCTTGGGAGCGATGGTGGGCTCGAACCCACGACCTCTCGATCATGAGTCACGAACAGTCCAATCAACCAAGACTCATTCCCCGTCGGATGCCGGACAGGGCCGTTAGATACATCGCCAATCAACGCCTACAAAGGGTGGCTGCAAGCTCTCACCGAGGCTCCCAAACACTCCGCCGCCAGCGTTCCCAACTTCCCGTCGAAGGTTCTTCCGGCGGGCGACGGCCCAACCCGGCCCAATCGTGTTTGGATTCTGGATGAGTAGCTGATGGGCGGCTTCCAGCTCGGCCGCGCTGTTGTCGACGAGTCGGTAGTCGATTGGCAGCTCCGCTGGGATGAGGTCGCCCAGAGTCGCTAGCGTGCCGTCGGGCCCTGGTTCAGTGGCCGAAACGACAAGGATCTCGCTCTCGTGGTCGGAGTCGAGGTTAGTTGTCGGGCAGGGCGACTGATAGCGCCCAGCTGACGATGCTGACGACGGCTGCTCCGAGGATCGAGTTCCAGAAGCCGTCGATGCTAATGCCGTCGCTGAGGGCGTCGGTGATGGAGAGCAGCACAGCGTTGACGATGAGGGTGAATACACCGAGGGCCAACGCGACGAACGGCAACCTCACTCGTTTGAGGGTTGGCTGGAGGAGCGCGTTCACGATCCCGAAGATGGTGGCGGTGATGAGCACGGAGCCGAGTTGCGAACTCAGCGTGATGCCGTCAATGAGGGACGCGGCTGCCCAGAGTGCGACTGCGTTGATCAGGACTCGTGCGACGATTCTCACAGTTGGTTTCCTTTGGGCAGGCTCCGCTAGCAGTCGACTTCGTTTATGACGGTGAGGCGAGTGGAGCCGACCGACACGTATTCGACGGTGTCGTCGTCGCACGGATCGACCAGGACGTACAGGTCGGCGTTACCGCCGAGGTAGAGGAGCTCGCGGGGCTCGCGCTCTCCGCCGACGTCGATCACAGTCATTGGCTGGGCCTTGAATCCAAGTACCGCCGGAGCGAGGAAGCCTTCGACGCCCCGGGCGTAAAAGTTGGGGCCGACGACTTGGACCTCGATGGTGAGCGCGGTGAGGAAGACCGCAGTGGTGGCGATGGCGGTGCCGACGGCTCGACCGGGGTCTATGCGATCGAGGCGAAGGGCCGCGGGGAGGTCGTCATCGAGGTGGAAGATCTTCATTGCCACCAGTGCCCCGACGATCGGTCCCAGGAATAGGGCGACGGTCGCTCGAGCGAACCCGGTGATGGCCAACCCGAGGGCGAAAATGGCGCCGCCGAGGATGATGCGTGCGGTTTTGGGATGAGTGGCGATCCAGACGAGAGTTCGGTTGTTGGATCGGCCGAGGAGGTCGATCCAGGTACCGATGAACAGCCACCATCCGAACACGCCGAGGAGCACGGAGAGGGCGAAGAGGGCATCGACGATGCGGCCGCCTGGGTCGATGGCGAGGTCGACAGGTCGGACTCCGATCTGTGCGAGGTACTGCCGCCAAAGGAGCGACATGACGGCGGCCACTGCACCCGTGAGTGGGATCAGTCCGAACACGAAGTTCCGTAGCTGGGCCTCGCGGTCGGCTCTGGTGACCCGGAGGTCGGCAGCGACGGCAGCCAGGATGGATCGAGACTGAGTGGCGGGAAGCCACGGGTCACCAAGCTCGACCTGGCGGACGGCGGCGTCGAACTCCTCCGGTGCGGCGTCGATTGGTATGAACCCGAGTGCTCCAGCTTGCATTGCTCGCGCGACATGGTCGTGCGGTGTCGCATGGGGTGTGAGGGCCAGCACCCGTAGCTTCGGCCGACGGGCCAGGAGATCTCCGATGGCTTCGAAGCCGCGGCTGTCGGTCAGGTCGGTGTCGATCAGCACGACGGTGGGCTGTACTTCATCGATGGCTTGTACCAGTTCTCGGAAGGTCCGGACGAGGCGGAGCACCTCGACCGTCGACGATCCGCTGAGAGACATGTCGTCGAGCAGCAACGGAGCGGCGACCATCACCACCGTCGGAATCGGAGGAGCCACTAGCGCATGCCCCGGATGTTGGTGTTGCGGTAGGCCCAGATGACGAGGTTGACTCGGCTGTTGGTGTCGGTTTTTTGCATGAGGTTGGTGATGTGGCCTTTGACTGTCGATAGCGACAGGTTGAGCGCCCTAGTGAGTTCGTCGTTGGTGGATCCTTGGCAGATGGAGCGGAGGACATCTTGTTCTCGTGGCGTGAACCGGCCAAGGCTGGCGGAGCGTTGGGGTGATCGTTCGAGGTAGGTTTGGATGAGTCGCTGGGTGAGTGCGGGGCTGATGAGCGCATCACCGGTAGCGGCGGCGTGGATGGCACCAGTGATGACAGCGGCGGGGGCGTCTTTGAGTACGAAGCCGCTGGCCCCGGCGTCTAGTGCTTGGAAGAGGTATTCCTCGAGGTCGTAGGTTGTTACGATTACGATTGCGGGCCGGTCGGGGTCGTTTGCGAGTTCGCGTGTGACTTCTAGGCCGGTGAGGTGGGGCATGCGGATGTCGAGGGCGCAGACATCGGGTTTGAGTTCTCGTGCCATGTCCAGTGCTTGGCGGCCGTCGGCTGCTGCTCCGACGACACGGAGTTTGGGGTCGGCTTCGATCATGTGTCGGAGGCCGGTTCTGGCCATTTCCTGGTCGTCGGCGATCATGACCGAGATGGTCACGGCGTGCCTCCGGAGGTGATGGGGAGTCGACCGGCGACGAGCCATCCGCCTTTCGGGTTGGGGCCGGCGCTGAGGCTGCCGCCGACCGAGTTCGCTCGCTCCGTCATGACGCCGGTGCCAATCCCTGGGCTGCTGGGTCGGGTGGTGGGTGTCGATCCGTTGTCGGTGATGGTGATGTCGAGGAATTGGTCGGTGCTGCGGGCCCGCACAGTGGCACGGGTTGCTCCGGTGGCATGGCGGCGGACGTTGGTGAGGGCTTCGCGTGCGATGGCGTAGGCGATGGCGGCGATCGTGACCGGGATGTTCTCGGCAGTGGCGTCGATGACGACATCGACCTGGAGCGTGGGACTGGTGGATTCTTCGGCCAGTTGTTTGAGGTCGCCGAGCCCGGGGAGGGGTGTCGGCATGTCGTTTGTGCTGCGGATGTTGGAGATGAGGTGGCGCACATCGGTCAGCCCCGTGGACGCACTCTGTTTGATGGCGTCCAACGCGTCGTCTCGTTGTGTTGGGTCGGCGAGTTGGCGTGCTCCTTCGGCCCGCAGGGCGATGGCCGACATGTGATGGGCCACGCTGTCGTGGATGTCGTTCGCCAAATGGTTGCGTTCTTCGGCCAGTTCGGCCCGGGACTGTTGGGTCTTGAGGGCTTGTTGGGAGCGGACCAGAACGCCGAGGGCGATTGTGGTTGTGGTTACCGCCATTTCGGCGAGGGACCAGGCCCAGGCCGGGTCGTTTTCCGGATTGAGGAATCCGGTTGCGGGGATGATCAGCACGCCAAGCATCACAGCAGCGGCCACCGTTTTCGGAGGAGCCCAACGGCCGACGCTGTACAGGATCACGATGACCGCGATCCCGCCGCCTAGTGTTCCGACCAGTGGCTCATCGGTGATAGCTGCGAAGACGTCACCGCCGACCGCGACCGCTGCTGCGACGGTGATGGTCGCAAGAGGTTTGACCCGACGGTAGGCAGCGGCAACGGCCCAGATGATGCCTGCGGCCAACGCGAGGCCCGGGTGCGGCCCGCTGAGAAACGGGTACTCGGCCAGGGAAGCGGCCGCCAGCAGCACGGAGAGCACTATGTCGATGCGAGGAGGCCTCGTGGACAACCCCTCGATGGGGGGAACCAGCGCTACGACCCAGTTGACCGTCTCTCGAACGTTTCTCACCAGTCCTCAGTGTAGAGACCGACCAGGCCGCGGTCTCCCGGCCAAAGGTGCCGGACGGACCCCGGCCAAAAGTACTGGGTCTGAGTACCTATGGCCGGTACCCGATGGTGCCTACCTGAGGCACCATCGACGTTGAACGAGAACCGAAAGGGAAATCAGCATGAGCGCAACAATCGAAGACACGCGACTCCAAACCACTGATCCAACCGTGGCCCAGCTACGTCACAAGGCAGAAGTCCCGATGCTCCTCATCGCTGGACTCATCACCCTTGTCGGGCTGGTCGTGGCGATCATCGCGCTGGTCAACGGCACCTCCGCACCCGCGTGGGCCACTGCAGCCTTCGTCGGGCTGGCAGCGCCGATCATCGCCGGGGTAGTGATCATCCGGTATCTGCACTGGAAAACCGTCGTGGACGGTGTCGAAATCACTGAGCATCAGCTGCCAGACGTCTACACCATCTACCAAGACCTCATAGCCCAGATGGGTATCGTCAACAGCCCACGCCTGTACCTGGTCAACCAAAACGGAACGCTCAACGCCTTCGCCTCAAAGTGCCAACTCCGCCGACACTATGTAGTGATCGCCAGTGACCTGCTCGACATCGCCTACGAACACGGCGACTTCAACGGCGTCAAGTTCGTCCTCGCTCACGAACTCGGACACATCAAATGCGGCCACGTCGACCTATGGCGTCAGGCCATCATGGCCGTCCCAAGGCTGATCTTCTTCGGCCGGACCGTCACCCGAGCCCAGGAATACACCGCCGACCGGTGCGGCGCCTACTACGCCCCCGAAGGCGCCCACTCGTTGATGGTGTTGTTCGCCGGCAAGCGCATGTACCGCCACTGCAGCCTCGACGCCTACCGGGCCTCGATCCACAACCACAACGACGGGTTCTGGTTGAAATTCTCCAACTTCATGTCAGACCACGCCGTCGGCTGGCGCCGCATCCAACCCCTGGCCAACATCGAAACCCACGGCTGGGACCAGCACGGCAAGATGCTCTAGCGCCGACACGGTCCCCGTCATGAGCATCTTCAGTTGGGCCGACCGGTTCCGGCGTCGAGAGCAACTCCGCTCCAGCATGTGGGCCGTACCCATGGCATTCGCCATCGGCGCTGCTGGCCTGGAAGAACTTCTCGTCCAAGCGGGAGGAACCTACACCCCACCAGAGGCCCTCCAGTTCAGTCCCGGCGCCGCGACCACCGTCCTGTCCGCCATCGCCGGATCGATGATGACCGTCACCGGGATCGTGTTCTCGGTGCTCACCCTCACCGTGCAGTACGCCGGGGCGTCGGTCTCCCCTCGAGTGGTGCGGACCTTTTACCGGGATCGGGTCGTCAAAGGTTCGCTCGGGATCTTCGTGGGGACCTTCACCTACTCCGTCCTCTTGATTCCCGACGCTGACAGCCCCGGTGCCGGTGCCGCCGTTGCTGTTGGGGTCCTCCTGGCTCTCATCTCGACCGGGATGTTCCTCGTCATGGTCAACCACGTCGGCCAAGGACTACGAGCGGCCAGCATGGTCCGCCGCGTCCGCAACGCAACACAGCGAGCCATCGACGAAGTCCATCCCCTCCCAGCCACACCCGACAAGCCAAACTCCGATTCCTCGGCCGCCCCTGACCGGTCGGGTCGGGTGGTGACCTACTCCGGTCGACCCGGTGTGGTCATGGCGCTCGACCTCGACGGACTGGCCCGATACGCCCGACGACACCAAGCACGCATCACAATCGTGCCAACCGTTGGCGACTTCATCACCCGAAACGCCGACCTCTTCATCGTCCACGAACCCGGCCGCACGCTCAGCAGCAAACGATTGGAACGGCGCATCGCCGTCGGCGAAGAACGAACCCTCGACCAGGACCCCGCATTCGGGCTCCGCATACTCACCGACACCGCAATCAAGGCCCTCTCACCGGGCGTGAACGACCCAACCACCGCCGTCGTCGCCCTAGACCAAATCCACGACCTACTCCGCAGCCTCGCCAGCCGCGACCTCGACTCCGACCAAGTCCACCACAGCGACGGCGTGCCTTGCCTAGACGCTCCTACCCCGGCCTGGGACGACTACCTCGACATCGCCCTCGTCGAAATCGTCTACTACGGCGCCGGCACCTTCCAGGTCAGCCGCCGAATACACGCCCTCCTCAACGATCTCGAACACCACACCCCCGACCATTGCCGACCAGCCATAGCGCAGCACCGGCAACGCCTCACCGACCGAACAGCCGCCGCCCTCCCCGACCCCACAGATCGCCGCTACGCATCCAAACCCGACCCCCAAGGAATCGGCAAACCCAACCCCCACCAAACAATCGAAGACACCAGCTGACGCCACCACAGATCCAACCGATGCGCCGGCCCCGAATGACACAAGGATCCACCGCAACCACTACCTGGCAGTGCTGTCCGGCATGGGACTGACCCAGCGAGACAACACACCAGATACCCCTAGACAACAACCAACGAACAACAGAGCGAGGAACAGATCATGACACTCGAAGGCAATGACCATCTCCACGAGCGCCCTCAAACAGGTCCAACCAACGCAAAGGTGTTGACAACGAGAGTACGACTACTCCCGATAATCAGCGTTGCCATCGGGGTCGCCTACATGATCCTGTTTCTGGCCCTGGAAGCCGGATCAGGGGTCGACTACACCGACATCGGCAAGACAACGGACTCAATCGTCGACGCGGTTGTGACCCCGATGACGGTGATCACCGTGGCCCTCATAGTGGTAACGACCGTACTGGGGTGGTGGCGCCCAGTAATGACCGATAGCCCAAGAGTCGGCCCCCGATGGGCGATAGCAATCCCAGTGATCGTGCTCGTAGGCGCCATTGCTGGATTCGATTGGGCGAACGTAAGCGAAATCCCAGCGTCGTACCTCGTTCCCCTCGCTGCTGGGACAGCGATGGTCGGTATCGGCGAGGAACTCGGCTACCGGGGCCTGGGCCTCGCCGGGCTTCGCCAAAGCATGCCCGAGTGGCAGGTGTGGCTAGTTTCAACCACCCTCTTCTCGCTTCTTCACAGCGTCAATCTGTTCCTTGGACAAGGAATCGGGGCAACCATCACGCAGCTCTTCTTTTCCTTCGTGATTGGCAGCGTCTTCTACGCATGCCGCCGGGTCACCGGGACCCTTATCGTTCCGATGGTCCTTCACGGCGTGTGGGACTTCGGCTCGATCTCCAAACTCTACGAACCGGCCTCCGGAGCCATCAAGGCTGACGCCTCGCAACTGGCCGGAGCAATCGTCATGATCTCCCTCTTGGTAGCAGTGGCTCTCACTGCCATCGCTGGACGACAACTACTCACTACACCCGCAAACGTCGCCAACTCGAACTGAATCTGACCCCGCACCATAATCACGCGCCGGGTTGCTCGCCAGTCGGGCCAAACGGCACTCCTGGCCACAGCCGAGAAATCCCGCCCGCGGGCAGGGTCAGGCGGCGAGTTTGAGGACTGCGGCGGGTGTTTGCCAGCCCAGGACGTGTCGTGGCCGTGCGTTGAGCCAGGTTTGGACTCGCTCGATCTCACCAGGGTCGAGGGTGTAGAAGTTCGTTGATCGTGGCCACCACTGACGGAGGAGGCCGTTGGTGTTCTCATTCGTTCCTCGCTGCCACGGGCTAGAACGGTCACACAGGTAGACATCGAGGCCGGTCGCCGCCGCAAGTTCTGTGTGGCCGGCGATCTCTTTGCCCTGATCCCAGGTCAGGGTCCGAACCAGTGGGTCTGCCATCTGTGCGAAGGCTGCCCCGAGCGAGGCGTTGAGGGCGTCCATCGTGCGCTTCCCCGGCAACTGGACCAAGACGGTGTATCGGGTCATCCGCTCGACCAGAGTCGCCAACGCCGTCGAGTGGTTCCCGATGATCAAATCACCTTCCCAGTGGCCGACTTCGAGGCGGTCCTCGACGTGGGCGGGCCGGTCCTTGATCATCAGCCTATTCTTGATCACGCCGGGTCCAGTGGCCTTACGGCGGTGACGGTGAACCCGACGCCGACGTTTCGTCCGCAGGCACGACTGCGGTTTCCGGTCGACCACACCGTGATAGACGGCCTCGTAGATCGTTTCCGGGCTGATTCGCATCGTTTCGTCGGTTGGGTAGTCGATCCTGAGGGTGTTGGATATCTGCGTTGGCGACCACAACTCTTCCAGCCCGGCCTCCACCGCCCGCCGGAGCTTGTGGTCGCATTCAAGACGTCGCGTCTTTGGGCGTTTGGCCCGTTCACGAACACCGGCCTCGGCGTCGACAGCTCGGTAGGAGTCGCGGCCTCCGTTCGCGTTCACTTCGCGAGACACCGTCGACGGAGCGCGACCGATGCGGTTGGCGATCGTTCGGAACGATTCCTCCAGAGCCAGACCTCGGGAGATCTCCTCACGGTCGGTCAGGCACATGCGGCTGTCCGACCACACCGTTGGCTCAGGAGGGCGCTGCCCATCATGGCGGAGCACGAACGATCTGACCGTAGTGATCGACCGTCCGATCGCCCTGCCGATGTCGGTCAGGGTCTCACCGCTCTCCAACAGGACCCAGATCTGCTCTTGATCTTCAGCACTCATGTGAGACATCGCATCACTCCATCGACCCGACAACAGGGATGGTGTTGCGTTGACCGCTTGAACCCAAGCCCAGTTTTGTGTGATCACCGGAGGCGCGACCGGCCACCAATTAGTCGGGTCAGAGTCTTCGGACCATTGCCGGGTGGGATATGACTATCTGGTCTGGGCGGAGCGTTCGTCCAGCGAAGCGCACGGCGATTTGTTCCGTGGTGCCAGTGATGTTGAACACGACCAGGTGGTACCGGAAATCGGCATCGCTGGGTGCGTGAGGAAGGGCTTCCCATTTGGTGGCGAACACGGTGAGGAGCTGCATTGCGTCGTGTTCGGTGAACTCGACCATGCCGTCACTACCGACGTCGCTTAGGAGTTGTTCCCAGCGGCCACGAAATCGCTCGTCGTAGATGGCCTGTCTGCCCTCAGATGATCGAGCGAGCAGTCTCGACCAATTCCAACTCAATCGGGGTCAGGCAGGTCGTGATCGCGGCGTGACTCGGCGGCGTCTCGCTCTAGGTCAGCGAAAAACGCTTCTCGCTCCCGCGGACTGAGGTCCAGAGCTCCAAGGGTCGTGTGATCCAACGCCTTGATCTCGGTTACAGGGACAGCCGCCATCACCTGGACTGTAGCCGAACGCCAGATCTCCCGGGATGACTCCCCCCACCCATCATCGAGGTGGCCTCATGACTAGCTACGAGCTTCACCAGAACCGGTTGAACACTCGATCGTCATAGCCCCTGGGCTGTCACGGTCTTTGCGTTTGTTGTTCTCGGTTCGGATGGCTTTGGCTATGGCGCCGATGATGCCGATGATGGCGCCGATCACTCCAGCCCAGACCGGATTGGGCCAGGCGATGCGTAGAACCTTGACAGCGCCGGCTGTTGCTGTGGCACCGCCTGCTCCTTTGACGAACGCCTCGGTCGTCAGTCCAACGACGGTTGCCAACCTCTCGGTACGGATGGTCCCCCTCATAGTTGTCCTCCCTAATTTCGACGTACACCCGTTCATGGTTGGCTTGTGCGACTTGAACCATCGCATCGCCGATATTTGGGTTTCTTGCAACCTTCGGGTCACCTAGTTGCACTCATAGTTGTGCGGTCTCTGATTCACATATCCCGAGTCCCAGTGATCTGGGGAAGCGGTGTGCGTAGAATTGGCCGTCAATGGCGGGTGGACGGGGATTGGTTCGGCGGTTATGGGCGACAGGGGCCTCTAGCACCGAGACCCTCGTTTTGGCTGCGCGACAACAAGACGAGGACGCCGTCGTGGAGCTGATCCGTCGTTGCGAAAAAGTGATCGCCGCAGGCCTTGCGTCAGCTGGGTTAAGCCCTGTCGAGTCGTTGTATCCGGACGCTCAGAATCAAGCTCTGCTCGCGATTTGGCAGCAGTTTCCTCAATTTCGAGGCGACTCGGAACCATGTCCGTGGATGTACGGAATCGCTAAACGAACAGCTGCGAGCCGCACGATCGACCCAGAGGTCCGCGAACGTCGACGACGCGAGCATCAAAGGTCGAAGACTGTTCCGAACGACCTTGTTGAGGTATCGGCTGATGATGAAGTCGCTGAGCGGGATCTGTTGTCGCAGGTGATGCGGCGCCTCAGCGCCGACGACCGAGAGATCTTGACGCTTCGGGTCGTGCAAGAGATGAGTACCCGTGAGACGGCCGAAGTTCTGTTTCTCTCGGAGAGTGGCGTCAAGGCCCGACTTCTTCGGGCTAGGCGGTCAGCTGCCGCCGTTGCTCGACAACTTGAGAGCGAAATATGAGCGACGAACTCTCAGCCGAGGAAGAGGAAGTACTTAAGCAGCTGTTCGCCGGCAACAAGCCACAGCACCTAGAACCGGGCTGGGAACCTGGACTGCGGCAAGCGATAGCCGAATCCCAGGGCAAGGCCAACGTCGTACCTCTTGAGCGATCGCCTCTCGACGCCAAGGAGCTCGATCACAACCGTGGCCGCCCGATTGGGCAACTGCTGCAGATTGCTGCTGTCGTTTTTCTCGTGGTCGGGGCGTCGATTGCGGGTTGGCTTGCTTTTTCTCAGGACACCGAGGAAAAGATCGAAGTAACGGGACCCCTAATTCTTGTCTCTGATGCCAGGATTACGGTCAGATCCGAACGCGACCAGGTGACGGTCAACAATGTGGAGCTGGCCAGTGGGCTGTTTCAGGGTGGCTCTCCTGGCGACATTGTGGAAACCGTCGGGGAGGGTTCAGCGACGATCACGGTCGAGTCTGTACTTGAGGTCGAAGCGTTACGTGGCGCCAAGGTGTCGGTTCCTGAACTCTCGTCGCTGCCTCTGGCCTTGGGTTTGGAGGTCGGTCACGTCTTTGTTCGTCTCAATCCAGCTGCCGCTGTAGCCGTTGCTGTCGACACTGGCGAACGACGCTTCACGACCCTTACCCCAGACACTGAGTTTGCTGTCTGCCAAACCCCCGACGGTGCCAGTTGCCTGGCCGTGTTCAGCGGTCAGGTCAAGTGGAGTGAAGACGGGATCGCAGAGGAGGTATACGAAGCAGGCCAAGGCACTTTTGGTACGCGGGGTGCTGCTCCGGAACCAGTTCGCTGTGGTGACCAAGCTGCCGTCAGTGAACTGCAACGGTCGCTTCGAGGTGTCGATTTCGCTGGCGCACTGGCCGATATCGTTGCTACTTGGGAACCTTGTGGCGTCAACGATGGCGCTGACTTTGTCAACAACACTGTCACCATCCCTTCAATCGCCGGGATGGAACATGTGGTCCTACCTGAGATCGTCGTGGGATCCCCGGATGAAGACCTACGCACCCTGGACGGCACAGCCGATTACTACATCGACCCTCGATCTGTCACCAACGCCGGGCTCCGAACATGGTTAGTCAATGTGGCCGGGGACGACGCCGGAACGTGGAGAGAGTTCGCTCCATCCGATTGGCTCGATCTAGCGCCAGGAGGCAACGCGACACAAGCGATCTACACGCAGGGGACCGCCGACGAAGCAGTCAAGGGTGTCGCCTACAGCGCTGCAGAGGCCTACTGCGCCGCACAAGCTAAACGGCTCGCGACCGAGATCGAGTGGGAGCTCGCAGCCGTCAACGGAATCATCGAAGACCTCGACGACGAATCACACGACTGGGTCAGCGACTGGGAGTCCTATGGCCCAGGGCCCGAAGACACCACAGACCGCCAAGTTCTACGGGGAACAAACGACTTGCTTGTAGCCGACCCATACTTCCGGATCTTCGCACTCGACACCCCGGATGCAACCGCTGGCCGCCAAAACGCACGAATCCGGTGTGCCGCCGACGAAGTAGCGATCGGTGGTCGATCATTCGACAATGTGGTCTTTAGTGACGATTTCAACTCACCGGAGTGGCCGCAAGTCGATGAAGACTTCTTCGAGTTGGATTATCACCCAGAGAACTACCACCTCGACCTCACCCAATCACACAGTCAAGCCACCGTGGTAAGGGCACTGCCTGACAGCTTCCAAAACGGGCGGATCGACGTAGACCTATTCATCGAACGTAACAGCACCGGTACCGACGACGGGGCGTACCGGTTCGGGACCGTCTTCGGCACAACCGACCAGCTCTACACACTGACCATTCAGCCCGACAACTTCACCGACGACCGTTTCACCGCCTGCGTCCTGCCGATCAGTGAAGAGCTGACTGCCGAACTCGCCCTCAACCAGGTAGAGCTGCCGCCAGAAGACAGCGGACGCCATGCCTCATTCACTCCCGGTGAAGGGCACTACGGACAAGACTGTGTCGAAGCCGAAACCTCAGTCGACGTAGAGGTAGCCAACATCGATAGCCCCGTTCGGCTGACCGTCGTACTAGACAACGGTCAACTCGAAGCCTGGGTCAACGACGTGCTCGTGGAGACGAACACCAACCTGTCGTCCATCAGCACCTACGGCTTCTACACCCAGCTCTACCATCGGGACCGTTCGCACATTCACTACGACGACGTGATCGTCTCCACGAGTTAGCCGATCGCCGGGCAGCTATCGCACCTGAGGCTTCCGATCGGCGGGCCCACCTGATCGCGCCGGTTGCCGACTGACTTGAGCTAGACGTTCAGCCATCGTCGAAGTCGCTGTGCTGCGGCGGCCAGAATCGCTCGGTAGGCGGTTGGGAGCGGGCGTCATACACCGTCCGCCGATTCCAGGGCGCTTCGAGTTCAATCGTGATTGCGTGCCACGGGTTGCCCTCGCAGTTGACGTCACCCTCACTCGGCTCAACCAACACGGTGATCTCAATCGCTGCTTCGCTCTCGTCAACTACAGGCACAATCGAACGGTCCACTGGCGGACGGCCGCTGGCGCACTCTCGTTCGTTTATGAGAACCGCCAGTTCGGCCGATGCCGGATCAGGCTCCACGTCAGGATCGAGAACAACCTCCGCCGAGCTGAAGCCCTCGGCCGACACTTGAATCTGGCAGTCGCCCGATTGGCCGACCATTTTCCAATCCCCGTTCACCTGCTCAAATGTCATGTAGAAATACGGAGGCTCTTGCTCCAGTGCCAAGCCAATGCCCAAGAACACCAGTCTGCTCTCGGACCTCTTGACTACCCGCCAATCGAAATTCTTGAAGTGGTCGGGGATATTGCTGCCGTGATTCAAAGAGGTGTCATCGACAATCGCTTGAGTCTCGGCGTCCACAGGCTGGAATTCATCGACGTCAGCGGGGATCGAGGAGAACCTTACCGTCCCGCAGGAAGCCAGAAGTTCCGGTTCCTGTTCGGCGACGGTCGTTGCTGGCAGTTCGTCCGTCGAATGGCTGTCACCTCCGGTCGTGTCCGCGTTGCCGCATCCAGCCAGAGCGACCGGCGCCCCTATAGCGAGAACCTTCGACGAAGCCATCGACTCAAAGACAACCACAAACTGACCACTCTGGTACGGCACTTATGACCCGAGCACTGAGAAATCCCGCTCAGTGGTCTGCTTAGCCGGTCGGCAGGCAGCGGCCATAGTCGTCGTCGGAGCTGGCCTGCACTATTGCTGCCCCCACCTCGTCGAGCAGCTCCCTCCACTCCGGCGAGATCAGGCATCCGGGCGCATTATGCGATGCCGGTTATCGGGCATCCCGAGCGCAACTCAACGGCCGGTTGTGTGCTGTCGACCCAGGCATATGGCTGTCGACCCGGATACATGTGGCTGACCACAGATGGGTCATCATCCGTGTCAAAATCGGGTCATGCAACAGAAGCAATCGAGACGTTTACGAACGGTGCTGACTTTTGCCTTGATGGTGTCCTTGATCGCTTCCTGCACAGCTCCGGAGATGAAACTGGCTTAGCGGAGTCCTCCGCCCAGAACGGAACTGGCACCGACACGGCTGGGTCGGAAGGGGTCGCCGGACCGACCACATCGAGCGCTCCAGACATCAGCGGCCGGTGGAGGCTCAAGGAGACGATCTGGCCAGAATGGGTTATTGCCCAAGACGGCGACTTGATTTCGGTGACGATGGGGGCTGGTACCTACTCCGATACTGACTGCAGCGCCGTACCGCCGACGAGTATGGAGGGAGAGCTCATACAGGAAGCGCAATGGAATCCTGATACCAACCAGTTCCACCTATTTGTCCGCCTGGGATGGTCATCAGATGATTGCGAGAGGGTGGTCAAGGACCCGCTAGAGATTGCGATTGTGTCAGTCTCCGACGATCGGATCAGATACTGCCCGACTGACGGGAGTACGTGCGCTGAGAGTTCGGACTGGGAGAGAGTCGGCGAGTAGTCCGTTCCGGCTAGACCAGCCATGTGGCCGCACCAACGTGCTGATCCGGCCTAGTACGTACTGATCACACGCCCGACAACGCTTATGGGGCGTGGTCAAATCCACCAGGTGATCGACCTCTCGATGGCAGACCCTGGGGGACGTTGTGCGTGGAAGTCACGCTCGGCTGCCAGGCGGCCCCGATCGATCCTCGCCCAGTCGACGGAGTTAGCTAGTAGTGACGGGTCCCTCCTCTTCGAACACCCACACCGATGCGGCCAGAGAGGACCATCCTGTGGAGGTTTGGGCACATTATCGAAGACCTGTTATCGAGCAGCTGAACCAGGCCATCACGCCGGTACCCGCTCGATCATCGATGGTCACGGTTCGATGGGTCGGCATGGGTCCCTCATAGCGTGGTGAGATGAATCGGATCCAGGAAGCACTCGTGGGCGAAGTGCGGTTCGCCTTCGAGGTGTTTGGCCACCACGAGAACCCGAAGATGGTGCTCCTTCACGCCTTGGGCGAGCGGGGCAGCAACTGGGCCGAGATCGTAGATCGGTTTGCTGGGTCCTTCGAAGTGTTCGTTCCCGACCTCCGAGGTCACGGTGACAGCGATTGGCCAGGGATCTACTCGTTCCAGGCGATGCGTGGCGACGTCACTGGGCTTCTGGACCAGCTTGGTCTGCGGTCAGTCGTACTTGTCGGCCACTCCATGGGCGGAGTTGTTGCGTATCTTGTCGCCCGACAGCGTCCTGACCTCGTGGAATACCTGATAGTCGAGGATGTGACACCGCCCTACGAGCGTGATCGTCCCATCCCGGAACGGCCAACCGACATCGGGTCGCTCGACTTCGATTGGGCGGTCGTGCCGGCCATCGTCGCAGAGGTCAATGCCGGTGCTCCCGAGATGTGGGCGAGCCTGAACTCGATCTCAGCGCCCACGCTTTTGATCAGTGGCGGCGAGGGTAGTCACATCCCTCAGGACAAGCTCCGAGAAGTGGCGAGTAGCATTCCCCAGTGCGAAGTGCGCACGATTCCAGCTGGACATCATGTGCACACGTCCGAACCCCACCAGTTCGCCGACCTCATCGATGCCTGGTTACGCGACCAGTAGACCAGCCGCCTATCGCACCCGCTGAGCAGCACCCGGAATCCTCACATTTCTCGTGCGACTAAATGCTCACACTTCGACCGGCGGTGACCGACCTCGCTGTCTGTGACCAGCCGGGGCGTTTCCGAGCACGACAGCCGCTCGGCACGCCGGTTGTCGAGCACTGCGAGGCCATGTTCTAGGTCGCTGAGGACCATTAGTCGCTGGCTGGGAAAGCGACGCTGTGAACAAGTAGCACCGACGCCCGCCAGGACACGAGTTGCCATGCGCTGACCGGTTCAGATACGGCGCACGTCAAGCGGTTCGGTCGCGACGCGGTGGTCCTGGACGGTCATCCGGTGCACGCCCCCGTGTTCTCGGGCGCTCAAAGCCTCAACGCCGCTACTGGTGAGGACGAGAGCGGCGCCTTCGTCGATGCCCCAAGCCGGACCGGGAAGCTCGCCGTCTCCAAGCGCTGCTTCGAGCATGGCCGCTCGGTCACGATCGAAGTGGGCGGCACATGTCCCATCAACAAGCCCAAGACCGTCGGGGAACACTCGGAGATCTGGACCAAGAGAATCGGTGATGCATCCCTTGAACCAGACATGAGCGCCGGCGCTGTCGCCACAGAGCACGCCTCCTCGCTGCCAGACAATTCGCAACACCCGATCGAGCCCAAGGGCTCGCATGGCCGCAACAAGCACCGGTGTGCTGCCGCCTCCCAGGTAGATGATGTCCTGGGCCGCCAGAACCTCGGCCGGTTCCTTGGAGACATCACGTAGAAGTTCGAGATGGGATGGCTCACAGATCGACGGGGGGTACTGCTCGTAGAACAGGCTGATGTATAGCTCGAAGTCTCCGCTGGCGATCGGGACGTAACAAATTCGAGGCCGATTCTTCTTGGCTGCGTCAACAATGAAGTGACGGAGCGGACCGTCGTCGTGATCCGGCGAGAAGCCGCCTAGCGCGACGATGGTGCCTGACATGACAACAGTCTGATCGAACGGTGCGGTCTGATCAGGCAATTGGGTCCGCCAGGATAAACGGGCACCGTCGGCTCGCCGTCTGGTCTCCCGGAGATCGCCTGGTCCGAGGCCGGCGAGCACAACTCAACGGCACTGATCGAGCGTTGATAGACCTCGGCCGCCGGTCGATGAGGCCGTTCGTTGGCCCTCTCCTCGTGATCGCCGTCCGATCCGACCGGCTCGTCCGCTTGGATCCATAGCCCGTGGCTGGGACCGGTGGACCTTCTACTGCGGCATGCGAGTCGCGAGTGAGACAGCGGTGTTCGGCCCATTTTTTCGACGCCTACCGAGTGCTCGACATCACCGGCCAGCCGACGACGCAACGACGGGCTGTGGTCGAGACCACGACTCGTGGCCACACCTGAGATTTCCGATCGGTGACGCCACCCGGATATCGCTTGATACCTCGCATCCCTAATGAGATTGCGCCGCGAGCCCAACGAGACTGCTCCGCCTGCTCCAGGATCTGGTCATGCCGCCGTCGGGCGAACATGGTAACGAAGGAGTGACGATCTGCGAGCCACACTTGCTACATGACAGCCGCCTTTATGGCCCGACGGACGGACGAAGCAAGACCAAAGGGTGGGCCACAAACGACGACAGGCCGGTCGATCGTCAACCGCAGTTTCCTGGCTCAGGCGCTCGCACTTGGAGCAGTACATCGCTCGCCCGCAAGCCAGACACGATGCGACGCCGGCTGTGAGCGCCATCCCCTCAAGGTGAGCGGACCCGGTGATCCCGAGGAGCGTCAAGCTGACAGGGTGGCCGACGAGGTGCTCGGATCGCTAGCGCGCACGCAACGCCCCGCTTACGGTCTCGCCCGGGTGTCGCAATCCGCGGCACCGCAGGCAATCGACCCTTCTGAGCACCACCATGAACGGTATGCAGACCGGACACTGGCTGGGCCCTCCTCACCACGGAGCCAAGCGCCGCCGAGCGACGTGGAGCGTTGGACTCGAGACGGTCTACCGATTGGCCGAGACATCGGGAGCCGCATCGATACGGCCCGCGCCGGAGGACGGCCATTGCGGTCAACCTTGGCGGCCGATCTGCGCCTGGGGATTGGTGCTGACTTCGGCGGCGTGCGGATCCATACGGACGCGGGCGCGGCTGAGCTGAGCCGCTCGGTCGGGGCACTGGCGTTTACGCACGGGCAGGACATCTTCTTCGGCGCTGGTCGCTACGCACCGCACACACGGGACGGGCTCCACCTTCTTGCGCACGAACTCACGCACACGATCCAGCAGCGTAACACGAGCGGCCGAAGGGCACTGCAGATGAAGTGCGATCCGGCTTCCGCCGTCCAGTGGTATGCCAATACGAGGCGTGGGAGAGAGATCGTCTGGACCAAGGGTCTGCTCGACGAGATGCTCAAGGTCGTCGGACCTGCGCACCAAGCCCTCTACGACGCAGCCATCGCCGAAGCCGACATCGGGCCAGCGTTCGTCCAGCTCGCGTGTAAGGCACAGGAGCAAATGGGGCTCACAGGGGATGCAGTGGATGGCATGATCGGACGGATTTCGATCGCCACCTGGAGCAAATGGAAAACCGGCGGTGAGCATGGCATCGACTACACGGAACTCTTCAAGGACAACAAGCTCGAGATTGGAATCGGCATCGGAGAGGACTATTTCCAATTCGGGTACCAAGACCTGAAGACCTACTTCGCGAATAACGGCTGGGCATCGGTTGTTACAGTTGGGTTGGAGACATACACGAAGAGGAAGTCGTTCGCAGTACAGGGTGATAGGACCGCTCCGCCGGTCCAGATCGATGTCATAGTCGACCTGATTCATGAGAAGTCAGCGGACCCACTGGACACGTTCGAGCGCTTCCTGACTGAGAAGGAGATGATGATCTACTCAGGTCACGCTCGCTACGGGACTGGGCCGGACTTCGACGAAAAAAGGAGCGACGTGGAGAACTTCATCATCGGCGTCAACTCAGCATTGCATAAGTCCGGACACCTCAAGAAGGGGTACAACGCCGAGATGAACAAGATCGTGAGGAGCAAGACGAACGACTTGGAGCGATTGAGCCAAGAAGGGAAGTTCGATCCAAACCTATATCAGGTTTGGTTTTTCGACTCCTGCAGCACGATCAACTACCTAGACGAGGTCCGCGGTGGTCTCGTAGCGGACAATACCGGGACCAAGAAGGCCAGCGCAGACTTACGTTTCATGGGGACCAAGGATCTCGTCTATCCTGATCCACGCGCGTTGATAGAGGCTATCATCGACATGAAGACGATGGATGAGATCGTCGCTGCGATGGATGCTGCTCAGGAGGCCGAAGTGACGAGTCGCAATGAGACACCGCGCAAAGGTGGCTATTTCTTCTCGGACTAGGTGTCGTGAGCATGGACCATGTTGACTCACTGGCTAGTGCACGCTTCACCGGTTTTGCGTACAGGCCATCACGCCGGTTTCTCAGCGGCGAGCTAGATCGGTCCGCAGGAGCGGATCATGCAGCGGATGAGTTCAATCGGGTTCGGCCCGATGCCACCGGCTACCAGCTCGCTGCGTTGCAGCTCCGTGCGATCGAGGGACTGCCTACCAACAGGTTGCGTCCCTACACGAGTCGGTGGATCTCGGTACGTCCCCGGGGCGAGATACGGTACTCGTCCGAGCGAACCTGGTGAGCGACTACCCACTCCTTCAGAGCTTCAAATCCTGGAGCTGGCCCGTCAGCACCGACGGTTATCTGCCTGGCGGCAGCCAGAAAGCCAACGTCTGCCAGGCTGAGGGCCAGCTTCTTCAGCTCCGATCCCCGGTCCGGTAGGAACGTGACCATCGAGTTCGCGAGGTTGAACTCGACCTTTCTGATCTGGGTGGGGGTCACTACGAAACCGTCCCCAACGAGCCCGGTCGATTCGCTGGCATGAACCTCGAGCTGACCAGCTGACACCTCTACATTGGCAGGAACCCGTCTGACAAAGATTCCGAATCGAAAGAGCACCAACATGCAGGTAAATCTCATGACTTGACCCTAGTGATGTGTCACGGAACTAGCGCCGCAACGACACCTTCAATTGAGCGTCGAGGGGCTCGGCAGGCGCATAGATGAGCCACACCCATCCGGTCCCACGAAGCTACGGCCGACAGCTCCAATGCCGTACCACCATCCAAAAAGGGCACTGCCGGCGTGCTCGACATCACCGGTTGACCGACGACACAACGACGGTCTGCAGTCGAGACCACGGTTCGTGCCCGAACTTGAGATTTCTGACTGGTGTGACCGCCCGAGTCTGAGCCTGTTGTTCGTGCCCGGTCGCATCCGGTAGTGGCACGCTGTCGCTGGTATCAGCCTGGGAATCAGCCCTTAGATCACATGACCGGTACTGCGCCTGGGATTACGGGAGGCTCTCGCAGGCAATCATGTCATTGTTCCCATCGAGAACTGCCACATCTCCGAATTGGGGGAAGAAGTGATCAAACCAAGCTTGCGCTTCTGCCTGCGTGGCGAAGTCAGAGCAGTTCTTGGAGTCGCCTGGATTGAGAGGTTGTCGCGCTGCGAACGGATACCTGTTGATGAATTCATCGTTGGCCACTATCCAACGAACTACGGCGTGTTGCGATAGTCCCTCGTCCATTAGTTGGAGCCAGTAGTTGAAGCCGTCCTGGTCTGGTGCACGGTCGAGCATGTTGCTGTAGAGCAAGGTGAGGAACTCGGCGTTGCTCAGCGTGCCGTAGCTGGCGATGAATTCTGCGGATTGAGCGAACCCGTAGGCCAGGTCGTCAGGGTTGGAGCCTCCTCGGGTTTGGGAGATCCAGTAGATCGATCCAGGAACGTCCGGGTCCCTATTGAGGAAAGCCCTATAGAGGCGAAGCGTGTCGCTGTCGTTCGACTGGTAGTCAACGGCCCGCAAGATATCGTCGATCGTTTGCGACTCTGAGATGTATTCAGAAGCTGAGGCGGGTGAGGGAATCGTCAACGTGACCACAATGAGTGCTGTGGCGACGACGGCTTTAGCCATAGCTATTGGATTTTTCACTAGATCTGTCTCCTGCGGTTTCTTACATTTGAACGATCCGCCTCGGCGAGGTTAACAGCGGTGATTGGCGGACCCGCTGACGCCGCTCCAGTCGATGGATGTGGCGCTGTTTGGAGCTCAATCAACACCACGCACTAGTAGCGAATTCGTCTCCTGTGTTGCTGGCGGCTCTTATGGCTCCGCCGTCGCGCATCCTCCGAACGGCCAGCCACAGGTCGTCCGGTCTCTCAAGTTTTTGAGGCGTCGAGTGATGCCTAAGCCTCGATCCACCGTTCGGCTGTTGGTGTCGTCGGGTGTGAGGCGTCGGTGGCTTGGGGGTGGTGTCGTCTTGGTGGTTGGCGGCTCGGCCCGCAGCGGAGCAGTCTGTTGGTCGCTGGCTGGTTGTCGACCCTGGCAGGTCCCCCTTCACCTGAGCGATTGGACGTTGCCCTTGCAGCCTGAGACTCGGCGTTGGACCATGGAAGCTGGACGCGCGTAACCAGTCCCGGTGGACTACGAAATCAGGAGTGGACGACGATCGGATGAGCAGCGGCAGCACGCCTCTCGCAGATGAGCTGCGTCGTGCTCTTGAGGAGCGCAACTGGGACATCGTGGAGCGTCTTCCGGCTGTATCGACCCACTCGGTCGTTCGGATCGTTGATCGCGTTGGGAAGACGTTGATCGTCAAGTACTCGGAAGAAGCAGATGCGCTGGAGTCAGAGTTTCGCGCTCTCAACGCATTCGGGCCGGAGGTTTCGGCGACTGCGGAACTGATCAGCTCCAGGCTATTGGTTCTCGAAGATCTCGGCGGTACGTCTTTGGCCGACCTCGCCAGGGCGGGCGAGACCACAAGTCTCACCGATCCGATAGTCGACCTCCTGTACCGAATGAGGGTTGATGCCCCGAAACACGCTCGACAGCTATCGCGCCACGTTGAGGAGAGGACAGAAATGCTTCGGGGCCGTCTGCAAGGGCCTGCAAGGAGACTCCTTGAGCAGTCGACGCTGACACTGGATGAGACTGAGCCAGATGCACTCCGCTTGGTGCATGGCGATCTCCATCCCGGCAACGTGTTAGTCAACCAACATCGTGATCGGTTGAGGATCATCGACCCCTACGGCGTCAGAGGCGATCCAACCTACGATGCCGCGATGCTCTGTATCTATTTGCCTCACGGGGCTGACTTGTTTTCACGAGTGGCCGACACCTCGAACGCAAGAGCAGTCGCATGGTTCGACTGGATGCTTGCAAACCGGTACGACAACGCGAGTCGACACCTCGGCCCCCAAGACCCCGTAACAATGCATCTTGAGAGGCAGATTAGCGAGCGAGGAAGGTAGTGCCATGACGACAACAAGACGACTGGCCTTCATTACCAGGGAAGGGCAGAGGGCTAGGCGGTGGGAGTTTGTCCTACTCCTCGTCGCCGTCGTACTAGTGACCCTACTCGTAGCGGCCGAGTTCGCCTCCGAGCAGGCCCGCAGCTTCACGCGCGACCGGCCGATCACCTCTAGTATCATCTCCAGCCTCGTCTTGAGCCTATTCGCCATTGGCGTGATCGAGCTGATCCGCAAACGGAACGAAAGTCGAAGATGGCATGGCGCAAGCGCCGTTCTGCGCAGTGGCATTACCAACGATCTGCGTCATGTTCGGGACGCATTGATTGGCTTGAGCACTGGCGAAGAACCGTACGATGAGCGTCTGGTCCTCGCCAATCGCCACGCCCTAGACTTGACCGGCCTGGCGCTGAACCGTACGGGTAGCTACCCCTGTCGATTGTGTCGAAGTGCTGATCGAATCGAGACGTTGGAACGGCTGATGGGTGATCAGCAGTGGGTCCAATCAACCTTTTCAAACCTAAGGGATATGGGTAGCTGGTACCGAGAGCGTGTGGCTGTTTGGATGCTGAATAGCGCGCCGACACAAGTGGCGTGGGACTACGTCCAAAGTTTCGCCGAGGTATCGAATGCTCTCGAAGAACTCCTACGTCCGATGTATCCGGTGCACCGGAACTCGTCTGGGGCCGTGCAGACCGCGTACCGGTCCGTGGCCGCCGAGGCTTGGGAGCAGGTCATCGTTGGCACAATAATCGTGGAAGAGCTGGCACGGCGAGCCGGATCGCATGACCCCTATACAGGACGAGTTCAGCAATCGGGCGGAGCCAAAGGAGGTGGTGAAGGAGCTGACGCCGGACAAGCGAGCCCCGCAGCCGGCCGATCGTCGACTCCTCCACCAGCCTCAGAGGTCCTAGAAGCCAAGTCGTCCGCAACATGGGGCTCAACGGCACGACATCTGATAACTGCTACGAGCCAGCGGAAGCTCGCAGGATTCGACCTCTCGGTGGAGCAGCTCAAGGGCCATCTGAGGCACTCTGGTCTCAGAACGGAGAGTTCATCGAAGGCTTGGCCGCGCCGATGGGCGCAGAGTCATACCTGCGGCCCAGACAACGACGCTTGTCCAACAGCCGCAGAAATCTGGAAGAACGAAGAAGGAGGAGGAGGTTCGTGATGCCCCTGAGGGTGAGCCGCTGAGGCTCGACCACGGGTGCGGGCGTGACCCTCACGCTCATCAATCGTGTGCCCGCTCCCACCACGACATGTCCTTGCTTCGCACCTCATCGCTATAGCGAACGTTGAAGTCGCCAGTCAGAGTGACGAGCCACAGGGCACCGGTCTCGGTGAACATCGGCCCATGGAAATGGTCGGGCGGGAAGCAGAAATAGGTAGGTCCTTCGTAGTGCTCTTCGCCGTACCAGCAGTCGCCCTCAAGCAGGATGTCCTCCTGCAACACCGAGTGGGCTTCGGCCGCAGCGGTATGCCAGCCGGGCGGCTCCTTGATTAGCAGACTCGTTGCACCAGTGTCAGGATCGCGGGACAGGATTCGCGCCAGCCCGTAACCCTTGATATCGAGATCAGCCGGCTGATCAGACGCTGGACCCCACAGGACAGCGGTCGATTGCCAGGCAATATCGGCGAACGCTTTCCCCTCTACAGGTTCTCTTCTCATGCTTTCCAGTATCAACCGCAGTGGGCGCTGAGGCTCCGATCGTCGTAAGTTGGTTAGGAACGAGCTGCGGCACAGGGGAACAACATGAGCACGAACAAGAACAACGAGACCATCGTCATCAAGGGCGGGACTGTCATCGACGGAACCGGAGCTCCCGGCTACCGGGCCGACGTTGCGATCCAGGCAGGCAAGATCACCGAGGTCGGCGAGAACCTCACCGGTGACCGCGTGCTTGACGCCGACGGCTGTGTCGTCGCCCCCGGCTTTATCGACATTCACACTCACTACGACGCCCAGGTCTTCTGGGATCCGGCGCTCACTCCATCGTGCTTTCACGGCGTGACCACCGTGGTCGGGGGCAACTGCGGCTTCTCTCTCGCACCGATCCGCCCGACCGACCACGCGATGATGGCAAACACGATGGAGAAGGTCGAGGACATGAACCCGGCCACGCTGCTTGAAGGCGTGCCGTGGGACTTCGAGACCTTCCCCGAGTTCCTCCAGTCGGTTCAGCGGCACGGAAGTGTTCTGAACTTTGGCGCCTACATCGGCCACACCGCGCTCCGCCTCTATGCAATGGGCGACGAAGCGGTTGGACGGCCGGCCAATGCCGATGAACTGGAAACCATGGGCGCCATCATTCGTGATGCGATGGACGCTGGCGCCGTTGGGTTCGCCACTAGCTTTGCTGCCACTCACCTCGGTGCCGACGGCAAACCGATCCCCAGCCGCTGGGCCGATCGGGCCGAGCTGGAGTCTCTGTTCCAGGCTGTGGCCGACACCGGGCGAGGCATCATCGGGGTCAACGGTGGCGACAACCTGTCGTTGCGCGACAACTACACACTGCAGAAGCAGATCGGCATCCCGTTCACCTACACCGCGGTGCTGACCAATCCGAAGGGTGGCCACCTCAAGGCGCTCGAGATCAACCGGCAGGGCTGGGAAGACGGCGCCGAAGTCTGGCCCCAGGTCAGCTGCCGCCCACTGACGTTCGCCATGACGATGGTGGAACCCTTCACCCTCAACACCAACCCGGTGTTCGCCGAGCTCTCTTCGAAGGGGCTCGATGGTCGCCGGGAGGCCTACGCCGATCCTGCATGGCGCCAACGGGCTCGTGACGCTTGGGAAGGCGAGAAGACCTTCCGGCCCCGCTGGTCGACCATGATCGTCGGCGAGTCGGCGGCCAATGCTCCTTTGATCGGACGTCGAGTGAGCGAGATCGGTGAGGAGCGCGGCCTCGACGCGTTCGATGCACTGCTCGACCTTGCCCTCGACGAGCCCGATCTGATGCTGAGGATCAAGGTCGTCGTCGCCAACGACGACGAAGACGGCATCACCACCTTGCTGCAGGACGAGCACACCACCATCGGTCTCTCCGATGCCGGCGCCCACGTCGGGCAGCTCTGCGATGCGCCACAGGCCACCGACCTGTTGGGCAACTGGGTCCGCGACCGCGGCACGCTGCCGATCGAAACCGCCATCAGGAAGCTGACCGGCCAACAGGCCGATTTGTTCGGCTTCGAGGATCGGGGCTACATCCGTATCGGAGGCTGCGCTGATATCACGGTGTTCGACCCGGAGACCATCGACCCCGGACCGGTCCGCCGAGTGAAGGACTTCCCCGCTGAGGCTGAACGGCTCACCGCTGACGCACCGGTTGGCATTCGCCATGTGCTCGTCAACGGACAGGCCATCCAGGTTGACGGCGTGCAGGACGAGGCCGTGCTTGCTGCCAATCCAGGTCAGCTGGTTCGACCTTCTCCCCGGAGCTAATTCACTGGATCAGTCGTGGCGCGTAAGATCGCCCGATGTCGCTCTCCCCCTATCGAGTCCTCGATCTCACCGATGATCGTGGACAATTCGCCGGTTTCATTCTCGCTCAACTCGGGGCCGACGTAATCTGTGTCGAACCGGCAGAGGGCCATCGGGCACGACGGCTCCCACCGTTCGTCGACGACGAACGCGGTGAGGGGCCAGGCGATCGATCGCTGTCGCACTGGGCGTACAACCGCGGCAAGCGATCGGCCGTCGTCGATAAGGCCGGTCTGGCTCAGCTGGCCCAAGGGGCTGACATTCTCATCGAATGTGGCGCATTCGACGTCGATCTTGCTGCTCTGCGGGCCGCCAATCCGGCCCTGATCACCGCCACGATTACCCCGTTCGGCGAGGACGGGCCGAAGGCCGACTGGCTCGCCACCGATCTCACGGTTCTGGCCGCCGGTGGTGTTCTGTCGTTGACCGGAGACAAGGACCGTCCGCCGGTCCGTAACTCTTACCCGCAGAGTTGGTTGGTTGCTGCCGGTGACGCTATGACCGGAGTGCTGATCGCTCTACGAGAGCGGGCACGGTCTGGCCTCGGGCAACATGTCAGTGTCTCGGCCCAGGCGTCGATGATCAGCTGTTCACAATTCGCCATGATGAACGCCCTGGTTGACGTGCCTCCGGCTAAACGCATCGCCGGAGGTCTCGAGCTTGGTCCGTTCAAGCTCCGCTTTGTCTACGAATGCGCTGATGGACATGTGAACGTGACCTACCTGTTCGGGCCAGTCATCGGTCCCTATTCCAATCGGCTCTTCCAGTGGATGCGAGATGAGGGAGAGTGTGATGACTCCCTGGCCGACAAGAACTGGATCAACTTTGCGCTAGACGTAGTCGAGGGTCGTGACTCGCCCGACGAATTGGGTAGGGCAAGCGCAGCCATCGAGGCGTTCATGCTCAAGAGGTCGAAAGCCGACCTTCTGCAGCAGGCGCTTGAACGCAACGTGCTTATCGCCCCCATTACCACCACTCGGGATCTGTTGGAACTCGATCACCTGAACGAGCGCGACTACTTCGAGACCATCGAGATGCCAGGACGAGATTCGCCGGTTCGAATTCCCGGACCGTTCGCTCGGTTGTCGTCATCGCCGACCAGAGTTCTCGGACCGCCGCCCGCACTTGGAGCCAACACCGAAGCGCTCCTGGCCGAACCTCCGCGTGTCGCGGATGTTGCCGGTGGTGGTGGTGCTGCTGCGTTCGTGTCGCCGTCATCCACCGACCGGCCTCTCGACGACTTGAAGGTGTTGGACCTCTTTTGGGCCCTGGCCGGTCCCGGCGCCACTCGCACCCTCGCCGACTTTGGTGCAACCGTTGTGCGTGTCGAGTCAGAAACCCGCCCGGAATTGTTGCGGTCCGCCAACCCATTCCGGGGCGAAGATGGCGACTTCGAGGGTTCGCTCCAATATCACTCGTCCAATGCCGGGAAGATGCACCTGCAGCTGAACCTCGCCATCCCGGAGTCTCGTCAGGTGCTGATGGACATGGTGGCGTGGGCCGACGTCGTTACCGAGTCCTTCACACCCCGCGCCGTGCGCAAGATGGACCTCACCTACGAGACGCTGCGGAAGGTCAACCCCGGTGTCATCATGGTGTCGAGTTGTTTGATGGGCGACTCGGGGCCGCTCTGCGACTATCCCGGGTTCGGTACCGCCGGTGCCTCATTCGCCGGCTTCTATCCCATTGTTGGCTGGCCCGACCGCCTGCCATCGGGCCCCTACACCGCATACACCGATTACGTAAGCCCTCGGACAACGTTGGCTGCCATCCTGGCTGCTCTCGACCATCGGGATCGGACCGGCGAGGGTCAACACATCGACTTCTCCCAGATGGAAGCGGCCATTCATCTGATCTCACCGCTGATGCTCGACGATGCTCTACACGACCGACCGGCTGGCCGGGTTGGCAACGCCGACCGGGTGATGGCCCCGCACACCGTCGTGCCGACGGCACCGCTTACGGAGGATCGCTGGATCGCCATTGCCTGCGAGACCGACCAACAGTGGCGATCGCTGGCGTCGCTCCTCGGTCGAGAGGACCTGGCCGACCTGACCAACAGCGAGCGTCAAGAGCGGGCCGACGAGCTCGAAGCCATCGTCGGCCAATGGACGGCCGAACAAGATGGCGAGACGCTGCAATCAACACTGCAGTCTGTTGGGGTTCCCGCTCACCAGGTGCAGAACTCGGCCGAATGTGTCGCCGACCCGCAGCTTCTCCACCGGGACCACTTTCGTTCGGTCTCACATCCGACCCACGGCGACAGCTTCGTGGAAGCTCCGCCCTTCAACCTGTCGAGGACTCCGGGTGGACCACAATGGGCAGGCCCCACGATGGGTCAGCACACCTTCGAGGTTCTCAGCGAGCTACTCGGCTACGACACTGATCGAATTGCCGAGGTCGCTGCCGCAGGCTGCCTGGAGTAGCGGCGCAGCGCCGAGACCAAAGGGCCACGATCGGCAGTCGATGTCCTAAATCGTGGGGTCCGTGTCATTGACGCCATTGCCGTTAGCCCCCACCATGACCCCATGGCCGGACCGAACTCCCCTACCACCCCACGCCGCACCTCGGCCACGATCGACATCTGGTTCGTGGCCTGGCCCGGTATCCAGGCCCTCGATCTCACCGGTCCGCACGAAGTGTTCGCTGCTGCCAATCAGGTGCTCGACAGACTTGGCCGCCCTGGCGCCCGCTACCAACTCCGGGTGGTGGCCCGCGAGGGCACCGAAGTTGTCAGTGAGTCGGGGCTACGGCTTGGCTGCGATCCCATCTCCGAACTGGTCGACGCCCCTCATACCCTCATGCTCCCCGGCGGCGACGGCGTGCATGTCGCCAGCGAAGACCCCGAACTCGTGGCGCAGGTGGCAAGTCTTGGCGATCGGGCCGGCCGGGTGGCGACTGTGTGCACCGGCACGTTCCTGGCGGCCGCGTCAGGCCTCATCGAGGGACGACGGGTGGCCACCCACTGGGCCAGGGCCGACCAGTTGGCTCGGAAGTATCCCGGCGTGACTGTCGACGCCGATGCGCTTCATGTTCAGGACGGCCGCATCTGGTCATCAGCCGGTGTAACCGCAGGCATCGACCTCGCCCTCGCACTGGTCGAGGAAGACCATGACGCCGAAGTTGCGCAGATCACGGGTCGTTGGCTCGTGGTTCACCTCCGACGACCTGGAGGCCAATCGCAGTTCGCAGCGCCGGTTTGGAACGATCCGTCGCCGCTGGAGCCGGTGCGGGCCGCCCAAGAGGCAGTTCACGCCGACCCCGGAGCCGATCACAGCGTGGCGGTTCTTGCCCATCGAGTCGGACTATCGTCTCGACATTTTACGCGGCTGTTCACCTCTGACGTCGGAGAGTCACCGGCTCGGTTCGTTCAACGGGTTCGCATCGAGCGGGCAAGACATGAACTCGAAGCAGGCGTGGATCTCAAGGTGGTCGCCAGCCGATGTGGCTTCGGAACCACCGAGACGCTGCGGCGGGCCTTCCACCGCAGCATGGGACTGGCCCCCGAGGAATACCGGCGACGTTTCCGCCTCTCCGCCGGGTAATGGCACCCGATCCCCCTGTCACGTCGCTGCCTTGTCACGTATCCCCCTTACTTCTCCCCTATCACCCTTCCTACCCATGATTCGACCACCGAAAGTAGTACAGCCATGACAGAACCCATCCAGATCGCCATCCCACTATTTGACCGGCTGACCGCACTCGACGGCATCGGTCCCTACGAAGTGCTGCAGCGCTTGCCGGGTGCGACGGTCACCTTTGTCGGCGAGCGAACCGGTGAGTACCGGACCGAAAACGGTTTCCTCGGGTTGACCGCCGATTCCACCTATGACGAGGTCCAGAACCCCGACGTCGTTCTCGTACCCGGCGGAGTCGGCACCAGGGCAATCGTCGAAGAGGACGGCCACCCGCTTGTCGACTGGGTTCGGGCTGTCCATGCCGGCACCCGTTTCACCACTTCGGTGTGTACTGGCTCGCTCGTTCTTGCCAAGGCCGGGCTGCTTCAGGGCCAGGAGGCCACCACACATTGGAGCGCCTACGACGCGTTGGAGAAGCTGGGTGCAACGCCGACCGCCGAGCGGGTTGTTGAACATCTGGAAGATCGCATCATTACCGCCGCCGGGGTCTCTTCCGGCATCGACATGGCGCTCCGCCTCTCGGAGTTGCTTGTCGACGCCGACGCTGCCAAGGCCATGCAACTCATGGTCGAGTACGACCCCCAGCCGCCCTTTGATGCCGGAAGCGTCGAGAAGGCAGGCGACGCCGTGATGGCCCGGGTTATTGAGTACGCCGCAGACAAGGCCTGACGGCCGGCCTATCGGATCCGCTTCGTCGGATTAGGTGCCGGGTGAGGATCGGGCTAGATCAGCTCCAATATCAACGGTTCGGACTCTGTGGCGAGCAGCGAGACCTTGGTGAGGTCCTCGACTCGTGCCGCTGGTTCGAAGGGCCAGTCCTGATTGCCGACAGCGACCACGGTCGCCCCGGCCGCCCGGGCTGCCAGTCCACCCGAGGGTGAGTCCTCGAACACCACACAGCGGTCGGGTGTGATCCCGAGCCTCTCCGCTCCTGTCAGGAAGGGCTCGGGATCCGGCTTGCCCTTCGATACATCCTCGGCAGTCACGATCCGATAAGGGATGGGGATTTCGGCTGCCCGCCAACGGGTCACCGCCAGGCGGGTGGTGGCCGAGGTGACGATGGCCCAGGATCCTTCGGGAAGTTGGCCGAGCAGGTCAAGGGCTCCTGGCATGGCTGGTGTCGGGGCCGCCAGTTCGACCTCCAGATCTTCCAACCGATCGACGGCCCTGGTCGCTCGCTCGCCGTCGAGGTGGCGGGCGATGGTGTCGGCCGCCCTCACACCCGCCAGCTGGGTGAGCAACACCTCGATGTCGAGTTCGAATTCACTGGCCATTTGGCGCCAGGCCTTGATGCCCAGAGCATGGGAGTCGACCAGCACCCCGTCGCTGTCAAAAAGCATGCCGTCTGTTTCGATACGCACCAAGTCACGGTAGAGGCCGATGAGCTGGGCCAGTCGATCCTTGTCTGGAAGGATGTGGGTCGCACGAATCGACCGGCGAGCGGAAAGACTGAACGTGACCGACAACGACAACACCGACACGGTGACCTATGACACGGTGACCTATGAAACCGAGGGTCGGGTCGCAACGGTGACCCTCAACCGACCAGAGAAGCTCAACGCCATCTCCATGCATCTGCAGACTGAACTGATCGATGCCCTGGAGCGGGCCGAGGCCGACTCCGGCATCCACGTGGCCGTCGTTCAAGGCGCTGGTCGTGCCTTTTCTGCCGGTTACGACATAACTGTTGGGGGCACGGGCGGGGGCGGCGTGACCGGTGACCGCGATGGCCTGGAGAAGATCATGCGTGGTTGGCTGCGCATCTGGGACATGCGTTTGGCCATTGTGGCCAAGGTCCACGGATATTGCCTGGCCGGCGGTACGCAGCTTGCCACGATCTGCGACATCACCTTCGTTTCCGACGAATGCAAGGTCGGCACGCCCCAGCTGCCGCTTGGTGCCGGCTACGTTGGTTCGTCGTGGACCTGGTTGGTCGGGCCAAAGAAGGCCAAAGAGATGTTCTTTCCTACCGGGGAGATGATCACGGGTACCGAGGCCACCGAGTGGGGTTTGTTCAACCGGTCATACCCGGAAGCCGAGCTCGACGACGCCGTGGCTGACTACGTGGCCAAGGTCGCTCGAACGCCCAAAGAGATCATCGCTCTGCAAAAGCAGTCGGCAAACAAGATCCAGGAACTCCAGGGTTTTCGTGAAGCCATGATGCAGTCGGTCGAGGTTGACGCCATCGCCCACGCCTCGAAACCGGTACGCGCCATCAACAGCCACATCCGCGAGAACGGGTTGCAGGACGCCCTGCGGGCCTTCCAGGCCGGCGAGATTCCATAGACCGTTCGGACAGAGGATCGCTTCGACCCCCGATGACGCCGACGCTAGGTTGCTACCGAGGTCGTAGTACACACGCCCCGAGGAAGGCACAGATCACATGAGCGAAGGCAAACTGGACAAAGAACGAAGCTCGGCCTTCATGGCAAACATGACCGGGATCATGAACGGCGGAGCGCTGGCGCTCATGTGCTCGATCGGGCACAAAACCGGGCTCTTCGACACGATGGCGGAGCTTGCCCCATCGACGTCGGCTGAGATCGCCGGCGCGGCCGGTCTCGACGAGCGGTACGTCCGGGAATGGTTGGCAGCGCTGACGGCGGGTGAGGTCGTCGACCACGATCCCGACGCCGGTACCTACCACCTTCCACCTGAGCACGCCGGACTACTCACCAGGGCAGCAGGGCCCCTCAACCTCACCACCTACTGCCAATACGTGTCCCTCCTTGGTCAGGTGGAGGACGAGGTGGTCGACGCCTTCCGAAACGGCGGAGGCGTGCCATACGACCGATACCCACAATTCCAAACTCTGATGGCCGAGTCGAGCGGGCAGCGTTTGAGCAAAGCCCTCATCTCACAGGTGATACCACTGCTCCCCGGCGGACGTGACCGGCTTGCGGCCGGTGTTGATGTTGCCGACGTTGGTTGCGGCAGCGGCCGAGCCATGAATCTGATGGCCACCGAGTTTCCCAACTCAAATTTCACCGGCTTCGACATCGCGGGGTCGGCTCTTGAACGGGCTCGAAGCGAGGCGGCTGAAGCAGGGAACACCAACATCGAGTTCATAGAGCGTGACGCCGCCCAGCTGGCCGAGTTGGAGCGTTTCGACATCGTCACCAGTTTCGATGCCGTACATGATCAGGCTCACCCCGACGCCATGTTGGCCGGGATCTTTGCCGCCCTTCGACCAGGAGGGACCTACCTGTGCGTCGAGCCGAAGGCGTCGAGTCATCTCCACGAGAACCTGGCGATGCCGATGGCGCCGATGATGTACACGATTTCGACGATGCACTGCATGACCGTTTCGCTGGCCTACGGCGGCGAGGGCCTCGGAACGGCCTGGGGCGAGCAGTTGGCGCTGGAGAAAATGGGCAACGCCGGCTTCACCTCGGTTGAGGTCACCGGCATCAAGGCCGATAGGGCCAACCATTATCTGCTTGCCGCGAAGCCCGGCACCAACGGCGGCGACGTCTCATGACGGGAGCAAACACCGACCGGGTCGTCATTGTTACCGGCGCCGGATCTGGCATCGGGAGAGCAGCGGTGCAGACCCTATTCGACCAGGCTGCCAAGGTGATCGCAGTCGATCTCGACGATCGTTCGCTTGCGTGGACCGAGGACCTCGATGGCGTGCTTCGGGTTCCGGGTTCGGTCACCGAGCAGGCAACCAACGAAGCGATGGTCGATGCCGCCATGGAGGCCTACGGTCGTCTCGACGCGGTGGCTCTCAACGCCGGGATTCTCGTTCAGGGCGACATCAGTCGGGGTTCGATGGACGACTTCGACCGGGTGATGGACGTCAACGTGCGAGGCGTGACGCTCGGCATGAAGGCCGCCCTACAGGTCATGAGCGGCGGCTCATCGATCGTGGTGACCGGCTCGGTGTCCGGCCTCAGAGGCGATTCGGGCCTCTTCGCCTACAACGTCTCGAAGGGGGCCGTCGTTAACCTGGCCCGAGCCGCGGCGCTCGATGTTGCCCACCGAGACATCAGGGTGAACGCGGTTTGTCCCGGCCCGACCCGGACCGGGATGACCGAGATGACGGCCGGTCAACCGATCGAGGACGCGATGGCGGCCCGAGTACCGCTCGGACGTTTTGGGCAGCCGGAGGAGGTCGCTGCCGCGATCTCATTCCTCGCCTCGCCTGCTTCGTCGTTCATAACCGGCGTGGCCCTCCCTGTCGATGGTGGGGTCACCGCCGGTACCGGCCAGTGGGCCACCTACGGGGCCCGGCAAGCCGGCTACGAGTAGTCGGTCGCCCGAGTCAGCGGACCCCTGAGGTGCCGCCACCCGATCTGAATAGCCCAGGCCCGATCAGCCCCGGAAGGGGCGGGTCATGATTGCCCAAGGGTCGGGGCAGATGCCGATTGGCACATCGATCAGGCAAGGCTCACGCTTGTCGATGGCGGTCGACAGGCTCGAAACCAATTCCTCGGGGCTCTCAGCCCGATACCCGGTCATGCCGAAGGCCGAGGCCAACATCAGCATGTCGGGGTTCGTGAGTTCGGTTCCATGGTGGACTCCGTCGAATTGTTGCTTCTGCATTCGCTGCACGTTGCCAAAGGCCTCGTCGCGAAAGACGATCCCGATCAGCGGGATGTTGTACTTCACAACGGTCGCCATCTCGGCAAGTCCGTAGCCGAAGCCGCCGTCGCCGTTGATCGAGATCACCGGGCGATCAGGGTTGCCTACCGCGGCCCCGATCGCGGTCGGGTAGCCGTAGCCGAGCGTACCCTGATAGCCGGGGCTGACGTAGCTGCGGGGATGGTGGATGGGGAAGCTGTAGCGAGCGATGTAACCGACCTGCGTGAGTTCGCTTACCAGCACGGCGTCGTCTGGCATGGCGGTCCGCAGTGCTGCCGCATATGACATCTGTGGTTCAAGCGGCGCCAGCTGCTCGGCCACCCGCTGGTTGACGCCTTCCCCGTCGTCCAACCAGGGAGCCTGTTCCCCATCGAGCATGGCGGTGAGCGCCGCTGTGCCCGTTCGAGCGTCGCCGGTAACGGTTACGTCGAAGTTTCGTGGCGGGGCGAACGCTGCGGGATCGCGGTTGAGCGAGATGACGGTTGCCCCCTCGGCGGTCGGGATCGGTCGACCGTTGCCTTCCAAGGCTCGCGTTCCGATGAAGAGCACGGTGTCGGCCCTGGCCAGAAGCTCCTTGTGGGCCAAGGGCAGGAAGGCCATCTGGTGGCGGTTATCGAAGCTGCCGATCCCGTTGGTTCCCGAGACCAACGGAGCCCCGAGTGTCGTCGCCAACTCGCCGAGTTCGTGCCAGGCGTCGGCGGCATAGCCTCCACCGCCCACGTAGATCACGGGACGCTCGGCAGCCATGAGACGTTCGGCGGCTGCTCCGAGCTCGGCCTGGTCGCCGGCCGATGGTGTGCCTGCCGGCTCGGGGCCAATCGCCGCACCATCTGTCGTGCCGGCGAGGATGTCTGGCGGGATCTCAACAGCGACCGGTCCGGGACCCTGTTGGAGCTGCACCATCGCTCCGTGGACGGCTCCAGGCACCTGGCCGGCGTCGGTAACCAGCGTCGACGATCGACACAGCGTCTCGAGGACGCCCGACTGATCAGGGATCTCGTGGAGTAGACCGAATCCTTGGCCGATGCCGCGTGATGGGATCTGGCCACTGATGAGCATGATCGGTGAGGAGCAGGCCAGAGCGGTTACCAGACCACTGCCTGCATTGAGCACTCCGGGGCCGGGCACCACCAGAGCCACACCGATTCGACCCGTTGTTCTGGCATAGCCGTCGGCGGCGTAGGTGGTCGTCTGTTCATGGCGGGCATTGATGAACTTGATCTGGTCGGCGTAGTTGGCAAGCCCATTGCTTGCGTAGTCCAACTGCACGCCAGGTATGCCGAAGATGTGCTCGACACCTTCGGCTGCCAACTGGCGGGCCATGGCAATACCGCCGGTGATGGTTGCGCTGTTTTTCTGTGTTGTCGAAGCTGTGTCGGTCACATCGCCGACCCTAGTCGTGGCACGCCGCCCAAGGCCCGCCAGCCACCAGGCCCGGTCTCGACGGAGCCGGTCCCGCTAGTCGGGGATCTCGACCAGGGCGTCATCGATCTTCTCAAGGGCGAAGACCGAGCAGCCCCCGGTTGGTGAGACGATATCGCCGTTGATGAGATCGTCTCTCGCTCCTCCCAACTCAGCAGACAGATCGGCGGTGACGAAGGCGGTTGGCTGACGGATCCAGCGATCGGCTATCAGTTCGAGACGCTCCGGTGTGTACTGTCCGTTCATGGTGAACGTGCCAGACGGCACACCGGGGTTCTCGGGAATGGCGTAGAAGTCGAGCAGAGCCCGGATCGATCCGTCTTGTTCAGCAACCATCGCCAGGGTCATGCCCGTCATGCCTTGCGAGCAGACGTAGGTGCCCTGCCAGGTGCCTGTCAACAGCGTTGCCTGGCTAACCGCAGCCGCCGTGGCAACGGTCGGGGCCGTGGTCGGCGTGGTGGTTGGGGCCGTTGTTGGGGTCATGGTGTCGGCTGTGACCGGAGCGGCTGGATCGTTTCCGACCAGTGGGTCGATCGAGGGGTCAGCGGACCCGGACGCGGTTGATCCATCGCCGACCGTTGAGTCCAAGTTTGATCCGGCACTGTTGCCTGTGGCCGCTTCCTGCTCGCCGTCATCGCCGCCCCCGAACATGAGGGCGCCGATGGCAACGATGCCGCCAACGACCAGCACACCGAGAAGTCCGACTACGAACATGACGAGATTCGATCGGGAAGTGGAGGCTGCGTTGTGGCCAGAAAAGGCTGCGGTGGGGAGGGTGCCGGACGCGGCAACGTCGGGAGCGCCAGCGGGTGAATACGTCGGGACCGGAAACGATGTCGATCCGGTGGGGTTTGGCGTTGCCGGCTGCGTGGCAGTTAGTTCCGGCTCGCCAGGTTCCGGCAAAATCGTTGCCGGTGCCCGGCCGGTCAGCGCCCCCGGAGGCATCGTACTTGAGCGGATGGCCTGAAGGCCGGCAGCGAATTCGGCCGCTGACTGTGGTCGCTGATCAGGGTCCTTCGCCAGCGCCGACATGATCAGCCTATTGAGAGTAGGCGGGGCCAGCGCCGGATCGAGCGGGGCGACCTCGTCGGACATCAATCGCAGCACGAGGGGATTGAGCGAATCCTCGCCCGGCCTCCAGAAGGGCGCAGTTCCGGCGATCATCGTGTAGAGCGTCGAAGCCAGCGAGTAGAGATCGGAACGCTCATCGCGTCGATTCTCGAACGTTTCTGGCGGGGCGTGTAACCAACTGGCAGTGATCTTGGTCGATGTGGCACCGGCGCTGTCTCGCAACATGGCGATCCCAAAATCGGCCAGTCGTGGTTCGCGACCTTCGAGAAGGACGTTCTCAGGCTTGATGTCGCGATGCAGGACTCCCTGGCTGTGGGCGGCCTGGAGAGCGCCTGCCGCTGACTGCGTCACCTCGACTGCGTCGTGCCAACCAACTGATCCCTGTCGAGCGATCAGGTCGTCTATCGAGCCACCGGACACCAGCTCCATGATCAGGTAAGGACGGTTGTAGTCGGTGTAGCCGGCGGCGAAGACGGTGACGATGTGGGGATGAGACGACAGCTTGCCGAGGATCTCACACTCACGATCGAACCGTCGCCGATCTGTCTCGGTCTTGATCTCGTTGAGCAGCTTGACCGCCACTCGTCGCTGGAGCTGGGTATCGGTGGCGGCGTAGACCCAGCTGAATCCGCCGTGCCCGATCATTTCCACATCGGTCAGGTGGGCAATGCCCAGTTCTTCGTCAGCGTTCATGTCGACCCCCCGCTCACCCAATCTGCACGCTGCAAAGCTAGCTGTGACCGCTCGCCGATGATCGGCGGCCCAGCCGGACCCAGCACCAGGAGGACGGTCATGACGTCTGGCCGGACGCCAAGTTGCGATCCGGCCTTCGCCTCTTGGCTAGGAGAGCAGCCAGCCGCCGTCGACATCGACCGTTGTGCCGGTGACGAACTCATTCTCGATCAGAAAGATGATCGCTTGGGCCACCTCGTCGGCGGTGCCGGCTCGGGGAATAAGATTGTCAGACGTGTTCTTGGCGTAGGCTTTCGCCCGATCCTCGCCCTGTAGCGGATTGATCGGGGTGTCGATGATGCCGGGCGAAACCACGTTGATCCGACGAGGTGCGATCTCAGGCGCAACCGAGCGCACCAGCGACTCGACGGCGGCCCCGGCCGCTCCGACGGCGATCATCCCGGGACGGACCTTGCGAGCCGGGGTGCCGCTGACCACCACGATGCTCCCGTCCTCGCTCAGATGCTCGGTCCCGTAGCGAACCGTGTTTGCATAGCCCCAGACTTTTCGGAACGACCCTTGGAAGCCGTCCATGTCCATGGAGAGGAACGGGCCGACCGCTCGGTCACCACCGGTGGCGGAGCTGACCAGGATGTCGTATGGCGCGCACCGAGCAAAAAGTGCGGCCATGGAGTCGCCGTCGAGCGTGTCGCAGGCCTGAGTGGTCACGCCATTTGGCAGATCTCCGGCCTTGTCCGGGTTGCGGCTAACGGCGACCACTTCGGCCCCCATCGCCGCCAAGCGGTGGGTTGTTGCGAGGCCGATGCCCGATGTACCTCCAAGGACGAGTGCCTTCTTACCTGAAACATCCATACGAATCTCCGATCGTCATCGGAGTTTCTAGCATCCGGGAACCGATGATGCCGAAGGCGGCACCGGCCGTACGAAGCATCGTGGGATACTGAGTATGTGCCACGGGTCGAAGCATCCGCCATCGTGCCGATCAGTTGCGAGCTCGCCTTCGCCCTCTCCCAGACCCAAGGCGAGATTCGTTACCGATGGGACCCGTTCGTGGTCGAGCAACGTCTTCTTGGAGGAGCGACCAACGCCGCCAAGGGTGTCCGGACCGAGACCGTTTCGCGCCACCGGCTGCGAATGATCTCGGAGTACGTCTCATTCGATCCGCCGCGTCGCGTCGGCATGCGCATGATCGAGGGACCATGGTTTTTTGAGAAGTTCGCTGGCGGTTGGTCGTTCGTCGGACTCGACGGCGGAACCACCGAGGCCACCTGGCGCTACACGTTTGCTGTTCGGCCCGGCTGGCTGGCTCCAATCGCAGATCGCATCGGCTCGCTTATCCTCGGGCGCGACATTCGCCGCCGTCTGGCTGGGTTCGCGAAGGGCTGCGAGGACCCGATTGTTCTGGAATCGGCCGAAAGACTTCTCGACCTCTGGTCGCCATGAGACCAGCTTCATGGGAGGATGGCTCGATGGATGACAACGTCGACGCCCAGCTACTTGACCGGGCCTTCCACTCGATCATGAACAGCATGGTTGAGGATGCCAAGGCGCCACACTTCACCGAGCTCGCAAACGAGCTCGGTCTCAGGCCCGATGAAGGCAAGGTGGTGCTCCACGAACTGATGGGTGCCATCCCCGGCTGGCTCCATCCCGGCACCGACTACATCGCATCGTTCCCGCCGTTCAACGTGCAACCGACGCAGTATCGGATCTCGGTGGAGGGGCAGAACTCCTGGTTCGGTCAATGAGGCTTCGAATCGCTGGCCGTGCGCTGGCTGTTCCCCGGGTCGCTGATCAGGGTTGAGGCTCCCTGCCTCGATTGTGGCGAATCGATGATTGTCGAGCTGCGAGATGAGGAGATCCTGCTCGTCGAACCAAACACCCTGGTTGGCTACACCTCGGCCGAGGTAGGAGGAGAAGCGTCGACCAGACCCTTCCGGTGAGCGAGTATGAATCTCTTCCGGTCGGAAGAGCATGCCCGAAGCTGGTCGGGGTTTGATCCTGCCATGGAGGCCAGAATGTTGAAGCCGGTTCAAGATTGGGCCGAGATCTTTGCCAACCCCATCTTCAGAGAGCGGGTCCGTCCCGACTACATAACCTGGATCCGCAGCGATGCGGGCCAGGCGGCCTTCGCAACGTTGAGGTCAGACCTTTCCGGGTCCTGATCTCAGCGCCGAAAACCGAGAAGTTCCTCCCGAACGATTTCCGCTCCGTCTTGGATGGCGATGACTTCCACTCGGCTCGTCGCCCCTTGCAGCATCCACTTCTCGGGGAGCTGCTCTACGGCGACCTGCCAATCCAGTCCTGGAACCTCGATCAGCTCCAGAGCGAACTCATCGCCTTCGTCATTGACCAGTACGAGCGATTCGACGCTGTCATCGGCGCCACCGAACACCATAGACGGGCCTTCTTGGGTCAACGTGGCCCCAGCCAACCAGAGCGGATCGTCGACGCCCTGGCGAGAGGCGCTTCGCACCGTCGTGGTCGTCGGGGTCTCGGCCCTGAAGGAAACGGCGTGGCTGAAACCGACGATCTCCTCCAGATTCCATTCGATGGTTGCAGCCGGGTCGTCGCCGTCGATAGCCGTGCCGGAAGCCAGCAGCAGGGGTTCGGGAGCGGCAACGATCTCAGGCGACTCGTCGTAGGTGCGTGCCAATTGTGGCCCGTCGGAACACGCCGCCAATGCCAGCGCGGCCGCAGTTATCGCTAATCCATCCCGCCAGTGCATGTCATCATCCCGTCGACATCAGCCTACCGGATTGCCGAACGCTGTCGCCTCAGCTGAACACGGCCATGTAGAGCACTCCGGCCGCTATTCCTGCGATGAGGGACAATGCAGCCAGGATGAGCAGCCATCGGCCCTGGTGGGGTGGTTCGGGGTCGATCGTCGCCACTGAAGCGGGTTCGGAGACCACGTTCTGCGTCAGAATCGGCTCGGGTGGCGCGTCGGAGTGCTCCTCGGTATCGAGAGAGATGAGTGGCTGGTTGAGTTCCGCAGCCGACCATGTCTCCTTGGATACCTGGGTTTCGGCCTTGCGGCCTGCCCACTCGGGCAACCTGTCCAACTCTTCCACGCACGGCCCTTCCCGTTTTGGCGATCCAGGACTGTACATGACGATCAGTCTTGAATCGTTTCGTGTTATTTCAAATCAATCGTATACTCCCTTCTTGCTCCAGAGATAGTGCGAGCTCAGGAAACGAGGCGCGGTGGTTGAGTACGAGGGGTCGGGCGGTCAGCGGCGGGGCCGCGATTGGACATCAAATCGTTTTGTTATCGGGGTCGTAGCTGCTGCATTGTTCGCGTTCGGCTTCCTGGCTTTCGTTTTTGCAGCAGATCGGCTGCAGGACAGTGAGGAGACTGCGACCGCAGAGCCGGAGACGGCGGCTGACGCCAATGATCAGGGGTCCGAGGCGACGGATTCGCCTGCGGAGGAAACCGACGAAGCGGAGGCGTCTGCAGCCACAGAAGCCGACGATTCGGCCGACGACGATGACGCTGAGGGCCGCGCCGCCGACGAGATGGAGGACAACGAGCCGGCGCTCAAGCCGGACGGAGCGTTCGTCGAAGCGACCCTCAATCTTGAAGCCGGTCCCGGTCCGGGATTGTTCGTCCTAAGCGGGCGCGTACCCGACCAGGAAACGGCCGATGCCATGCTGCAGGCGGCTGAGCTCTCCTACGCACCATTCGTCGAGTCCGACATCGAAATCGACGATGCGCTTGAGCCTGCGCCGTGGTTGGCCGCCGGGCCACAAGTCATCGGTTTGCTACCCAGCATCACCGACGGGACGATCCGCCTCGTCGACGGCCGAGTCGAACTCGATGCCCGCTCCCCAAACCCCCAGTACCTCGCATTGCTGGAGGGCGCCCTCGGTCAGCTCGGCGGCGGCCTACCCGTCGAGGTCCTTGACACCGAGATCACCGATCTCCGTCCACCGTTGTTCGAGGCCGAGGTTGATAACGGTGCCGTCTCCCTCTCTGGCTTCGTACCCTCCGAGGAGATCCGGGACATCCTGGTCGGTGGCGCGGCTGCGGCCTATGGGCCCGAAAACGTGCAGAGCGACCTCACAATCGATCCCGAAACTTACGTGTCGTTCTGGATGTACACCATGCCTGGCATCTTCCAGCTGTTCTCGCCCTTCCCGAAGTACAGCATGCAGGTGGCCGAGGGCGTTTCGTCCGGGACACTGCAGGGCGGGGTTGTCTTCGGCGTCGACTCGGTCGAGATCACCCCGGAGGCGGCACAGGTGCTCAATATCGGTGTGGCCATCCTCGCCCGTGACCCGTCGATCTTCATGACGGTCGAGGGCCATACCGATTCCAGCGGCTCCGATACCTACAACGAGACGCTGAGCCTGGCCAGAGCCCAATCGGTTACTGCCTATCTCAACGCCGCTGGGATCGACGAAGCACGGCTCCGTCCTGAAGGGGCAGGCGAGGCGGAGCCAATCGCCTCAAACGACACCGAGGAGGGCAAGTCGCTCAACCGTCGCGTCGAGTTTGTTTTTGGACCTGCGCCCTCCGAATAACGGCGCTATCCAGCAGCTCAAAAAACCTGTTTATGCACGTTGTTTATGCACGACGACGGGAGACCTGTCAGGGGCTCCCGTCGTCATGTGCGGAGATCACAGCTGTTTGGCTCAATGCCGCAGATCACGTGTCGAGTAGCCGTTTGGCCTGTGACCGGAACTCAGCGATGTTGTCTTCCTTGATCTGCTCATAGCCCCGGACGATGTCTGGAAGTTCGGCCACCTCGACCGCCCGGTCATAGTTGGTGTCGGTAAGATCGGCCAGGACTCGTTCGATCATGCCCTCGTATTCGCCGATCAAATCCCGCTCCATCTGCCGGTGCTTGGTCCGACCGAAGGGGTCGGCGGCGGTTCCCCGCAGCCGCTTCATCCGGGCTAGCCCGGCGAAGGCCACGTCACCGCTGCGGCCGAGACCGATCTTGCGGTCGAGACCGAAACGACGAGCTGTTGGTGGATGCAGCTTGTAGGTGATCTTGGCGGCGGAGCCGAACTGCTCCTCGAGCGAATCCTTGAAGATCTTCGAGCGATGCAAGCGGGCGACCTCGTACTCGTCCTTGTAGGCCATGAGCTTGTGGAGGTACCGGGCCACGGATTCCGACAAGCGGGTGTCTGACCCTACGGTGGCTTCGGCGCTGCGAACCTTGGCTACCGTCTCGACGTAACGCTTTGCGTAGGCCGCGTCCTGGTAGTCGATGAGATCGGAGACTCGGACATCGAGCAGCCTGGCCAGTTCCTCGGACGGATCGGCCACCGTCGCCGCCAGCGACAGAGCCTTCCGCGAACGCTTGGCCTCGGCCCGCTTGAGCGGACCGCGGCGCTCAAGGCCGAGGGTGTCGAGCCAGGCAGGGTCGATGGCGATCTTGCGGCCGATCCTGAAAGCCTGAACGTTGGTGTCGACGGCGACACCGTTGAGCTCGATGGCCTTTTCGATGGCATCCGACGAGATCGGGATGACGCCCTGCTGGTATGCCGCTCCGAGCACGATCACGTTTGCCGGCATGTGGGAGCGGAACAGGTTGCCCGACACGTTTCCGGCGTCGAAGTAGACGTTCTTGTCCGAAACCGTCGACGCGTCGATCAGTTCGCGAAGGGCCGCGAACTGAGGGAAGGCGGCCGCAGTGTCGCGCACCATCGCCCCTGTTGGCACCTTGCTTGAGGAGACGATGGCGACCGTGCGATCAGGGTTCGTCTTTTCAAGATTCTGGACGTTGCTTCCTGTGAGCACATCGAACACGAGATAGGCGTCGGCTTCACCCGACGACACCTTGTTGTCCCGCCCTTCAGGATCACCCGATACATCGACTCTGGCGACCTTGAGGTTGGAAATGACCGAGCCGCCCTTCTGCGACAGGCCGGTCTGATCGAGGCCGTCGGCCTGTTTCCCATCGAGGAGTGCGGCGGTGGCCAGCAACTGGTTCACCGTGACAACGCCCGTTCCCCCGATGCCCATCATGAGGATGTTGCCCTCCTCGATCCGCGACGGCTCAGGAAGATCCTCACCGATCGGGTCGAAGGGAATCGTTGCCTTCTTGGCAACGTTTGGGTCGGGGATGACTTCGACGAAGGCCGGGCAATCACCCTCGAGGCAGGTGTAGTCCTTGTTGCACGATGACTGATGGATCTGGGTCTTGCGCCCGAATTCGGTTTCGACCGGTTGGACCGACAGGCAACTCGATTTCACTCCGCAGTCTCCGCAGCCTTCGCAGACGGCCTCGTTGATGAAGACCCGCATCGCCGGGTCGACGAGCTTGCCCCGCTTACGATCGCGTCGTAGCTCGGCGGCACAGGCCTGGTCATAAATGAGGACCGTACATCCTGGAACGTCACGCAGCAGGCGCTGCGCCTCATCGAGACGTGACCGGTCCCAGACGTCGACCCCGGCCGCGAACTCGGATCCTGACGGGTACTTCTCGACGTCGTCGGTGACGACCATGGTCCTGGCAACACCTTCGGCCGCAATCGACCGGGTCAGTTCGGGTACGGTCATCTGACCATCGATGGCCTGGCCACCGGTCATGGCAACTGCGCCGTTGTAGAGGATCTTGTATGTGATGTTTGTGCCGGCCGCGATGGCTTGCCGCAACGCCAGACTTCCCGAGTGATGGTAGGTGCCGTCCCCGATGTTCTGGAAACGGTGTTCCATGGTCACGAATGGCGACGCCCCGACCCACTGGATGCCCTCGCCGCCCATCTGGGTGGTTCCCCTGGTGTTACGGGTCGGCGTGCCGCCAGCCATGCCATGACAGCCGATGCCGCCGCCGGCCTCGGATCCGTCTGGGACCCAGGTCGAGGTGTTGTGGGGGCAGCCTGAGCAGAAGCCTGCGGTCCGGTTTGCGCCCGAACTCTTCGTCTCGGCCATGACCGGGATGCGGATCTTTTCCATGACCGCAGCGCCGACGGCGTCTTCGCCGAACCGGTCGACCAGATGGGGGCGCAGAAGCTTGGCGATTCCGTCGACGTCCATTTCACCGTGGCCGGGGAACCACAGCGAGCCGTCGGCATGCTTCTTGCCGAGAATCATCGGAGCATTTGGCACGCCGTAGAGGGCCTCCCGCGCCCACATCTCGACGAAGGCCCGCTTCTCCTCAACGGCAACGATCGTGTCCAGGCCTGCCCCGAACTCGCGAACCGAACTCGACTCGAGTGGCCAAACAACAGCGGGCTTGAACACCCGGACGCCGCGGCGTCGAAGTTCCGCTTCGTCGAAGCCCATGCGGTCGAGGGCGGCCCGAACGTCGTAGTACGTCTTGCCGGCCGCCATGATGCCGATCTTGGCGTCGCTGGTGTCGACGGTTTGTCGATTCAGCTTGTTGTGGGCGACGAACTGCTCGGCTGCCCGCAGGCGCCCCTCGTAGACCTCACGTTCCATAGCGATGGCCAGCGGTCCGAACAGACGATCTTCCTGGGTGTGTTGCCAGGGTTTGCCGTTGTACTCCCACTCAGGACGAGATGGCCGGACGCGCCCAGGACCAACCTTGATGGTCGAGTAACCGTCGGCAACGTTTGTCACAATCTTGATGGCTGACCACAGGCCGGTGTAGCGGGACAGCTCGTAGCCCCAGCGTCCGAAGTCGGCAACTTCCTGCACCGTGCCCGGATAGAAGATCGGGGTCTCGAAGTGCAGGAGAACAAACTCCGACTCTGCGGTCAACGTCGAGGACTTCGAAGCCGGATCGTCGCCGGCAACAAGAAGCACACCCCCCTTGGGATCAACACCGCTCACGTTGGCATGTCGGATGGCGTCGCCCGAGCGGTCGACGCCGGGTGCTTTGCCGTACCACATGCCGAGCACGCCGTCGTAGCGTCCCTCGAAGTTGTGGTTGGCCAACTGGGAGCCCCACACTGCGGTCGCGCCCAGGTCCTCGTTGAGGCCTGGGAGGAACTCGATGTTGTTTGCCTCAAGCTCCGCCTTGTTGGAATTCATCAGCGCGTCGATGCCGCCGAGCGGTGAGCCCCGGTAGCCGCTAACCATCGCGGCGTTGTTGAGGCCATCTCGTTTGTCGGCTCGTAGCTGATCGAGCAGTGCCCGGAGCAATGCTTGCACTCCAGACATGGCCACATCCCCCTGATGAAGGCCAAAGCGATCTTCGAGCTTGAACTCGGTCAGTGACACATTCTCCCCTTCCCGGGACGGTGACGCGACCCACCCTTCGGGCGCACGAACAACTCAATTTGAGCACGTTGGGACCGGCGTGGCGAACTGCCAAAGCAGGGGCTGGACCAACTCCAGACAAGCGCTTCGATAGAGGTGGCCAATGACACAGGTGTCGCCGGCCACACCGCCGCATCGCTGGGGAGTCGTGTCCCTACCTTGAAAGGGTCGGTAGAGCCCAGCCAGACACCTGCTCGGAGTGGTCTCGCCGTCGGCTTCGGTCAACGACGACCGGTCCCGGCTTCTGCACCGGGTACGAAAGGACACGACTGTGATGCTTGGCTTGAAGAAGCTTCTTCCCAAGACGATTTCCCCAACGATCAAGGCCGCTCTCGGCGATCGGTACACCAAGCACGAGTTGACAGCGATTGAGCGGTTCGGCTCCCTGGCCGACCTGGGTGAAGGTGCGGTGTTTCTCACCGAAGGGGCTCTCGGACGCCAGGCCGTGATCATCATCGACGGCACTGCCGCGGTGAGTCGTGGGGGCGAGATCATCGCCACGGTCGGGCCGGGCGATGTCGTCGGCGAGCGATCGCTGTTACTGAATCAGCCCCGCAACGCCTCGCTGATCGCCACTTCTCCCCTGTCGATCGCTGTATTCACTCGACCCGAGTTCGATTCGCTTCGGTACGCATGCCCCCGATTCGACGGCCGGATGGCCGATCTTCTCGACAGTCGCCACAACTAGCACCGTCAACCTCTACCGGCTGCAGCCTCGTCGGCCCGGTTGCGGCCGCTGAGACGGATCAGTTCCTCGTGGAGTTCGAACCACACCGTGTGGTAGCTGTCGCGTAGTGGGCTGGCAACCATCTGGGTATCGCCAGAACGGATGGCGTCTACGGCCTCAGTCAACCGCACCTCGTAGACCCCCAGTCGGGTCACCGTTTCGCTTACCGACTCGATGATCTGACAGATCCCCTCATGTACCTCGACAGTCAATGCATCGAGCACGGCCGTGTCATAGGCGGGGTCGTCATGTTCGTTCATGACCATCTCGCCTTCCACGGTTCGCATCTGCCAATCGGTTACGACCTGCTTGAAGCGGGCATTCAATTCGTGGAAGCGATCGAGGTGGGGCTCGATGGCCGGCGCGGCGTCGACTGCCTCAGCGGCGTAGGCGGCCTCCACGGCCTCTTTTCCCGCCGGCGTCATCATGAACCGTTCGCCTGGCGCCGCCTGCAGAAGTTCGGCCCCGACCAAGCGGTCGAGGGTTTCAGAGGCGGCGTCGGCGCCAACACCTGCGAAGTCGGCGACGCCATCGGCGCTCGCCATGCCCTTGAGGGCCAGGGCTCGCAAACAGACTTGGTCATCCAGCGTCCCCCTGTCATCGCCGGGATCGGGCGTGCCGGGTTCGGTGGGGGCGGTCTTCGACGACTGCTGCCAGGTTCTCAATACCCGGACCTCAGCCAGCTCCGCTCCCTCGCCCGGGTGCGAACCGCTCAGGAGCACGCCGTGATCGCCGTCGACGGTGACGATCGATCCAACCGGTATCCGACGCCCCCCGACCGTGATGCCGTCGGCATCGATCTCGATGCCAGTGGCCCCGACAACTGCGGGAACGTCCCAGGAACGGGCGACGACGGCGGCATGTGAGACGAGGCCCCCGAGCGTCGTGACCAGGCCGCGGGCTGCCGCCATGCCGTGGATATCGGCCGGTGAGGTCTCGTGCCTGATCAGAATCACGTCGTGGCCTGCTACCTCGGCTTGAACCGCGGCATCAGGATCGACACAGACCGCTCCGACCGCTCGACCGGGCGAGGCGGCGAGGCCCTTGGCCAGGACGTCCGCATCGGACTGCGGCGCAGGTGGCGGTTCGGTCGGAGGGTTGTCGAGCAGATCCTCGACGCGTTCGGCGGCTGCGGTGCGGTCGAGCGGGAAAGTCGGATCGTCGGCCATGGCGACTGCGATGCGCAACGCGGCACGAGGAGAGCGTTTGCCGGCTCGGGCCTGGAGCAGCCACAGCTTGCCACTCTCGACGGTGAACTCGATGTCTACCATGTCGGCCAACTCGTGTTCGAGGATGTCGGCCATCGCCTGCAGGTCCTGGCCGATGGCAGGCCATCGTTCCTGCATGACGGAGATCGGCTCCGTGGCGTGGGTGCCTGCCACCACGTCCTCTCCCTGAGCCCGTACGAGGAAGTCACCCATCAGTCGGTGATCGCCGTTCGACGGATCCCGGGAGAAGGCAACGCCGGTCCCTGAATCGTTGCTGAGGTTGCCGAAGACCATCGCCTGAATGTTTGCCGCGGTGCCAAGATCGGCCCGAATACCCTCCCGTTCTCGGTAGACAGAGGCCCTCTCCGACTGCCACGAATGGAAGACGGCCTTAACGGCATCGATGATCTGGAGGATCGGATCATCGGGTATCGGGTAACCAGCCTTCCCGAGCGCGATTCGCCAACCCTCCAACACCTCCATGGCCTCTGCGTCAGCAACATCGCCGAGAGCACGGCCTCCCGATGCCAACAGCAAGGCTTCGTTGAGTTGCTCCGGCCCGACCTGGCCAACCACAGACGCATAGCTCTCGATGAAGCGCCGGTAGGTGTCGATGCCGAAGGATGGATTGCAGCTGTGTCTTGAAAGGGCTCGGGCGGCAGCGGTGGTCATGCCGGCATTAAGAACCGTGTCCATCATGCCAGGCATCGAAACCGGCGCTCCGGAACGAACGCTCACCAGCAGCGGCTCTTCCTCGGAACCGAGACGCCGACCGATCCGCGATTCCAGATCGGCGACTCCAGCCGAGATCAAGGCATCGAGATCGGCGTGCCAGCCTGAGGAAAGCACCTGATTGCACACCGGCGTCGGAATGGTGAAGCCTGGGGGCACCGGAAGCCCAAGCCGCCGCATGCGGGCCAGGCCTGCTCCCTTGCCACCGAGGACCGCGGCCCACTGGCTCACCTCGATCGCAGGCGGATCGTCGAAGGTGAAAAGACGGTTTCCGAACTCCGAAGTCGACATAGCCATAGTGAATACCGTAGAAGCACCTGCCACAATGGAGCGATTACCTCCGCCGGTAGTCAAGGATTCATTCCGCCGCCGCCCGAAGGACAGCGGTTCAACGTTGCCATCGAGGCCTACGTTCGCCTCTCGTTCAACGATGAGATCGAGCTGACCGGCTACATCGGCGATGCCTCGTTCACCGCAGCGAGCAGATCGGGCCGACGCTCCATCGAAGTCAGCGGCGAGGTCGGCGGGATGGCCGCCAACCTCAAAGTGGCTCGTTTGCATTTCCGCAGCCTGCCAGTCTCGGGCAGGGTGATGGGCCAAACCATCACGGGAACGGCCTCCGGCCGGTCGGGATCCCTCATCATGGAGGGCATGGCCGGTGACGAACCGGTCCGCTACGAGCTCAACAGCAGCGGCGGGTGTACAAACCGGGATCGCAACCTCGGTCTGAACATCGTGGCACAGGCCTTCTACTCCGAGATTGTCGGCACGGTCGAGCGGATTCCCGACGCTGCGATGGTTGCGTTGCTTCTGCCAGTGAGGCTCGCACGGCAGGGGGATGCCTAGAGTTGGGGAATGACTGAACTCACACAATCGGTCCACCTCGAGAATCGAGGCGGAATCGCCGTTGTTTCTGTAGACAACCCACCCGTCAATGCGCTGAGCCACCACGTACGGCAGGGCATTCTTGACGGCATGACGGCCGCCACTGACGATGATTCGGTCAAGGCAATTGTGCTCATCTGTCGCGGTCGTACCTTTATCGCCGGCGCCGATATCACCGAGTTCGGTCGCCCACCGCAGGGCGCTCCCCTGCCTGCAGTGCAGAAGGCCATGGAAGATTGTCCAAAGCCAGTCGTTGCTGCCGTTCACGGAACGGCGCTGGGCGGCGGCCTAGAGGTGGCGATGTGCGCCCACTATCGGGTGACCGATTCGGCCGCTCGCTTCGGTCTTCCCGAGGTGAAACTCGGTCTTCTGCCCGGGGCCGGCGGAACCCAGCGCCTGCCTCGGGTCACCGGTGTGCCGAAGGCGTTGGAGATGATGACGGGTGGCGAACCGATTTCGGCCGAAGAGGCTCTGGGCTGTGGGCTGGTCGATGAAATCGTCGAGGACCTGGAGGCCGGTGCGATTGCATTCGCCGAGCGTGCCGTGGCCGAGGGCCTGCCGCTGAAGCGCATAAGGGACTCCGATGAGAAGGTGGCCGAGGCTAGGTCAAACCCGGGGATCTTCGATGAGTTCCGAGCCAAGATCGCCAGAAAGACCCGAGGCTTTCTGGCCCCCGAATACAACATCCAGTGCATCGAAGCCGCCGTCAATCTCGATTTCGACGAGGGCATGGCCACCGAGCGCGAGCTCTTCACCGAGTTGATGACGGGAACCCAGTCTGCAGCCCAGCGGTACTACTTCTTCGCCGAGCGCGAGGCGGCCAAGGTCCCAGACGTCCCACGCGACACTCCCCAGATCGACATCAACTCGTGTGGTGTTCTTGGAGCGGGGACCATGGGTGGCGGAATCGCCATGAACTTCGCAAACGTCGGCATCCCGGTAACGATCGTTGAGCGCGACCAGGCTTCGCTCGACAGGGGTATGGCCGTGATCCGCGGCAACTACGAGCGCTCGGCCTCCCGCGGCTCGATTCCTGCCGAAGCCGTCGAAACCCGCATGGCTCTTATCACACCGTCACTCGATCGAGGCGACTTCGCAACCAACGACATCGTCATCGAGGCGGTGTTCGAGGATCTCGACTTGAAGAAGACGGTATTCGAGGATCTCGACTCGATCTGCAAGCCGGGCGCCGTATTGGCATCAAACACGTCGGCTCTCGACGTCAACGCCATCGCCGGAGCGACATCCCGGCCTGAGAGCGTCATCGGCATGCATTTCTTCTCTCCGGCCAACGTCATGAAGTTGCTTGAGGTGGTCCGGGGTAACGAGACCTCGCCCGAGGTGATCGCAACCACGATGTCCTTGGCTAAGCGCATCAACAAGATCGCAGCTCTCGTTGGTGTCTGCCACGGGTTCGTCGGTAACCGTATGTTGGCCATGCGGAGGATCGAGTCCGATCGCATGATCCTCGAAGGGGCAACGCCTGCTCAGGTCGACAAGGTCGTCTACGACTTCGGTTTCCCGATGGGTCCCTATGCCATGAGCGACCTGGCCGGGCTCGACATCGGCTGGAAAGAGGAGAACTCGAAGAGCGAGACCGTTCGGGACATCCTCTGCGAGAGCGGCCGTCGGGGACAGAAGAACGGACGGGGCTACTACACCTACGATCCCGAAACTCGGGCATCGACCCCCGATGCCGAGGTCGAGCAGATGATCAGGGACTTCGCGTCGGCCAAGGGTGTCGAACAGCGTGAGGTCAGCGACGACGAGGTTCGGGAACGGTGCCTCTACCCGATGATCAACGAGGGGGCGAAGATCCTCGACGAGGGCATAGCCATTCGGGCCAGCGACATCGACGTCGTGTGGATCAACGGGTACGGCTGGCCCATGTACCGGGGTGGACCGATGTTCTGGGCCGACACGGTTGGTCTTGATGAGGTTGTTGCCAAGATAAGCGACTACCACGAACGTCTCGGTGGCGAGCACTGGAAGCTGTCGCCGCGTCTGAGCGCCTTGGTCGAGGCGGGCGAACCGCTACACACGTCGACGGCCGGCTAGCGGCGCTTGGTCACCGACGACGAGGTCGTACCTCGACGCGCCTGGCGGGCGCTGGCCGTTGCCTCGGCTGGCTATGTGCTTTTTGGGTTCAACTCGACCGCCACGAACTTGGCGTTCGGATCGATTGCCGACACCTTCACCGGTGCCAGCGAAGCCCTCGTTTCATGGGTTGCCTCGGGGTACTTCATCACTTCGGCCGCCTTCCTCCCCCTGGGAGGGAGGTTGGCCGATCGTTTGGGTCGTCGGAGGATCTTCAACCTGGGCCTCATCGGGTTTGTACTTTCGGCGCTGGCCTCAGCTGTAGCGCCAACCATCGAGATACTGATTGCCGCCAGAGTGGCCCAGGCGGCCTCCGGGGCATTCGTCATCCCGGCCTCGTTGGCCGTTGTACTGCCGGAGTTTCCCGCAGCCAGAAGGCCGTCAGCGGTTGCAACGTGGGCCGCTGCCGGCCCGCTTTCGGCTGCGGTAGCCCCCAGCGCGGCGGCCAGCATCCTTGGCGCCACCAGTTGGCGATGGGTCTATGCCCTGAGCGCTCCGATAGCGGCGTTGACCCTCGGGTTGTCATTCCTGCTCATTCGTGAGAGTTCAAGCGACGAGGAATCAAACGCCCGGTTGGACCTGTTCGGCACCGTTCTTGCCGTCGCCTCGGTTGCGCTACTCATCGTGGGGATCGGACAGGGCACGGGGTGGGGGTGGGCCAGCCCGGCCACGGCCGGAAGCATCCTCGGCGCACTCGGCCTCGGGGTGCTCTTCGTTGTCCGTTCCAGCCGTCACCCGGCTCCGCTGGTGAACATCTCGTTGTTCCGCATACCTGAGATCGCGGTAGCCAACCTCGCCAACTTCTTCATGTCGCTGACCTCATTGTCGATCTGGTTGATCTGGCCGCTCTTCCTGACGCGGATCTGGGACTACTCGATCGCCCAGGTGGGTCTGGCCATCACGATCGGCCCGATCTTCGCCGGACCATCGGCCCTGCTCGGCGGCCGGCTGGCCGACCGCTACGGCCAGCGGTGGTTGATGATCATCGGCACCGCGATCTGCACTCTTGCCGTGAGCTGGAGCGTGGTGCGTCTCGGCGCAGAACCCGACTACGTCTTTGGGCTGATGCCAACCGTTGCCGGCTTCGGATTCGGGTGGGGAATGTCAAACCCCAGTATGAACAGTTGGGCGTTGGCCCATAGTCCTCAGGACTTCTACGGCGAGGTCAACGCGGCCTTCAACACCAATCGAAACCTGGCCGCCGCCATCGGCACCGCGGCAGGCATCGCTATTGTCGGCAGCGCCAGCCGGGCCGACCCCGTCGCCGCTTATACCCGGGCCAACCTCTTCTTCGCCGCAGCGGTCGGTCTCAGCTTCGTGGTGGTGGTGATCGGCACCACGGTTCTCGGTCGACGCGAAAGTGTTGTTGCGGCCGCTGGGTCGAACAGCAACGAGATCTCAGCCGCCGAACTTCTCGACAGCCTGGCTGAGCCGGTCGATGCCGTCGATTCGGGAACGTCGCTCGTCGGAGTAGCAACTCCAACGCTCAACGACGATTCCTGGAGGCCTGACACCTCCTGGCTTCCGCCGAGCCTCAAGCGTCCCCCATCGGTCTTCGCCGAGGAACCGCCTCTCATCGAGCGCAGTGTTCCCGCCAACAGCCGGGCTCAGCTCTCAGGCGGTGCGGGCGAGCCTCCCGCCGAGAGCGCCAGGCCTGCCATCAGCGTCGCCGGCGCCGCAGTCGCCGCGGGCGCAGCAGTCTTGGCCGTTGCCGCCTACCTGCGGCAACGACCCAAGACATGACGACGACGTTGTTGGAGCGAAAGCTCAGCCGAGGGTTTCGAGGAAGAAGTCAATGGTCGATGGCCAGATCTCTCCGGCCAACCCTTCGTCGAAGGCACCCATCGGGTTCTCTTCGTTCATAAAGCCGTGGCCGGCCTGGTGAACGGTGATTTCGACGTCCTTGCCCATACCCTTCAGCTCAGCCTCAAGTGCCCGTGCAGCATCGGCGCTGAAGAAGTCGTCCGGGTCGGCCATATGGCCCCGGATCTTGGCCGAAAGCCCCGACCAATCCGGAGCAGTGTCGCCTTGGGGGAATCCGTAGAACGGCGCTGCGGCCTTGATGCGATCCCCTCGCTGGGCGGCCAGGATGAAGCTGAGCATCCCGCCCATACAGAAACCGACGACGCCGATGCCGTCACCGGTCACCGCATCGTGCTCCACGAGGAAGTCGACGGCGCCGGACATGTCGCGGGCCGCCCGGTCGGGTGGCAGGCTCTGCATCAGTGCGCCGGCCTTATCCATCTCGTCATGGCCGGCCAACTCGCCGTGGTACAGATCAGGAGCCAGGGCGACCAGGCCCTTGGTTGCCAACATATCGGCAACTCCCTTGATCTGGGGATTGAGCCCCCACCATTCCTGGATGACGATGACGCCCGGTCCCGACCCGCTTTTGGGAACAGCCAAATGGCCCGATGCGTTCGATCCGTTGCTTGGGAACTCCACTTTTTCAGACATGTCCCGGATGCTAACCGAACACCCCCCATCACGCCCCGGGCTGTAGGGGGAAGTCCCCGATTCGGGCCGCTGGCGCCGGAAATAGGTTGAGTTTCAACAACCACAACCCATTCACCAACTGTGAACCACCGCGACTGCACGAGGCTCCGTACAACATGACCGCCATCTTCAACGACAGCAGTACCTCCAACACCACTACCTCCAAGACCAGCGACACCGATTTGATCTCGTTCGACCGGTGCGTCGACTGGTTGCTTACCATGCACGACTCGACCACCGACCCGGTGCTTCGCCGACTGACCGTCGATGTGCTGAACGAACTGCGGGAACTCGGCCCAGTCGAGGGAGAATTTGAAGCGGTCGTTCTCGGGGCATTGGCCTCGGTGCAGAGCGCCTTCGAGCTGACGCAGGCTGCTGCCTGATCGCCCCCTACCCCACCCGGTCGGAGGCTTTGAGGAGGGACTCGATCGTTCGGGCTAGGGAGAAGAGCTGATGGTCGGCCCCTGGGCCGGCCATCAGCATGAGCCCAACCGGGGGCTCACCGGGGGCCGTGATCGGGATGGAGATGGCACAGGCGTCGAGGAAGTTGCCGACCGCCGTGTTGCGAAGGCACAGCATGTTCATCTTGCCGTAGTAGCCGGGATCGCCCGAGTCGAACGAGGCAACCGTTGGCGGTAGGACAGCCACCGTCGGTAGGACGTAGGCACTGTTGCCGCCTAGTCGTTCGGCAGCTGCAGCCTGCAGGCGCCGCCTGGCCGAGACCACATCGAGATAGTCCGCGGCCGACTGGTTTTGGCCCGGCTCGATGCGGAGCCTCACTCGCTGGTCGTACTCATCGCCCCGATCCTGCATGAGTTGCCGGTGCCAGTGGTACGCCTCCGCCGTTGCCAGACCACCCTTCGAATTGATGGCCGGTAGCTCGTTCAGCTCGGGAAAGGCCACGTCGGTCACCGAAACACCGGCTTCCGAAAGGCTGGTGAGCGCCCCCCGGAATGCGCTAGCGACCTCGGGATCCAAGTCGTTCATGACCAAGTCGTTGAGCGCGGCAAGCCGGATCGTCCCCGCGTCGGGGCCTGACGGCGCCGAGCCTGAAACGGGCCCACCATCGCCCCCGGCGAAAACGTCGTCGACGATGGCGCAACAATCGACACTACGGCCTAGTGGGCCAACCGAATCCAGGGAGAAAGCGAGTGGCACGATCCCTTCGAGGGGAATACGGGCCGCCGTTGGTTTGTAGCCGACGATGCCACAGAACGCAGCTGGAATCCGGCACGATCCACCGGTGTCGGTTCCGAGCCCAAAAACCGCCATCTCGTCGGCTACCGCAACCGCCGTGCCCGACGACGAGCCGCCTGGGATCCGACCTGTTGCGCGGTCCCATGGACTACGGGGCGTGTCGTAATGGGCGTTCAGGCCAAGACCGGAGTAGGCGAACTCGGTCATGTTGGTACGGCCCATTGGAATGAAGCCGGCCCGCCGCATTCGTGCCATGACCGTGGCGTCGGCGGTGGCTGGCGGCCGATCGGCCAAAACCCGCGAACCGGCCGTTGTGACCTGACCCTCGATGTCGCAGAGATCCTTGACGGCGGCCGGGATTCCAGACATCGGAGGCACGTTACGCCCGGCCTGGCGGGCCTCGTCGATTCCGTCGGCTGTGTCGCGGGCGGTTTCGGCATCGACGGTCAGAAATGCCCGCTCACCCTCTCCGGCCGGGTCGACGATCCGTTCGAGGCATGACTCGACCAGCTGGCGTGAGGTCACCGCCCCTGAGTTCAACTCGCCGGCCAGATCTCTGATCGTCTTCATGGCGGTGACGGTAGCGAGCCGAAGACACCTGGGGCGAGGCGACCACAGAAGTCGGGCCCCCGACCCGGCTGGGCCAGGGGTAAACGAGGCTCTGCTGAGGGTCTTGCCAGAGGGTCAGACGACGGTCACGCCTGCGGCTCGAAGCCGTTCGAATGCCCTCTCGCCGTCTCCCGGCTGCAGTTCGACCGGTCGGCAACCATCGGCGAAGACCCTGGTTTCCAGACCGAGGTCTGCGGCGTCGAGTGCGCTGAACTGAACGCAGAAATCAGTGGCCAGACCAAGCAGGTCAACCTCGTCAACCCCGAGCCCGGCCAACAGCGCCTCCATGCCGGTCGCCTTGCGGCGGGCGTTGTCGAAGAAGCCGCTGTAGCTGTCGACATCGGGGTCGGTGCCCTTATGTACGATGTGGTTGATGTCGCCGACGTTGAGCCCGGGTGCGAAATCGGCGCCGGACGAGCCCTGGACACAGTGGTCGGGCCACAGCACTTGTTGGAGACCATCGAGGTCGATGAGCTCACCGATTTTATGGCCAGGATGTTGGCTGGCGAACGAGCGATGCCCGGCCGGGTGCCAGTCCTGGGTGGCTACCACCAGCTCGTAGTCGGGCATCAGGCGATTGGCCACCTCAACAACGGCATCGCCGTCGCTGACGGCCAGCGCTCCTCCCGGGCAGAAATCTCGCTGGATGTCGATGAGGAGGAGAGCCTTCACCTCGTCGACTTTAGTGCCCGCTCCGATTCCGCGGTCGAGAACGGACCCTTGACATGGATCGCACGGGGACCGCAGTCCATACTCTGGGGTGCGATGTCGAACAAGCGCGAGCATCAGGAGCTGAAGTCATGAGCGGGCCGTCGGCGACCGACGCCCTGGGGTTGGCTGTTGCCGCCCGGGTACCCGTTCTGCTGTGGGGGGCGCCGGGAACGGGCAAAAGCACGGTGGTGCAGCAGCTGGCCGAGTCCCTTGGCTGGCCATGCGAGGTTGTGATCGCCTCGATACGCGAACCCTCCGATTTCGCGGGACTGCCCGTGGTTGCCGATGGTGGCGTCCGCTTCGCCCCTCCGTCCTGGGCAACCAACCTCCTGGAGGCCGGCCGCGGGCTGCTCTTCCTCGACGAGATATCCACCGCCCCACCCGCGGTTCAGGCCGCCCTGCTGCGAGTCGTGCTGGAACGTACGGTTGGTGATCTACGACTCCCCGAGGACGTCGTCGTTGTCGCTGCGGCCAACCCACCGAGCCAGGCCGCTGACGGTTGGGACCTCTCAGCCCCATTGGCCAACCGCTTTTGTCATCTCGACTGGATCGTTCAGCCGGCAACGATTGCCGAAGGCTTCGTTGCCGGCTTTCGTCGGCCGACCGCCGTGAAGCTGCCAGACAATTGGACAACGAGGCTCACAAGGTCCCGGGCCGATGTCGCAGCGTTCCTCTTGATTCGGCCCGGGCTTGTCTCGGCACCGCCCACCGACCGGGCGGCGGCCGGAAGGGCGTGGCCAAGCCCCCGCTCGTGGGAGATGGCGGCACATCTGTTGGCTGCCTCACGGTCGGTTGCCGTCGATGACGACGTCCGGGCCCAACTGGTAGCCGGATGTATCGGTGAGGGACCAGGAATTGAGTTCCTGTCGTGGTTGACCGAACTCGATCTTCCCGACCCCGAGGCCGTGCTTGCCGACCCGGCAAACTTCGACCTGCCAACGCGAGGCGATCGGGCCTACGCCGTATTGACTTCGGTTGCGGCCGCCGTTGCCGCCAACCCGACGCCGGAACGTTGGGCTGCGGGATGGAAGGTCATGGGTCGGGCCGGAGAGCAAGCCCCAGACGTCGCCGCTCTGGCGGCACGGATTCTGGCCCGTTGCCGCCCCGAAGGCGCAGCAACGCCGCCCGAGGCAGGACTCTTCCTCCCATTGCTGCGTGACGCCGGACTGGTATGACCGACCCGGGGGCCGAACCTCAGCCGCTCGATGATATGAAGGTGGCGGCCGCTCGCCTTTGGGCAACGAATCGTTTTCCCTATTTGGCCTCGGCCATCTTCGCCACCCCGACCCTTCCGGCTCCCGGCCTGGGACGAGTCATGGTCGATCGCTGGTGGCGGGTCCACGCCGATCCCGACGTGGTTGCGGCAAGCGAGGTCGACGAACTCGGTGGGGAACTGGTGCACTTGGCCGCCCATCTACTGAGGGATCACGCCGGTCGGGCCGACTCTGTCGGCCTCACCGAGCAGGCAGAACTGCACCATTGGGTCGATGCCGGTGACGCCGAGATCGCCGACGACTTTCCGACGGACCTGCTCCGGGTCTCGGCCGGTGTCTCTCCCAAAGAACTCGACTGCGCGGAGGGTCGTTTTGCCGAGGAGTACTACCGGCGAGGAACCATCCGTGAAGGAGCGACGAGTGACTGTGGGAGCGGAGCTCACGGCCAGCCGCCGATCTGGGAGCCTCCGCCACCGGAGAACGAGCGCGACCAGGGTCTGTCCAACCAGGATCAGGACCTGGTGCGCCGTCGAGTCGCTTCCGATGTGGCCGACGCAAAGGCCGGCGATGTATCGGATGGTCTACGTCGGTGGGCCGACGAGCAGCTTGAAGCTCAGGTCGATTGGCGAGCCGAGTTGGCGGCGCTGCTGAGGTGGGCGACGTCGACGGTTTCCGGTGCCGTCGACTACAGCTACAGTCGTCCGTCACGACGGGCGGCGGCCATTCCCGGTGTCGTCCTACCGTCGTTGCGTCGGCCGAAGGTCGAGGTGGCCGTCGTTTGTGACACCAGCGCGTCGGTGTCCGACGAGCTGCTGAGTCTGGCGGTGGCCGAGATCGACGGACTCCTCAAGGCAACGGGTACAAGGTCGATGCGGGTGCTGGCTTGCGACGACGCCGTGCGAGCAACGTCGCGGGTGGTTTCGATAGACGATCTTGTCCTGCTTGGCGGAGGAGGTACCGACCTTACCGTCGGCCTGGCCGCTGCTCTCGACCACCGGCCGGTACCCCAACTGGTTGTCGTGGTCACCGACGGCTATACGCCTTGGCCCCCCGACCCGCCGAGCTGTCAGGTGGTGGTTGCGTTGCTGGCTACCGATGACCCGGTGCCACCGCCGGAACCGCCCGAGTGGACAACCGTTGTCTTGGTTGACGGACCTGGCCCTGCTGGTTGGTGAGTCGATGAATTGGTTCGAAGGCGTCGACGATGTTGAGCTGCCGGTCTGGTGTTCTGGGTCGGCCCACCGGCTGCGCTGGCACCAGGGATCGGTTGTGATGGTCGACCATCCCGACCCTGAGGCTGAGCTTGCTTTGGTGGCGTTCGGCGGTGAGGAGCCTGCCTGTCTAACCTTCCTCACCCTTTGGGAGGAGGCGGTTGCCGATGGTGGGTTCCTTGAGGAGTGGGTCGACGATGCCCATCTGAGTCGAGCCCGCCTGTCGTGGCTTGGCATGGCGCTGGAACGTCTGCGCAATGAGGGCTTCCACGAGTTCCTCCGGTCGTTGCCCCCAGGGCGGGCCGAGACGATGGGCCGGTTTCTTCACAGCTTCCCCCGGCCCTGGCTCGATCGGGCGGCCGCTGCGGTAGCCGCCTCAGCCCTTGATGGTGAGGGTGTACATTGCGTTGATGCCCGTCCACTGATCAGGGTTGCCATCGCCCAGCGGGTCCGAAGAGCCTTCGTTGCCAGCGTCGGCCATAGCCAACTGTCGCTTGGTGCGGCTGCGCTTGTTCCGCTCCGGGTTGGTGTTGTCGAGGCCAAGGGCTACGGCCTGGGCGACCTCTTGGTGGCCGGCAGATTGAAGGGTCCCGGTCGGGCGGTTGAGATCGTTGTTGATGAGCGTTGGCTCCACCGGGTCTGGGCATCGGGGGCAAGCGTCATCGATGATCGTCTCGTCCTGGCCGTCGAGGATGCTCAAGCGATTGGCAACGGCAACGTTATTGGCACGGTGGACGGTGGCGAGGTCGGCCGGCTGCAGGCCACCGTCGTTGACTGGGTCAACGAGGCGCCGACGGTCGTTTCTCGATTCATCAGCCTCCGCGACGGGTCGTGGCGCTTCCAGACGTGAGCTGCACTGCATGCTGGCCCGGCGCAACGGCTGTGGCACCGTCCTAACCGAGCCGAGCCTCTCAGGCGCCGAACTGGTCGATGCAATCGTCCAGTTCGGCTATTGAAATGACGATGTCTGGCCGAAATCGTTGCCAACGCTGCCGGGTGAGTCGGAGGATCTGCTGCTCCGCCACCTCGTCGCTCATGATCAGACGGATCGAGCCGTTGGCCTCATAGCCAAGCTTCTTGGAGACTCCGAGCGAGGCATGGTTGCCAACTCTGGCCGTCGACTGCGCCTCGACCGCCCCGAGCGCGGCGAAGGCGAGCTCCAGTACCGCGGCCCGCATCTCCGTGCCGTAGCCCTGAGACTGGTAGGCCAAGCCGAGCCACGAACCGGTATTGACACTGCGGATCCGGTTGAAGTTGCGGGCTCCGATCGATTGACTGCCGATGACTTGACCGTCGATGAAGACACTGAGGATCAAGTTCCAGTCATCGGGTGTCCAGGCCGCACGCTGACCCCAATGGTGCTGCACGTAGCCCCGCTCCCGCTCGGGGCTCGGGCGTCCGACCCAATTCGTATTGAAAGGCAGCAGGTCCTGACCGTGTACACCCTTTCGGATCAGTTCCATCTGCTCGACGAGGTCATCATCGTTCGGAAGACGGAGTTCGAGACGAGGCGTGGTGATCCGCAGGTCGAAGAGCGGCCACAGCGGGTGTCTCATGTACGACGTTTTAGCAGTCGGTCATCAGCCCTGCTCCGGCTTAGCGGTCGAGCCGTGCTTGGCGAGCAGGAAGGCGCCACCAGCAACCGCGGCGAGGACAACAAGACCGAGGACGATCAACAGGCCGGTACTGTTTCCACCAACCGACGATGTCGGCGTCGTTGCCAAAACCTCGCCCTGACTGTTGATCGGGCTGATGGCGTCGCTGGTTAGATCGAACCCGGCCCCTTGCCGCTCACACCGGTACAGGCCATCGAGCTCGGAGGCGTCGCGCACGTTCGAGACATCGGCGCGACTGCCATCGAGGATGAAGACCGGATCGACCGTCATCTCCTCGGGCGAGATAAATGTGCTCAGCCTGGTCAGGTAGCCGTGTTGGCGGGCCATGTTCTGGAGATACGGGTGGGACAATTCAACGCTGTTCGACGATCCGGCGAACTCGGTGATGAAGGCCTGACCGCCAAGTGCGTCGGCCCGATCCTGGACCAGACTCCGGTAGTCGTTGCCGCCAAAGTCGGAGAACGTGATCTCCTCCGTTGCGATCTCCATCTGTTCGTAGTTCTGTGGAACGGCCTGCTCGTCTGCGAAGATCCAGGTGAAGATCGGCATCTGTGAAGCGGCGGCCACTGCGGTGAGCCGAAGCGGGATCATGGGTTTGTCTCCGCCGTAGGTGATCTCGATCGGCATGATCGACTCTGCCTCTTCACCATCGAGCAATCGCATGGCGACGAAGGCGAACTCCTCATCGACATAGACGTCGATCAGGGGTTCCATCGGGGGCTCGACCCGGTAGTTGTTGTCGCGAAGCCAACCGATCAAGGCACCAGGATCGGCCGAACCGATGACGTCGAATCCGAACGGTCCCACTTCGCCGCTGGCGAAGATCTCGACCTCATCTGCTGACTCGGCCGAGGTGTCGAAGGAGTCATCGTCTCCGGAGAATCCGAATTCGATCGGATCGGTACACGGCGGCCGGGGCGGGGCGATGATACGGACGTCGGTCAGGGCATGAAGCTCCTCAAAAATGGTATCGCCCTCGTCGGGGACCATCAGGTCTTCTGCTTCGATGGCCGTCGGGATCGGGAGGATCCAGGAGAAGTCATCGGCCGAACCCATGTACTGGATCTCGATCAAGGAGGTCACCGATTGGTCATCGTTGACGGAGAACACAATCCGCTCCCCGACCTGGTCGACCGGATCGTTCTGGCAGAACAATCCTCCGCAGGCCACCGCCGCCCGACCATCGTCGAGCGCACTCATCATTGCCAGTGCCACGCCGAGCCCCAACAGGGTCAAGATCGGTCGAAGCCGGAGCAGATTCTTGTGCATGTCGATCCTTGTTGTTCTCGGGAGAATGGGACACGAACAGCCGGATCGTAGCTGTTGGGACGGGGACCGTGGCGCCACCCGCGTGATTCAACGCACGGTGCGAAAGCCGAGATTGCCGGCCGAGCTGTCTGGGCCGTTTGAGCTCCTGGCGCCGACCCGGTAACGGTGGCAGTACGACTCGTGGCACAGATACGAGCCACCTCGCATGACGCGGTTCTGCCCGCTCGGCGGGCCGGGAGGATTCTTATCCGGGCTGTGCTCGTAATAGCCGGGTTCGAACCAGTCGCTGCACCACTCCCAGACATTGCCGCACATGTTGTAGAGGCCGAATGCGTTCGGTTTGAAGCTGTCGATCGGGGCGGTGCCGTAGTGGCCATCGTCGATCGAGTTCGCATCGGGGAACGAACCCTGCCAGACGTTCATGCGGTGGAGGCCACCGGGTTCGCGCTCCTCGCCCCAGGGAAACGTTGCGCCATCGAGGCCGCCTCTTGCTGCGAATTCCCACTCAGCCTCGGTTGGCAACCGTGAGCCCTCCCAGCGGCAGAAGGCCAGAGCGTCTTCGTACGACACATGGATGACAGGGTGGTCGAGCCTGTCGTCGATCGAGCTGTGCGGTCCTTCCGGATGACGCCAATCGGCGCCGAAGACCTGCCGCCACCAGGGTGCGGCCGCCACGCCCCTGGTTTCTTCGAAGTCGTCTGGCAGGAGACCGCCGAACACGAACGACCATGTGTAACGCTCAGCATCGCTCACGTAGCCGGTCTGGTCGGCGAAGTCGGCAAAGTTGGCGTTGCTCACCGCATGTGATGCCATGGAGAAGCCATCGACGGCAACCTCGTGAACCACGGTCTCGCCGTCCTCGGGATAGGCCACGGCACCGCTCGTTCCCATCGTGAATCGACCGCCGTCGATGAGGACCACGCCGCTCTTGGCGGAGTCCGTCGGTGCCCTTCGGTCGGGGTCGAAGGTGTCGGGTCGGCGGTTGGGCGTCGCGTCGTCGAGGTGGTCCCTTCCCGGTGAACAGCAGCTCATGGGCTGCAGTCTGGCAGCTTGGGCGTCGAATGGCGGCTCCCTCGGCGTTGTTGCTGAATCCCGGTACCCGCGGTGTCGACCGGTCGAGCGCACTCCCTGTTGCGTCGTCGAGGCTTTCGGCATGATGATGAGGCATGCAACGCCGAAGCCAGGATTGGCTCGACCAGGTCACCGAAGACGTGATCGACGTCGAGCAGCGCATCGTGGATCCTCACCATCATCTTTGGCCTACCGGTGGTGCGCTCCCCTACGGCCTTGATGAGCTCCATAGCGACACCGGTGCAGGACACAACGTGACCGCAACGGTGTTCGTTGAGTGTGGGGCCGGATACCGAACCAATGGACCGGAACACCTTCGGCCGGTCGGAGAGACCGAGTTCGTGGCCGCCGCTGCCGCCAAAAGCGCAACGCTCGTCGGTCAAGCCGAGATTCGGGGCATCGTGGCCCATGCCGATTTGGTAAACCCCGATCTCGGCGAGATACTCGACGCCCATGCCGCGGCCGGCGGTTCCCGGTTCAAGGGCATCCGCCACTCGATCGCTCGTGACAGTGATCCGTCGTCCTTGACCATCCCCGGTATGGCCCCGCAGGGTCTAAGCCGAGATCCGGGCTTCCGACGCGGGTTGGCCCTGCTCGGCGAGCGTGGCCTCACCTACGACAGCTGGCATTACCACCACCAGAACCGCGAGTTCGCCGAACTGGCCGAGGCCGTTCCCGAAACCACGATGGTGCTCGATCATTTTGGAACACCGATCGGGGTTGGCCGCTTTGCCGGAAAACTCGATCAGATCTTCGATCAGTGGACCGCTGACGTCGCCGCAATCGCCGCCAACCCGAACGTGGTCGCCAAGGTCGGTGGTCTGGCCATGCCGGACAACGGCTATGGCTGGCATCAGCGCGACCGTCCAGCTTGCTCCGATGAGCTGGTGGAGGCCCATGCTCGGTGGTATCACCACACCATCGAGTGCTTCGGGCCCGATCGCTGCATGCTTGAGAGCAACTTTCCCGTCGACCGCTTCTCCATCTCCTACCCCGTCCTCTGGAACGCGCTGAAGAAGATTGTTGCGGCCTACGGTCCCGGTGACCGCGATCAATTGTTCTTCGGAACTGCCGAGCGGGTGTACGGCCTGTGAGCGACGGCGGTCTCTATTTTCCTCCACCCCACGGGGAGGGCGTCTGGGAGCGGGTCGATCCCGCCGAGGAAGGATGGGATGCTGAGGCTCTGGACAGCACCGCAGCCTGGCTTGGCGCCAACGACTCAGACGCCTTCGTCGTGCTCGACCGGGGGCGAATCGTCGTTGACCAGCGTTGGAACAACGACGACGAGATGACGTCGTCCGATGTCTTCTCAGCCCAGAAGAGCGTCGTCTCGCTTGCCGTCAACAGCCTGTTGGCACGGGGAGAGATCTCTCTTGAGGAGCCGGTCTCGACCTGGTTGGGCTTGGGCTGGACGGAAGCCTCCAGGAGCCAGGAAGAGCTGATCACGCTTCGTCATTTGCTGACGATGACCAGCGGCCTCTACGACGACTTCGGTTTCGAGGCTGCGCCCGGCACCATCTGGTACTACAACAACAACGCATACCACCAGCTCCGCCACGTCATCTCGACCGCCACCGGCACCTTGAGCAACGACCTCTTCACCAACCTGATTTTCGCCCCGCTCGGCATGGCTTCGGCTCGATGGAGCGACCGGCAGGGAGCGGCCGATCCAGCGGGGCGACCGCTGGCGGGTCTGTTCATGACGGCCCTCGACCTGGCCCGGTTCGGCCTCGCCGTACTCGCTGGAGGGCGATGGGCGGCGACCGAACTCCTTGGTGACGATGCATTTCTGCGTTCGGCTCTATTGCCGTCTCAGTCGCTCAATCCGTCGTACGGTCAGCTCTGGTGGTTGCTCGACCAGCCAAGCGGCATCGTGCCTGGATCGCCCCGTGACGGTGAGTTCCACCCTCGCAAGAGCTTTGGTGGACGCCAGGTCGGCCATGCCCTGGCGCCCTCGGCGCCGGCAGGCACCGTCGCCGCAATGGGCGCCGGCGACCAACGCCTCTATGTGCTGCGGCGGGAGCAGATCGTGGTCGTCAGGGTCGGTCGCTCCGTCTACGATCGAACGGCGGCCGCTGGCAACGCCGATGAGCATCTCTGGCAGCTGCTGACACCGGCGTTGCCGACCGAAGGGAAACACCGATGATCAAACTCACGTTCTGCCTGCGAAAGCGCTCCGATCTAAGTAGCGAGGAGTTCCGCCGCTACTGGAAGGACGAGCATGGACCCCTAGTGCGGGACCGGGCCGAGACGCTTGGGATTCGTAAGTACCAGCAGGTTCACACGCTCGACGAGGCTGAGCTGCACGGCGCCCTTCAAGCCAGGAATTCCGGTGCACCTGAGCCCTTCGACGGCATCGCCGAGGTGTGGGTCGATGATGTCGAGACCTTCCGGGGTGGAACAGGAGCGCCGGCATCGCGCCAAGCCGCTCGCGAGCTGCTCGAGGACGAGGCTCGATTCATCGACCTCCCGAACTCGCCGATGTGGCTCGGAGAAGAGATCGTCTTCGTAGAGTTCAGCAATGGCGTCTGAGAAAGAAACCATCGAGGCCTCCCCTTCGCCGAACACCGTCGAATCGTTGCGCCAGGATCTGTCAAACCTCGGCCTACGAGAAGACGATGTGGTGATCGTACATTCGTCGCTCTCGGCCCTTGGGTGGGTGGCTGGGGGGACCCAGGCCGTGGTAGAGGCATTGCTTGGAGCGGTCGGCCCCGGCGGCACCGTCGTCATGCCTGCCCATTCCGGCCAGCTGAGCGACCCTGCCGAGTGGTCCGACCCGCCGGTGCCGGTCGGGTGGATCCCAACCCTTCGCAACCACATGCCGGCCTTCGACGTCGATCTCACGGCGACGCGGGGTATGGGCCAGATCGTCGAGACCTTTCGCTCCGATCGCCGAACGGTGCGAAGTTCACACCCGCTGCTTTCGTTTGTTTCCCAGGGGCCAAGGTCTCAGTCGATTCTCGACGAGCACCAACTGGGCTCGGGCCTCGGTGAGGGTTCGCCGCTGGCCCGACTCTACGAGCTTGATGCCAAGGTGCTCCTCCTCGGTGTCGGCCACGGAAACAACACCTCACTACACCTGGCCGAGTACCGGGCCGACTGGTCGGGCAAGGCCGAGGTCCGCCAGGGGGCACCGCTGCTGGTCGGCGGTCAAAGAGCATGGACATGGTTCGACGACCTCGACCACGACGAGAGCGACTTCGCCAACATCGGCACGGCCATCGCGGCGGCCGGACTCCAACACCAAGGCACGGTCGGTTCGGCCGCCGCGTTATTGATGTCTCAGCGGACGGTGGTCGATTTCGCAGCCACCTGGATCGCTGGGAACCGCTGAGCCCGCCCGAGATTGGCTGGAGATGAGGCTCAACCCCAGGCCCTCGCCAGCGCGACCGGAAATTCTTCGCACCACTGAATCAAGTCATGGCCCGAGACTCGCTCGGTGAAGTGGTACGGGGCCTTGGCGTGATGGAGATAGCCGGCCCACGCTTCCGTCGCCTGGTGGAATCCGCCCTCAAGGGTGCCTGCGCAGAGGTGGACAAAGGGATGCACATCGCCGTCCCACTGCATCGTCATTTCCGGCGGCATCCCCGTGCTGTATGCGAGCACCTGGCCGTAGCGGTCGGGGTGGAGTCGGCCTGTAGATAGGGCATGACCTGCGCCGTCGCTACAGCCGAAAACGGCGCGAAGCGATCGTTCCTTGGAGACCCCGATCTCCGATTCCGCCCACTGCGACAACTCCTCGACGAAGAACCGCTGGTGGGTGTCGAACCGGCGATCGTCGAAGCCGAGGAGATATTCGAGCGCCCGCTGGTTCCCCTGCATCTGGTCGGCCGGGGCGGCATGGGCGGCAACGATGACCACTCGGGGGCAGTCGCCGGCCGCGATGGCGGCGTCGAGCCTTCTGGCGTAGGGGGAGAACATGTTGCCGTCGGTGGCGTAGACAACGGGGATGGCTTCCCCCGTTTCGTGGCCAGGCGGCCGATAGACGGTGACGGTTCGGGGCCCACCTAGAGCAGCCGAGTGCACGGTGTAGTCGGCGCTGGAGCCCAGGAGTGGGTCGTTCGAAGCGGCTTCCACCGGTGCGTTTGATCCACGGAATCGGCCGTCGTGCGAACCGCGGGAGAATCGCATGGCCCCTGCGCCCCCAAGGGGGGTGAAGGTGTAGGTGATCACCGCCTCTTCGAGACGTTCGACCCGCAGACTCAACACTTGCAGACCGTCGCCTGCGTCCCAAGACGGCATCGGAAACACAGGAGTCACAGCGACGGGAACGTCCGACTCGGCCACGAAGGTGATGATGTCGTCGTCGGCCCAGGCCTGCGCGCCCTCGGCCTCCCACCGGGCCCGGAGCTCATCGGCGTCTGGATCGGTCCAGACCCGACAGAAGCGCTGTCCTGGCGGGAGGTAGCCGACCCGGGCCGCACGCTCGGTTGCCAACACCCGCGAAGCCGTCTTGACCTGTTGTTCCAGCTCCTCAAGCGGGGGCACACCAAGAGCGACTCGTTCCTCGTCGCTCACCTCATGGCCGACCGGTGGCTGGACGATCTCACCCTGATGCTCGACCATCACCGTGCCGTAAGGCTGGGGGCGTCCGCTATAGAGCGAGATCTTGTCGGTACATCCGGCGTAGAGGCTGCCTGCATCGGCCAGCCCGGCGTCGTGGGCGACCTTGGCGAGACGGGCGGCCTCTGGGAGGTCGGTCGGTGATCCGGAATCCGACAGGAGGCTGGCGCAGCGCAGCGCCATGCTGGCCTTCGCGTCGGCCAGGCTTTCGTGGGCTCTGATCCGGTCGAGGTAGCCAACGCGGCTGATCTCGTCGGCGCTCTCGGCTTGGTCCAACAGGGTGGCTAGATCCTCGCTCACATCCGGACCTTACTCGGCTACCGATTCCCCTTCCCAGCCGACTGGTTCGGTCGAGCCTCCGGTCGTCACCGCTAGGTTGTGTCGATGAGCGATCCCGTCATCGAGCAGGTCGACCGTCTTGGTATCAGCTACGAGGTCGTCGATTGTGATCCGGAGCTTGCTGACACCGCCCGGTTCTGCGAGACCTACGGCTTCGGGCTCGACGTCTCGGCAAACGCCATCGTCGTCGTCGGCAAGTCGGAACCGCCAAGCTACGTGATGTGTCTGGCCTTGGCCGACTCCCGCCTCGACGTCAACAGGGTTGTCCGGAAACGCATCGGTGTCCGCAAGGCGTCGTTTGCCTCCGCAGAGCAAACCAAGGAGCTGACAGGAATGGAGATTGGGGGCGTGACGCCGTTCGGGATCACAACCGACCTGCCTCTCTGGATCGATGCTCGGATCATGGATTGCGACAGGGTGGTCGTGGGCGGAGGCAGCCGGGATCGTAAGCTGCTGGTGCCGCCCTCCGAACTGTTGAAGCTTCCGCAGGTCGAGGTGGTCGACGGTTTGGCCCCGGTCATACCTGCTACTTGATCAGCTGGTCTTCGGGCTGTGTCCTCGGGTCCGCTTGCATCTACTCTCTAGAGAGTGAGACTTCGATTCGGCGCGTTCCTTGCCCCCCACCACCTCCTCGGCGAAAGCCCGACCCTCCAGATCCAGAGGGATCTTGAACTGGTCGAACTGCTCGACAAGGTCGGGTTCGACGAGTTCTGGTGCGGCGAGCACCACTCAACCGGCTGGGAGATGATCGCCTCGCCCGAGATGTTCCTCGCGGCGGCTGCCATGCGGACCGAGCGGATCAAACTCGGCACCGGAGTCGCCTCGCTCCCCTACCACCATCCGTTCAACGTGGCCCAGCGGATCGTTCAGCTCGACCACATGAGCTTTGGCCGGGCTCTATTCGGCACGGGCCCCGGCGCCCTGCCATCAGATGCCCACACCCTCGGAGTTGACCCACTGGTATTGCGGGACCGCCAGGACGAGGCGATCGGGGTCATCAAGAAGTTGCTGGCAGGCGAGGAGCGCTTCTCCTACGAGTGCGAGTGGTTTACCCTCAACGACGCCGCTCTTCAGATCCTGCCCTACCAGGAGGAAATCCCAATGGCGGCGGCCTCGATGGTCAGCCCGTCTGGCATGACGCTTGCCGGCAAGTACGGCATGGGCGTTTTGTCGATCGGCTCGATGTCGACCGAAGGTCTGGCCTCACTCCCACTGCAATGGAGCTTCGCCGAGGAAGCCGCCGCCGAACATAACCAGCTGGTCGACCGTTCTGAGTGGCGGGTGATGTTCAACTTTCATTTGGCCGAAACCAAGGAGCAGGCCCACGCCGACGTTGAGCACGGCCTGCTCGAGTGGCACAACGAATACAACGTCGGGACCCTGATGCGGCCCGGTCTTCCTGCCCTCGATTCGACGGCCGACGCCATCGAGTTCTATGCCGAGGCCGACGATTCGGCGGGCGTGATCGGTACCCCCGACGAGTTGGTGGCTCGGATTCACAAGATGTACGAGGTCACCGGCGGCTTCGGTGTTGTCATGGGCTTCGTGAACGATTGGGCAAACCCCGAGGCGACTCGCAGGAGCTGGGACCTGGTTGCTCGACACGTCATCCCCGAGGTCAACGGTGCGATCACGGCGATGCGGGAGTCGAACACATTTGTTCGCGAACACCGTGAGTACTTCGACCGGGCAGGCAAGGCAATCCTCAACAAGATCATGGACAACGAGCGGGCCGCGGCAGCGTTCGAGGAGTCAGGGGTTGGCGCGGCCCCGCTGGCCCACAGCTCGCCCGGCGAGTCGACCGGAGGCTAAGGGAAACCGGTCCAGGCGATATGCCGATACGGCGGTGGCCGCTGCCAGCGGGAATCGGCACGCCGGGGTCGATCGCACTAACTTCAGGTCATGGTCGCTCTTGATGAACTACGGGCAGAGATGCGGGACTGGTTGGCGAAGAACTGGGACCCGGATCTCGCTGTCCGCGAATGGTGGGGCCGGTTGGCCGAAGCCGGCTGGCAGTTTCCAACGTGGCCGGAGGGCCTCGGCGGACGTGGTCTCTCGGCAACCGAGGCCAGGGCGGTAACGGCCGAGTTGGTCGATGCCGGAGCCCTCGGATCTCCCTTCAGCCTTGGCCAGGTGATGGGCGGACCGGTCGTCATCCAGAACGGCAACGACGAGCAGCGGAAACGCTTCCTACCTGCTCTCGCCAGTGGCGCCGAGGGCTGGTGCCAGTTCTTCAGCGAACCAGAGGCGGGATCGGATCTTGCCGGCCTGCGAACGACGGCAGTCCGAGATGGCGATGAGTGGGTGGTCAGCGGCCAGAAGGTGTGGACCTCGGACGCTAAACACGCCGATCGAGGCATGTTGGTTGCGCGCACGAATTGGGACGTGCCAAAGCATCGAGGTCTCGGGTACTTCATCATCGACGTCGACCAGCCGGGCATAGAGATTCGGCCGCTCAAGCAGATGAACGGAGCCGCCCACTTCAATGAGGTCTTCTTCGACGAGGCCCGCGTCTCCCACGAGAACCTGATCGGCGGGCAGGGCGACGGTTGGGCCTCGGCGGTAGCGACCTTGGCCTTCGAGCGAGCGGGGCTCTCATCACGGGTACCCGGCATGGTGATCGCCGCTCCCGGCGAGAAAGCAGGCACTCTCGATCGTCGGGCCGGTGATGTCGTCGACACCCCGGTGACGACCGGCATCGGGAATCGGGCGTTCAGGTCATCGACGGAGATTGCTGCGTTGGCGGTCGAACGCGACAAGCAGGCAGACCCGGTCCTCAGACAGCAATTGGCGCAGCTCAAGAGCCTGGGAACGATGGCAAACTGGTCGGCCGAGCGGGCACGGGCGGAAGCCAAGGCTGGTCAGCAACCCGGACCGTTCGCCAATCTGGCCAAGCTGACCGGCTCGATGATCGGCCGCCGAGCCCGGACCTTGGCACCCCGGGTCCTTGGGGCGGACGGCATGCTGGCCGGCGACGACGCCCCCCACAACGGAGCGGTGACCGACATGGTCTTGAGTCAGCCGTCATCGTCGATCGCCGGCGGCACTGACGAGATTCAACGCAATATCATCGGCGAACGAGGCCTCGGGCTCCCCAAAGACATCCAGGTCGATCGTGACATGCCCTTCAAGGACGTGCCGCGGTCCGGTTGATGTCCTCAGCCTGCTCGCAGGCCAACGAAGATGAGCCCGATGGCGGCAGGCAGCGTCGCTAGGGCGAGGGCCGCTCCGACACTGAATCCTCCCGTCGATGCCAGAAGGCCGATGGCGACAGGCAGGCCGAGCAGACCGACCCGTATCCCGGCCGTCATTGCCCCGAGAACAGCTCCAGGCCTGCCGGGAGCACGGGCAGCCAGATCGTAGAGCCCGGGGAAAATAGCGGACGCTCCGAGTCCGGCCAGGAAGAAGCCGAGTATCGCAATCGTTTCGTTCGGCACCAGCGTGGCGAGGGCAAGGCCGACGGCGCTTGTCGACGCCGCCGCCCGATTGAGGTTGGTCCGACCGAGCCGAGCGGTGAGGGAATCGCCGCCAAAGCGTCCGATCACCATTCCCGACGTCATGGCAACGAACCCAATCCCGGCTCTCCCCGGCGATTGCCCGAAGTCCTCCACAAGTCGGATGGTGGCCCAGTCGGTCGGCCCCATCTCGATGATGACGGCCATGATCGCCAGGATGGCGAAGAGGGAGGCGACCCGCCACGAGCTGTTTGTCGATGTCGCCAGGTGATCCTTGGCCTCGGTTCGCTGGTCGACCATCAAAAGGCCGGGGCCGACATAGAGCAGAGCCGCCATGAGGGTGAAGGCCACCAGCAGCAGGTGGGTCTGGAGCGAGATACGTGAAGCGGCCACGGTGGCCAACAGACCTCCGACCACCGTCCCAACACTCCACAACCCGTGCAGCCGGTTCATGATCGGCACGCTTCGTCTTGCACTCAACCACGAACCCTGCATGTTCATGGAGACATCGGCCAACACGTCGAACAGCTGCATGACCAAAAGCGCGGTCAAAAAGGTCAAGGGTCCCTGAGCCAGACCGACCATCGGCAGGACCGCTACCAGGCCAAGGGCCCCTGACAACATCACCCTCCTGGTTCCGAACCGTGCGATCAGGGGTCCGCACAAACCGCTTCCCGCCAGGCCGCCAACCGAACCGAGGGTGAGTAGCAGGCCCAGGCCGCCAAGGTCGACGTTGATCCGGTCACGAATTTCGGGAAGGCGGGGAATGAACGAGGCGAAGACCATTCCGTTCACCCAGAACTGCAGACCGACTGCACGGATGGCGCGAGACTCTGTCCGGCGACTCACCCCCGGATCGGTAATCGTCGAATCGGCGTTCATTCCGCGGTGGCGGCCGAGTCCCCGTCGCCGATCGGATCGGCGATGCCCTCATAGCGGACTGAGCGGAAAGGCCAATCGTCGAGCAGCCACAAGGCAACCGTTTCCCGGAGTATCAGATCGAGATGGGAATGCGAAGCGGTCACCCATGATCTCGCCTCAACCTCGTACTCGCCGGTCGGGTCGGCGTAGAGGTAGACGCAGCCGATGACCTTGGCAACATCTTCCGGGTCGAGGACGGTGAACGTGAAGCCCGTTCGTTGCTCGAAGTCGGCGTAGTGTTGCTCGACGTCGCGGAGATTGCGGGACAGCGGCATGCCCTCCTCCGGCCAATCACCCTCGGGCCCGAAGCCCGGGCTTGAACGAATGTGGCTGATACTCGAGGTCCATGCCGCATAGTCGGACTTGTTGTGCACACCGCGCAACGGTTCGAGCACGAACTGCGATGTGACCAGCTTCCTTGGTACCACTACGTCGTCATCGACGAGGGTGCCGCGCTGCGGGGCGTGCTCATCCATGGTGTCGATGCTCCCACATTGTTGCTGGGTCTGTGCTGTGGTGGAATCGAGGCTAGACATGGACAACCCCGGGCCGGTTACCGGCTGTTCCACGCGGTCGCTACCGTAGCCCGGTCCCGTGAGGGAATCATCGTTTGCAACCCGCCGATGAGGCGAATGGAGAAACCACGTGAACATTACGCTCGAACAAGCCCGTGCCGTTGTTTCAGCAACACTGGCCTATGGGCAGGAGCTACAGATGAACCCCCTGTGCGTCGCCGTACTCGACTCAGGAGGTCACCTGAAAGCGTTTGAGCGGGAAGACGGGGTCGCCAATCGCCGCTTTGAGGTGGCCTTCGGCAAGGCCAACGGCGCAATTTCGATCGGAGTCAACTCCAGGACGCTCGGCGACATGGCTGTTGAACGCCCCCACTTCATTGCCGGCCTTATCGGCTCGCTGGACGGGGCGTTGATTCCGGTGCCGGGCGGCGTGATCATCCTGGCAAACGACGGTGGAGTGATCGGTGCCGTTGGAGTTTCGGGAGACAGCTCGGACAATGACGAAGCGGCGGCACTGGCAGGTATCCAGGCCGCCGGCCTCAAGGCCAGGGCCTGAGCCAGGCAGTCAGGCGGTTGGGCGTCGGTGCATGAGGGCGTTTCGCACGGCTCGGCAGGTCAGGACGTCATCCTGATTGAAACCGCGGTGCTCGAAGGTGATGATTCCCTGCGTCGGTCGTGAACTCGACGGGCGGGCCTCAAGGACCTCGCTCTCGACCCGCAGCGTGTCGCCGTGGAACATCGGCGCCGGAAACACTGTCTCGGCGAAGCCGAGGTTGGCAACCGTGGTGCCAAGAGTCGTTTCGTGAACGCTGATGCCGACGACCATAGCCATGGTCAGGATCGAGTTGACGATCGGCTTGCCGAACTCCGTCTCGGTCTCGCCGTAATGGAAGTCGAGATGCAGCCAGGCCGGGTTCATGCTCATGGTGGTGAACATCACGTTGTCGGCCTCGGTGATCGTCCGCCGAAGGGCGTGGTGGATCACCAATCCAGGGGTCAGCTCTTCAAACCACTTTCCAGTGTGGGGTCGCGGGTCTGGTGCAGTCATTTCGTGTTGCTTTCTGTCGGTTTGCCGAGCGAGATCAGAGGGGCGGCCCAGCGGGTGGCCGGATCGATATCGACGATGAGGGCCTTCACGAACAACGACATCGGCACCGCAAGCAGCGCGCCAAGTGGGCCGAACACCCAACCCCAGAAGACAAGCGACAGGAAAGTCAGCGTTGCCGACAGGCCGACGGCGTCGCCAACGAAGCGTGGCTGGATGACCGACTGGATGATCACATTGATGGCCGTATAAAGGGCGATGACGATCACGGCTAGCTGCCAGCCGCCTTCGAGGAAGGCCAGCAGGGCCGGAGGGAGAAGACCGAGCACAAAACCGATGTTCGGTATGTAGTTGGTGATCAGGGCCAGCACACCCCACACGAAAGCCAGCGGCACGCCGAGCGCCAGCAGCACAACCACATCGAAGACGGCGACGATGAAGCCGAAGATGGTCGATACGAAGAAGTACGAGCGGGTGGCACTGGCGAATGACCGAAATGCATCGACCACGTCTGGTCGGTCGCCGTAGACCGAGTCCTCGAGATGCTCGATGAAGCGGCTCGTGTCGGCCGTCATGAAGAGCATCGTCATGATCAGCAGGCTGAGCAGGCTTGCAACCCCGAGCACACCGGAAACAGCGGAGGCAACCTGGCCGGCCACCGAGCCGATATCCAGCTGGTTGACGGCCATCTCCAGATCGTCGCCGGTCACCCCGAACCGAGCCAGCAGATCACCGAGATTGGCTTGCACGTCGTTCTTCTGCTCGACGTAGGTACCGCTACCGAGATGGTCAACGAGTTGGGTGATCGACCAGGCAAGACAGATACCGATGACAAGCAGGATCCCGTATGCCGATCCGATGAGGGCCAAGAAGCCGACCCACCCCGGCCAGCCGCGGCGTTTGACTGCATCCTGGACCGGGCGAACGACTATGACGAGCACCAGCGCCAGGAAGACCGGACTCAGCGATGAGGCGAAGGCCTTCAGACCGGCGATGACGATGATGGCCGCCGCCGACAGGAGCAGGATGTTCAACGTACGCGACAAGTTCGCGGTGTCGAATGGCAACACGTCGTCGTTGGACCCCTTGATCCCGTCGTCGTTGTCAGGCATCGTTGTTGTTCCCCTCAGCGTTGATGAGTACTCACCCGATGGCGAGGTCTGTCTCGGTCTTCACGACCTGAGCCAGTGCGGCAACCCCGGCCTTGATCGTCTCGACATCGACGTGGCCGAAGCAGAGCCGAAGCCTTTTTCGGCCGTAGGTCGGGTCGACCGACCAGCCGGCCCCCGGGTTGTACTCGATCCCGGCCGCGGTTGCGGCCGGGACAAGCTCGGTGGTGTCGACGCCTTTGGGAAACGTAACCCAAACGTAGATGCCGCCCTGGGGTTCTGAGACCTCGATGGTGTCACCGAACTCGTTGCGAAGCGCCTCGATCATGGCCTTGCACTTGACCTGGAGCGCTGACATGAGCTGGTCGACGTGAGCGTCGAAGTGGGTTGGCGCAAACTCGGCCAACGTCAGCTGCTCGATGGCGCCCGTTCCAGCGTCGGTCTTGAGGGCAAGCAGTTGCTGAACGACGGGCCTGCTCGCCACGATGTAGCCGACGCGAAGTGCCGGGGCGATCGTCTTTGAAAAAGATCCGCAGTAGATCACCTGACCACCGTCGCCGTCGAGGGCCTGAATCGATGATGGACGTTCGCAGCCCCAGGTCAGGTCGGCGTAACAGTCGTCCTCGAATATCGGCACCTCGTGTCGTCTGGCGACCTCGAGGACTTCCAGGCGACGCTCTCGCGGCATCACCGTGCCGGTCGGATTCTGCACGGTCGGGATGGTGTAGAGGTACTTGGCCCCAGCACCCTTGGCCGCAAGGCCGCTGAGAACCTGATCAAGATGATCCGGCTTGATGCCGTGCTCGTCGAGGGCAACACCGACGTAATTGACGCCTATGGCGTTCAATCTGGAAAGCATGCCGCCGTAGGTCGCCTCCTCGATCACGATCGTGTCGCCCGGTTCGAGCATGGCGTTGTTGACCAGGTCGAGCGCCTGAAGCGACCCGGAGACGATTAGGACCTGATCGGGGTCACAGTTGAGACCCGCTCGGGCCGCCAACGATCCGGCAACGAACTCCCGAAGCGGTAGCAGACCAAGAGGTGACCCGCCGAGGTTGTAGGTCGCCAAACCCCGGCCGTCGCGGCTGATGGCGTTGACCGCAGATTCGGCCAACCCGGCGAACGGGATGCTGTCGCCGTCGTTGTGTCCGCCGACGAAGCTGAATCGTGGTGGCGGATTCCATCCGGCTCCCGCTTCGGGTAAGTCCGAACGCATCGCCGACATCATGTCAAAGGCCACGGGGGCCACCTCCCTGGTGCTGTGCTGCGCAATTGCAGCGCACAATTCTGCTGTTGGACCTCAGCCTGACGCTAGCTCGCCGTCGATGCCAGTCGGGTGACTGAGTCTCCGGCCAGCTTCGGCCCAGTGGTGTGTAGATGGCAGCGAACCTCTCCCCCACCCTCAAGGGCGAACGGTTCGGGAAACTCAACGTGGCAGACATCGAGCACGTGTGGGCATCGATTTGCGAACGGGCAACCCTTCTCGGGGGCGTTGCCGGTGGCGCCGAGCTCACCGCCGACGGTCAGCTCCCGGCGGCGGGCCGTCTTGGTCGGCTGGACGATCGGGTCCGGATCGGGAATCGAAGCGAGGAGTAGCTCGGTGTAGGGATGACGCGGTGCCTCACAGACCCGATCGCTTGGGCCGGTCTCGACGATACGGCTGTGGTACATGACCGCAATCCGGTCGGAGATGTGGCGAACGACGGCGAGGTCGTGGGCGATGAAGAGGTAGGCGGTGCCCGTCTCGTCCTGAAGCCGTTCGAGCAGGTTGATCACCTGGCTCTGGGTGGAGACGTCGAGGGCCGAAACCGGCTCATCAAGCACCAGCAACTGGGGCTCGGTGGCCAGCGCTCGGGCAACCGCGATGCGTTGCCGCTGTCCGCCGGAGAACTCGTAGGGATAGCGCTGGAGGTGGTGGCGCTCCAGGCCGACCTGCTCCAACAGGTCACCGGCTCGTCGTTCTCGTTCGTCATCGGCGAGGCCGAAGTGGATCGTGAGCGGCTCTCCGATGATGTCGCCAACCAGCATCGATGGGTTGAGCGAGCCGACAGGGTCCTGGAACACGACCTGAACCGCACGCCTATAGCTGGGTGGTGGACGCTTGAAACCCGTCACATCGAAGTCGCCGAGACGTATGGCACCGCCGGCAGCTTTGATAAAGGTGAGGATGGCTCGGCCGATCGTGGTTTTACCGGAGCCGGACTCGCCGACCAGACCAAGCGTTTCACCGAGAGCGATCTCGAGGCTTGCGCTCTGGACGGCTCGAACATCGGGCTGATGCTCCCAAGGCCAGCGACCCCGGCCACCGGGAAACGTGATGGTGAGATCATCGATGGTTAGCAGTGGTTCGGTCATCGGTCGCCTCCATCGGCAGCAGCCGTTGCCTCGGCCACTCCGGCCAGATCAAGCTCGTCGGCCAACTGGCAACGGGTCATCGACGTCGCTGACTGCCGGAGCTCGATATCGCCGGAACGACACGACTCGGTGGCGTAGGGACATCGTGGTGCGAAATGACAACCGTCTGGCCATTCCCACGGCGGTGGGACCACACCGTCGATGGTCGGAAGGTCACCGGTCCGCGACTCGTTCCGGGGGATGGCCTTGATAAGGCCCTCGGTGTAGGGATGTTGAGGGTGATGGAAGACGTCGCTCAACTTGCCGGTCTCGACAATCTCGCCGGCGTACATCACCGCCACCCGGCTGGCGAGGTCGGCCACTACCCCGAGATCGTGGGTAATGAGCAGCACACCGACGTCGAGCTCCTCACTGAGGTCTCCTATCAGATCCAGGACCTGGCCCTGAACGGTTACGTCGAGGGCGGTGGTCGGCTCGTCGGCGATGAGTAGCTTCGGGTTGCAGGCCAGGGCCATGGCGATGACTACGCGTTGGGCCATGCCGCCCGAGAACTGGTGGGGGAAGCTGTCGATCCTGACCTCAGGGGTTGGAATGCCAACCCGCGTCATCAATTCGATCGAGCGTTGACGCGCCTCCTGCTTGTTCATGCCCAAGTGGTACATGAGTGGCTCGGCAATCTGACGTCCGACGGTATAGGCCGGGTTGAGCGCGGCCGAGGGCTCCTGGGAGATGAGCCCGATCTCTCTACCCCGGATCGAACGGAGTTCGTCGAAGTCGAGCTCGACCAGTTCCTGGCCGTCGAGCATTATCGACGAGGCCGACGCCCGCCCCGGGTCGGGCACCAGGCCGAGCATGGCCAGCGCCGAGATCGACTTGCCAGAACCCGACTCTCCGACCAACGCCATGACCTCGCCCTTGGCGATATCGAAGTTGACCCCGGAAACGACGGGAACGTCGTCGGTGGTCCCGGGACGAGGGAAGTGGATGGAGAGGTCACGTACCGACACCAGGGCCTGGTGGTCGGGGCCGGGTCCGCCCGATGATGCAACCGACTCGACGTCACCGACGCCGACTCGGCCCCCTCGGGCCTCGCGGCCAAAGGCGTCGCGGAGACCGTCGCCAAGAACGTTGAACGCCACCACGGTCACGAAGATGGCGATGCCCGGTGGGAAAGCAGGCCAAATCGACTGATCGATCGACTCCTGGGCGCTACGCAGCATGCGGCCCCAGCTGGCCTCGTTGTTACTTGCACCAAGACCGAGAAAGCTGAGAGCCGCCTCGGCCAGCACGGAGGTGGCAAAAAGCAGCGTGGTCTGGACGATGAGGGCCGGCGCGATGTTTGGAAGGATGTGGCGGAACATGATGCGGCGGTTGGTTGCACCGGCGGCGCGGGCACCGTCGACGTAGAGTTCTTCACGGGCTGCGAACACCTCGGCTCTGGTGAGCCGGGTAATGATCATCGAGTACACGATGCCGATGGCGAACATGGCCCGAACCAAACCTGGGCCGACAACCTGGATGATGGTGATGGCGAAGACCACGGCGGGAACGGCGACCACGGCTTCAACGAAGCGCATTACGATTCGGTCGGTCCAACCGCGGAAGAAGCCGATGGTGAGACCGAGCGGCACACCGATCAGTAGAGCGGTGATGACGGCAACGGCTCCGGCGGTGAAGGCGAACCGGGTGCCATAGATGATGCGGGCGTAGATGTCACGGCCGACCGAGTCGGTCCCCAACCAATAATCGCCGCTCGGGTTCTCGAGCAGGTCGAACGCCGGCGCCTGATTCGGGTCGTAGATCGTGATGAACGGTGCCAGCACTAAAAGGCTGAGCATTAGAGCCAGGAAGCCGCCCGCGGCCAAAGCGAGACGATTTCGGCGGAACCGACCCCAGAAACGACTCTTCGAGCTGGCGCCCGGCTCGATGACGTCGTCGGGTGCCGGATTGTTTGACAGGTCTTCGTCGGGACCGACGATGGGGTTGATGTGAGAAGTCATCGTCTAGCCCCTCCTGACCTTGGGATTGAGCCAGGCGTAGCTCATGTCGAGAATGATGTTGGCCATGACAACCACGAGGGTGGTGATCATTACGAATCCCAGCGTGATCGGCACGTTGTTTCGCTGGACAGACTCGACGCCGATCGTGCCAAGGCCCGGGATGTTGAAGATGAACTCCACGAAGATCGATCCCCCGATCAGGGCCGAGAGCTGGAAGCCGAGCAACGTGACCACCGGGATGGCAGCGTTGCGCAGGGCGTGGCGATAGATGATCCGACGAACGGGCAGCCCTTTGGCCAGCGCGGTGCGGATGTAGTCCTGCTGGAGAACGCCGATCATGGCCGACCGTGTTTGTCTGGCAATGGCGGCCGACGATGCTGTGCCCAGGGCCACGCAGGGGAGGATGATGGTGTGGATCCACCCCCAGACGGATTCGGTTCTGGTGATACTCCAAATGGCGGGAAACCAACGTAACCGCACAGCGAAGAACGCAGCCAGAATGATGGCGATCCAGAAATTGGGCACGGCAATGCCCAGCGAGCTGGCGACGGTCACCACGCGGTCCTGCCACCGTCCCGCTTTTAGTGCCGCGGCCACCCCCATGCTCACGCCGAGCGTGACCGCAATCAGCATTGAGCCAAGAACGATCGAGAACGTGACCTTGGCCCGCCGGATCAACAGCGTGGTGACGTCCTCACCGTTGAACCATGAGGTGCCCAGGTCGCCCCTGATCGCACCGGTCAGCCACGACGTGTACTGGGTCAGCACCGGCCTGTTGAGGCCGAGGTCTTCTCTCGCCGCTTCCACCGCAGCATCTGAGGTGTCGTCGCCGAGGAGCGCCGCCGTTGGATCTACCGGGTTCAACTGCATCATGAAGAACACGAGCGTCCCGACGATGAACATCAGCGGGACCGCTGCGGCCAGTCGGGCGATGAGTAGTCGGACCACCCGACCTCCTACCGATTTGGGAAGGGGGTGGGTCCGATCGCTCGGACCCACCCCTCAATCAGAATTAGCCTTCGACCGTCACGCCGTAGGGCATGATGGCCTGCATGTTGAGGCCCATGACCACACCGTTCACGCCGGGGGCATAAGCCCCGTTCTGCGAGCCGTGGGCGAGCGGGACAATGACGTTGCGGTTGATCAGTTCCTCGCCGACTTCGGCGTAGATGCCCTGCATCGTTGTCAGGTCGCCCGACGCGGCAGCCTCAGCCATCTTGTCGTCGAGGTCCTTGAGGTCGCTCAGTCCGAACGGATTCCAGACGCCGCCCTCGGCTGTGTACTTCGGGTAGGTGGCAGCGGGGTGATAGAGGAGCTCACGGCCCCAGTAGAGGCCCCACTCGCCGGAACGAACACGCGGTCCGAGCTCACCATTGTTGATCTGGGTTTGCTCGACGGTGATACCGACGGCGCCAAGCATCTGTGTCACGAGCTCAACGTGAGGTTGGATGGCCGGCATGATCGGCGTGAGCAGTGTGATGCCGTCGGGGAATCCGGCCTCGGTCAGAAGCTCCCTCGACCTATCGGGGTCGTACTCGAACGTGCTGTCGAGTGCAGGCACATGCCACTCGCTGAACGCACTCGGGTAGATGCCACCTTTGCTGTCACCCTTGCCGTCGTGAATGGCCTCGTTGTAGGCCTCGCGGTTGATGGCGTAGGCAACAGCCTGGCGGATCAGATCGGTCTGAAGCAGCTCACCATCGATGGTGCCCTCCTCACGTCCGACGATGCCCATGTAGGGGAAGTAGTTCGGAACCGAGATGACCTCGTTGCCCTCGGCGATGACACCGTCGATCTGGGCGTCACGGATGGAGCCCATGATGTCGACCTCGCCGGTAAGCAAGGCGTTGGCCCGAGCGGTGTTGTCGGGAACCGCCGTTACCTCAACCCGCTCGACACCCTGGTCGGCAGGGTTCCAGTAGCCGTCGTTTAGCAGGAACACCTCGGTTACCCCGGCCTCGGAGTCGTCATCTGACCAGATCCAAGGTCCCGATCCGGAGGGGGCTCGGGTGAGGTCGGTTTCGGCTGCCATGGCGTCGGGGCTGACGATCATGCCCATGACCATCGACATCTCGATGGGGAACTGCGGCTGCGGCACGGCGAACGTGGCGGTCACCTCGTTGTCACCGGTGGCCGTTGCCTCGGTGAAGCCTGCCCACGTGGCACCGTTTGGGTTGCCCTCCGTGGCCTTGGCCCGGTTCATGTTGTCGGCGACGACCTCGGCCGTCAGCTCGCTGCCGTCATGAAAGATGACGCCCTCTTGGATCTGGAAGACCCACGTGTTCGGCTCTGGCGATTCCCAAGACGTTGCCAGCGACGGTTCGAGCCCGAACGCGTTGTTCTGCCTCGTCAGCGTGTCGTAGACCGGGTATAGATAGGCGCTCTGGGCCGTTTGGGCCTTAGCCGGGTCGAAGGTGGTCACCGGTGAGAATTCGGCGTAGCGGAGGGTTCCGGCTGCTGCATTCGCTTCCTCTTCCATCGCCTCTTCTTCTTCGGGGTCTTCATCTTCGGACTGACCAGCGATCGTGGTCTCGATGGCAGCGGTTTCGTTCTCTTCGCCCTCACCCTCGCCCTCGGCTTCTCCCCCGTCGTCGCCGCCGCATGCCGCGGCCAGGAAGGTCAGCGAAAGTAGTACGGCGAGCCATCGCCATCTACGTGAGACAGTCATCAATTCTTCTCCCTTTGTATCCCCCGGGTCAGAACACTCTGACCGTTTCAGATTCTGCAAAGTTAGGACCTGACGATCGCGTGGGCAAACGCTGCTACCGACCGTCGTTGGATCGTCGCAAACTTGACGAAGCATTGTTTGCGGGCTCCCCCAGCTTTCGGCATGACCGGCAACAGTGCCAGGATTAGCGCTCCCAGCCGGGACTCTCCCGGTTGGATGAGTGATGAAGGGACGGCCGATGAACGCTGGTCGAATGGCGGAGAACGTGGCGCTGGTGACGGGCGGGGCATCCGGGATCGGCCGGGCGTGCGCCCTGCGGCTCGCCGAAGAGGGGGCTGCGGTCCTGGTCGCTGACATCAACGGAGACCGAGCCGAGACCGTCGCCAACGAGATCACCAATGCCGGGGGTCGGGCTGCGACTGCCGTGGTCGATACCTCACAACCCGACCAGGTCGACGACATGGCTCAAAAAGCTCTCGACACCTTCGGCCGGCTCGATGCCTGCGTGGCTGCTGCCGGCATCTCTCACGCGGCATACATCAGCCGCGAAGAAGAAGAGCAGGCAGGACAGGATCGCTTCGATAGGGGCGACATGTTCCTGCTCGATAAGTCGGTGGAAACCTGGCAGCGGGTCATGGATGTGAACCTCACTGGAGTGATGTTGACCGGCCAAGCGGTGGCGAAACGAATGGTTGAGGCTGGCAACGGTGGCGCCATCGTCAACATTTCCTCCGTCGCAGGCAAGACAGCCCTGATGGGTTCCGGCGACTATTGCGTCTCCAAGGCTGGGGTCTGGATGCTTACCAAATGTCAGGCCATCGAGTTCGCCCGTTTCAACATTCGGTCAAATGCCGTCGGCCCTGGCTACATCAAAACGTCGATGTCGGCCGCGGTAACCGGTGTCGACAAGTGGGTTGAGGCCCGTAAGGCCGAAACGCCGTTGCGGCGACTCGGTGAACCGATCGACATCGCAAACGCCTGTCTGTATCTGTGCAGCAGCGAGGCGAGCTTCGTGTCCGGCGAGATCATCTTCCCCGATGGTGGTCTGATGGCAGACAACCGCTGACGGGCAGGGATCTTCAGCTCGCTACCTGGTTCCGTCCGAGTTTCTTGGCAACAAAGAGTCGCTGGTCGGCTCGGTGGAGCAGGTCTTGGGCCGACTCCCTGGCCACCGTCTGGGCGATTCCAATCGTCACCGTGACCGCTAGTCCTGGTTTCAACCGATCCCAGTCGTTGGCCTCGACCGCGCTGCGAATACGTTCGCACAAGACCTGCGCTCCCTCGATATTGACCTCGGGGAGAAGCACGACGAACTCGTCTCCCCCATATCGACCGACCAGGTCGCTTTCGCGGGCCTGGCTGGTCACGATGTCGGCCAGCTCACACAATACGGCATCTCCCGTGCTGTGGAAGTGCTGATCGTTCACCGCCTTGAAATGATCGACGTCGATCATGGCGATCGAGAATGGACGATCGTGGCGGCGGGCCAATCGCATCAACAGACCGGCTTCGACGAAGAGCTGTCGTCTGTTGAACAGCTTTGTCAGCGGATCACGAACGCTGACTTCGACGACTTGATGATGCAACTCGCGAAGCTCGTTCATCGAGACGGCCAGTTCAGCGTTCGTTGCTTCGAGAGCCGTGGCCTGTCTTCGAAGTCGATCGGACTCCTGACCGAGTTGAAGCTCGTTCAGGGCGACCTGGAGGACGTCGCGGACTCGCGCCTCCTGTCGTCGGAACCGCTGCAGTTCCTCGTAGGCCTGCTTGTAGTCGGATCGGCCAACGGCGATATCTATACGGACCTTTGCGACCATGTCGGCGGTCTCTTCAAAGAGCTTTGGCTCGTTCTCCTCGAACTCGGCCAGAACGCCAACGGCCGCCTGGTGCTCGCCCTGGTGAAACAAAAGACGAGCTTCGGCCAGGGCAAGCCGCTCGGAGGGGCGCCCAAGCAGCTTCGAGAGGTTCTTGGTCTGCTTGATGGCTGCCTCAGCCTGACCATCAAGACCAAGCCATGCGGCTGCGAGGGCCCTCAGCTCCCAGATGAAGAACGTCGTGTTTGTGGCCTTCGAGTTGTCGGAATGCTGCTCTGGTAGATCGTTGAGGAGGTCGAGGGCAGCCTCGGGCTGTTCCTTTCGTATCAGGGTGTCGGCCCGGGTCATGGCAAGAAAGCACGCCCGGTCAACATCGCCGTCGACGAAGTCCTCAGCTTTGTCAAAGGCCGAGGTTGCATCGCCCCAGTCGTGGGCCATCGCGTAATGCAGACCAAGATCGTGGTAGCCGCCAAAAAGTAGGTCACGATCGTTGATCTCGGTGGCCTGATTGATGGCTTGACCCAGGTAACCGATGACCCGAGCGTTTGGAACGCCGGTGAAGAGCCCACCGAGCAACAGGCTGTTGCGGGCACGCCAGGACGTTACCGGATAGCCCGCGAGTAACGATTCTGCCTCAAGCCCAAGGGCGAGCGCATCACGTATATTCCCTTCGCGCGAGCGGAGGAACGCCGTGAGGGTCAACCGCGCGGCGATCAACGACGGATCGAGGTGCTGGTCGTCAAGGGTCTCAAGTAGGCGGTCCGTAGCGTCTGGATCATCATCACGGAGGGCCCACGCCTGCTCAAGGCGGGATGCCGCTTCTCTAAACCCGTCATGGTTGCTGGTGGACATCGTGTTAGCCCTCGCCGCATCAGTTCCATTCAGGAATCGGCCTGATCGGCCAAATGCTGAAGGATCACGATACAGGCGGTCGTTTTTTGGTTGCGACTCTCCGTACGAGAACCGTTTGGCAGCGGCCCCCTATGACGGTGCTCCCCTATGGCGGCATCAGAAACGCCACGGGTAGTCGGTGCGACCGCTGAAGTCGGTGTCAGCCGCCATGAGACGGTCACGCATCGGCCCGGCGGTTGCGGCGTCGGCGCAGGTCCAGGCCATGGCGATCGCCCCCTCCAAGGTCGCCTGGTCGGCCAGCGGAGTGCGGCAATGGGCTGCGAACTCCGGCTGGTGGTTGACCGCGGGCAGACAGTCGAGGCCGAGCATTGGATGGATCGTCGGCATGATCAGCGAGACGTTTGCCATATCGGTCGAACCGGCACCCTTCGTTGCGCGGGGTGCCAGTTCCCGACCGAGTTCTGTCGCGTTTGCCCGATACAGATCGGCCAGTTCCGGGTCGTGACGAAACTCGCTGTACGGCGCGCCGAGCGCCTCGACATCCATGGTTGCCCCGGTTGCCAACGCCCCGGCTTCGAAGCATCGGGTCACCCTGGGCTCCAACCGACTCAGGGCTTCAAGGTCCGGAGCCCGCATGAAGTAGCGGGCCGTGGTCTCGGCAGGCACGATGTTCGCGGCCTCGCCACCCTTCAGCACGATGCCGTGCACTTGATCGCCCGGGTCGAGATGCTGACGGAGTAGGCCGAGACTCACCTGGGCCACCGTTATGGCGTCAGCGGCATTGATGCCGACGTTGGGGGCCACCGAAGCGTGCGCCGTCTTGCCGTGGAAGTGATAGTCACACTGGTTGATGGCCAGCGTTGGAAACACATCCCCCTCAACCGGCGACGGATGCACCATCATCGCCAGGTGAAGGCCGTCGAAGGCGCCCTTCTCGATCATGATGATCTTGCCGCCGCCGATTTCCTCCGCCGGGGTGCCGAGCACTCGTACTGTGATCCCGAGATCGTCGGCTACTCGGGCCAGAGCGATGCCGGTACCGACACCTGCCGCCGCGATCATGTTGTGTCCGCAGGCGTGGCCGATCTCGGGCAGTGCGTCGAGCTCGGCGCAGATCCCGACCGTCAACGCACCTGATCCGTATTCGGCAACGAAGGCTGTTGGCAGGTCGGCCACCCCCGCGGTCACCGAGAACCCGGCGTCGTCGAGCATCTCCGCACAGGCGGCCGAGGTCTGCTCCTCTTCGAACGCCAGCTCAGGGTGATCCCAGATCCTATGCGACAGATCGATGAGGGCATCACCGGCCGCCTCAACCTCGGCTCGGGCGGCAACTCTGATCTTGGAGGACATCTCGGAGGAAGACATGTTCGAACGGTAGTCGGCCCGTTGCCAATGATTCAGATCCGGCGTCCTGGCATGCGTCCTGGCCGGGTGAACCGCTGCCTGCCACTTCGATCGCGTGATCGCCGCCAAGTAGGCTTGTTGCCATGGCTGAATTGTGATCGTTCGATGCCGGTTTCCTACTGAACGACGGCGGTGGGGAGGCCACCGCCGAGATCACAGACGCGGTGGCTGCCGACGGCGGGGTGATTCTCACCAACGCCATCGATGCCGACATGGTTCAGGGGCTCCAGGACGAGCTTGCACCCTGGGTCCAATCCACGCCTGGCGGTCGCGACGACTTCTCCGGAAGAAAGACCACACGAACCGGCGCTTTGGTCGCACGGTCGCCGCTCTGTCGTGAGCTCGTGATGGATCAACGCGTTGTCGCCATGGCCAACAAGTTTCTTGAACCGTTCACCAATCGCATCCAGCTCCACCTGACCCAGGTGATCAATATCGGGCCGGGCCAGGGCCGCCAATCGCTGCATCGTGATCGCCTCGCCTGGGGTGGCTACGTCCCGGCCGAGATCGAACCTCAGTTCAACACCATCTGGGCGTTGACCGATTTCACGGTTGAGAACGGCGCCACCTGGGTAGTGCCAGGAAGCCCCGGTTGGGACGACGACCGCAAGTCGACCGACGGGGAGGCGGCCAGAGCGGTCATGCCTGCGGGCTCGATCCTGCTCTATTCAGGCTCGGTCATCCATGGTGGTGGCGAGAACCGGACCGATGTTGCCAGGATGGGCCTGAACATCACGTACACCCTTGGATGGTTGCGCACCGAGGAGAACCAGTATCTGTCATGTCCCCCCGAGGTGGCCCGCCAGCTCGAACCCGAGTTGGCGGACATGCTTGGCTACACGATGGGCAACTACGCCCTCGGCTACTACTCCGATCCAAACGAGGTTCACGAGAAGGCCGACCTCCGACCGCCTGAGATGCTCCTCGGTCGAAAGCCAGGGAAGACCTATTCGTCGGTCTAGGTTCACCGACTACAACGACGACGACCTCATCGTTGTCGACATCAAGACTGGAGTGTTGCTCGATCGGGCCGGCACGGGCTGTCGAGTGGCCAACGGTATGTTCCTCACGCCTGGCTCGGACCGCGACGTTTTCTATTGTTCGACCACAACGGTCTCTCACGTCCGCTGGACCTAGATCGTCGTGCTGGCCAGACTGACGAGACCGAGACCGAAACGGGGATACGCCGATGACGAAGGACAAGCAGCCGATCGTTGCGACGACGGCCGCCGAATCGACGCCGTGGTGGGCGCCACCGGTCCGCCCACCCGAGGGGGCACCAAACGTGGTGATCGTCGCACTCGACGACACCGGCTTCGCTCAGCTTGGCTGCTTCGGGTCCGACATAGAAACGCCGAACATCGACCGGTTGGCTGCCGGAGGGCTGCGATACACGAACTTTCACACAACGGCACTGTGTTCGCCGACGAGGGCCTGCTTGTTGACCGGACGCAACCACCACTCGGTTGGCATGCGCTTCGTGTCGAACGTCGACACTGGGTTCTCCAACTGCCGAGGCGTCATCTCGCCGAGCGCGGCAACCCTGGCCGAGATGTTGAACCAGCACGGCTATGGAACCTTCGCGCTCGGCAAGTGGCATCTGGCCACTCTTGAAGACTGCTCCCCCGCCGGTCCGATGGACCACTGGCCGCTGCAACGCGGCTTCGACCGCTACTACGGCTTCATGGGTGGGGCCACCGATCAGTTTTCGCCCGAACTGACGATCGACAACCACCCGATCGATCCTCCGCTCGATGAGGGGTATCACGTGTCGGAGGATCTTGTCGATCAGGCCATTGCCATGATCACGGCTCATCAGGGCTCTTCTCCCGGCAACCGTTTCTTCACCTACCTTGCTTTTGGTGCCACCCACTCGCCCCACCAGGCACCGGTCGACTACGTGGAGAAGTACCGGGGCCGCTACGACGATGGTTGGGACGTGGTCCGCCAACGTTGGTTCGAGAATCAACTGGCGACCGGCATCGTGCCCGAAGGAACGACCCTGTCTCCCCGCAACCCCGGCGTCGAGCCGTGGGACGAGCTGAGCGACTCGAATCGGGCACTCTACGCCAGGATGCAGGAGGCGTTCGCCGGGTTTCTAGATCACACCGATGATCAGATCGGTCGCCTCATCGACTTCCTGGAGATGATCGAGGTCCTCGACGACACGATCGTGATCCTGCTTTCCGACAACGGCGCCAGCCAGGAGGGAGGCAAGCATGGGACTCTCAACGAGCTGGCCTACTTCAACATGTTGCCGACACCGGTCGACGAGATGGTCGAACGGTTGGACGAAATCGGCGGCCCGAATATCTACAACAACTACCCATGGGGCTGGGCTCAGGCCGGCAACACCCCGCTGCGGTTCTACAAACAGAACACCTATGAGGGCGGCATCCGGGATCCTCTCATCGTGCACTGGCCGAACGGGATCGCCGATGCCGGAGGCCTGCGCGACCAGTACCACCACGTGAGCGACCTGCTTCCGACGATTCTCGACTGCGTCGGTGTCGACGCACCCGACACGTATCGGGGCGTGCCCCAACAACCTGTTGAGGGCACCAGCCTTCGCTACACGTTCGACGCTCCAGCCGAGCCGACTCGCAAGGTCACCCAGTACTACGAGATGCTCGGCGACCGGGGCATATGGCACGACGGGTGGAAGGCCGTGACCAAGCACGAGCGTGGTACACCCTTCGCCGATGACACCTGGGCTCTCTACCACACAGACGTCGACTTCTCCGAGTGTGTCGACCTGTCTCAAGAGCATCCCGAGAAACTTCGTGAACTCGTTGATCGATGGTGGGTCGAAGCCGGTAAGTACAACGTGTTGCCGTTGGACGACCGAGGCGGCGGCGAGCTCATGATCATCCGCCGCCCCGGGCACGAACCTCCGGGTGATGTGCAGAGGATCCTGCCAGCGTCTCCTCATCTCGAACGTACGAAGACGCCTGACATTCGTAACCGATCGTTTGAGATCAGGGCCAGGGTCAGCCGGGGCGCAGGCGACGAAGGCGTGCTCGTCGCTTGTGGCGCCCGCACCAGCGGCTACAGCTTCTATGTCCAGGACGATCGGCTCGTTTTCGTCTACAACCGGTTGGGCCACATGTACGAGGTGCGATCGTCCGACCTGCTTCCCGATGGCGATCTCGACCTCGTCGTCGCCTACCGCAAGAGCGACGAACACAAGGGCACTGCCGAACTGTTTGTTTCGACCATGGGCGGTGCGAGGACCTCGCTTGGCACTGGCCCCGTCGAGACCCTGCCCTACCGTCAGACGCTCTACGGCATGGACGTCGGCCAGGACGCCGGTCCAACCGTCAGCAATAAATACGCAGGTCCGTTCGCCTACCAGGGAAGGTTGCATTGGGTGGAGTTTCAGCTGGGCGGCGACCGGCGCGACCTGGTGAAGGCGGCCGAGGTCGAACTCAAAAACCAGCTGGCCGACCAGTAGAAACAGCGATACGACCGGAGCCGAAACATGGCCGAGAATATGACAAAGAACATGAACGTCGGAATCGTGCCGGTCAACGCCGGAACGTTTCTTGGAGACGGCGAGCTTGTGCGCCTGGCCCAGCTGTTCGAGGCGCTCGGTTATGAGTCGATGTGGACCTTCGAGCATGTGATCGTGCCTGAGAACTACGACTCGGTGTATCCCTACAGCCCGACCGGCAAGCTAGCCGTCGGCGCCGACGCCTCGTTCGTAGATCCACTCATCGCCCTCTCCTTTGTTGCCGCGGCGACCCAACGAATCAGGCTTGGCACCGGTGTCAATATCCTGACCCAGACCAACCCGCTTTACCTGGCAAAACAAGCATCGAGCATCGATCATCTCTCCGGTGGGCGACTCATGCTCGGCCTGGGTGTTGGCTGGCTCCGGGAGGAATTCCATGCCCTCGGCGTGCCCTTCGAGCGGCGAGGGGCACGGGCCGACGAGTATCTCGACGCTATACGTCAGGCCTGGTCGGGTGAAACCGTCGACCTACAAGGCGATTTTGTCGACTGGACCGGGTTCAAGATGTTGCCCCGACCGGCGCAGGAGCACGGCGTGCCTATCGTGGTCGGCGGAACCACCGATGCCGCCATCAGGCGGGTGGTTGAGCGAGGCGACGGGTGGTACGTGATCCACAAGGACCTCGACGAGTTCGCCACGCACATGGCACGACTAAGGGCCGAGTGCGATCGGCAGAGTCGAGACCCCGAGGAGATCGAGATCACCGCCTACTGGAACCACCATCGCGAAGGACTCGAGGGGCTGGAGATCTATCGCTCACACGGTGTGAGCCGGGTACTGGTGAATCTTGCGGCCCTACGAATGGGCGGCGCCGAGGAAGCGGCCCGCCGCTTCGCCGACGAGGTGCTGTCCCAGATCTGAGCATAATTGACGTCAACCCAGGACCGAATTTGTCGTACTGGCCATCTCACGCAGCCGGGAGAAGGCAGCCAGATCGATCGGTAGGCCCGTGAGGTCGCCAGTCACCTGCACCGGGTCGACATCGTGATCCTGACCCGCTTCGGCCGCATCGACTAGTGCGGTCAGGAAGGTGCCGACCATCGGCGCATTCTTGAACTGGTTGCCGCTGGTGCCGCACGCCATGAAGTAGCCATGCAAACTTGTCTTGTCATAGAGCGGTGCCCAATCGTCGCTGGCGTCATACAGCGCAGCCAGACCGACCGGCGCGAGAGGAATACGAAGCTCGGGCATCCGTCGAGCGGTTCGTAACACCTGAGCTTCGAACACGTCTGGCGTCGGTGTGTCGAGGAAGTCGGTGTGATCGTCGATCCACATTAACTCATCGCACTCGGGTTCGGTGCTGCCGATAAGGACGGTGCCAGCGAGGCCGGGTCGGAAGTAGACGCCTAAACCAGCATCGGTAACGAGTGATCCAGACTCGAGGGTCCAGGAGTCGGGTGCTTCGACGACATGTACCTCTTGGCGTAATGGCCGGCTCGACACGCTCATCTCCTCAGTCACACCAGCGAGCCTGTTGATGGCTCGGGCGGCTGGTCCGCCGACATTGATGACGACGGGAGCTTCGAGAGCGTCGCCAGACGCCAAGGTCACGCCGTCTACCGCGCCGTTGCTTTGGCGGATCTCGACGACTGTTGTGTTCAGTCTCACCTGGGCCCCGTGTTGTCGAGCTGCGTACATGAAGTTCTGGGCCGACCGCATGGGATCGTCGATGAACCCGCCTTCGGGCGTGTAATACGCACCAACTTCGCCGGTTGGGTCATCGGCAAAGGTTGGATCAGCGACAGGACGCGGTGGCGAAAAGTCGCCCTTGTCGAGCGCTGGCATCATTTCCATGAGCTCGTCGCCGGTGAGCTCTTGATTCGGTATTCCGATTCGGTTGAATAGCTCGATGACCTGTTCGCGGTTACCGCCGGGCCAGTCGAGCGCCAGGCAGCCAGTCTCGATGTACTGGACCATGCCGTCGGGGTCCACATGGCCAAGGTGGTCGCCGAAGTTCTTCCATCGGTGGGCTGCTTCCCATGCAGTCACGATCGACGCTTGGGTCGAATAATTGAACCGGATGATGGCCGACGACGAGCTGGTCGATCCAGCGCCGACCGCTGGGCCTGCGTCGACGCAGAGCACGTTGCGTCCGGTGCGTGCGAGCTCAAGGGTGATGGAGGCGCCAATCACGCCGGCCCCGACAATGATCGCGTCGTACTGTTCAGCCATGTTCCACGCCCCGCGAGCTACCCCGCAGGGTTGCGGCCGACGAGTCCGAGGTAGCGGCTGACGATGTCGGCGTCGGCCGGTACGTCAACGGGCTGTTCGGAAACAAGGCGCATCTTGACCAACGATGGCCGCATCGCCGAGATGGTGTCGAATGACTTCTGGGCCAAGCCATCGTCGAGCCTGGCTTCGATGCCGGTCGCCTGGCCGAGATCCCAGGCATGGGTGAGGGGGTCCCACTTGACCACGCCGATCAGCCCGTCGATCGACATCGGTCCGAACCAGTATTTGCCGCTGTGATGGAGGGCAGCCGGCTGGTCGAGAGAGGCGAGGACGTTGTCGACGGCCTCGGTCCAGAGGCCGACCGGATCAGTGAGATCCTCCGGCGTTTCAGGAAAGATCATGTCGTTGCCCTCTGCCATATGGGCCACCCCGTTCAACACACCGATCTGATGGCCGAGCACATCGCGGGCGCTCCATCCCTCGCAAGGTGAATCTTGATCCCACGACCCCCCGGGGATACGTCGAACGACGGCGTCCATCCCGTAGATGGCCTTGGTGAAATCTCGAAGGTTCTCGCTCATGGGCTGCATGATGGCCCCTCGACCCGCCGGAGACAAGTCTCACAATTGGTTGAAAGAGACGCTCCCAACCCGCACAAACTAGGGTCGACGGCCATGGCAGAACGTGAGAACTTCGGTGGCACCATCGGCCGGACGGCGGCCGAGTCCTCCCCTTGGTGGCCGGATCCGCCACAGCTCGATGGCAAGCCGAATGTTGTCGTCATCCTGTTCGACGACACCGGCTTCGCCCACTTCGGCTGCTACGGGTCCGATATCGATACGCCCAATATCGATCGGCTTGCCGCCGGGGGTCTCCGGTACACGAACTTCCATACCACAGCTCTGTGCTCACCGACGCGAGCTTCGTTGCTCACTGGTCGTAACCATCACACGGTCGGCATGCGAGCCATCTCAAATTTCGACACCGGCTACCCCCACATGCGGGGTCGGATCAGCCACGACGCGGCAACGGTGGCCGAAGTACTCAACGACGCCGGCTACGCCACCTTCGCGCTTGGCAAGTGGCACCTCTGCCCGATGGCTGAGACTTCGGTTGCTGGGCCGTTCGACGACTGGCCCCTCCAGCGGGGCTTCGACCGGTTCTACGGCTTCATGCAAGGCGAGACCGATCAGTTTCATCCCGAGCTGACCTACGACAATCACCATCTGGACCCGCCGTCGTCACGAGACGACGGCTACCACTTGTCGGAGGACCTGACGGACCGGGCCATCGATTTTATTCGTGAGTCCAAATCTGTTCGGCCCGACCGTCCCTTCTTCGCCTACCTCTCATGGGGAGCGACGCACTCACCCCATCAGGCACCCCCTGAATATCTCGAAAAGTACCGGGGTCGCTACGACGAGGGCTGGGACGTCGTGCGGCAACGTTGGTACGAGAAACAACTGGAGCTTGGCGTCATTCCCGAGGGTACGGTCCTGGCCGACCGCAACCGCGGTGTTCGGCCATGGGACGACCTGACAGTTCCCGAGCAGCGGCTGGCAACCCGTTTACAGGAGGCGTTCGCGGCCTTCCTCGATCACACCGATGATCAGATCGGACGGCTGGTCGACTTCCTGGCCAAGATCGATGAGCTCGACAACACGATCGTCATCGTCACCTCCGACAACGGTGCCAGCCAGGAGGGCTTCGCCACCGGCGTCGTCGACGAGATGCGGTTTTTCAACGGCTTCCCCGAAGACATCGATGGAGCGCAGGACCGTCTCGACGACATCGGTGGCCCGGCGTCGCATACCAACTACCCGTGGGGGTGGGCCCAGGTCGGCAACACCCCACTGAAGTGGTACAAACAAAACACCTTCGGCGGCGGAGTCCGTGACCCACTGGTTATCCACTGGCCCGACCGCATAGCGGGCGGGGGCGGAATCCGCACCCAGTTCCATCACGTTTCGGACCTCACGCCGACGATCCTGGACGAGGTCGGCGTTGAACAACCATCGGTGTTTCGTGGTCGGGATCAGTTGCCGGTCGCTGGGAAGCCAATGGGTTATTCCTTCGACGGTCCGGAGGTCAAGACCAACAAGAACGTGCAGTATTTCGAAATGTTCGGACATCGCGGGCTGTGGGCCGATGGCTGGAAAGCGGTCACCTACCACCGAAACGGTCGGTCCTTCGACGAGGACGTCTGGGAGCTATATCACGTCGACGAAGACTTCTCCGAGTCCAACAACCTCGCTGAGGCTCACCCCAAAAAACTGCAGGAACTGATCGAGCTCTGGTGGGCCCAGGCCGAGGAGCACGGGGTGCTTCCCCTCGACGACGACGTGAGCGGCATCGCCTTCCGAGCCCGCCGGCCAGGCACCACCCACGCCTCGACCAGGTATCGCTATCTACCACCGATGTCGCGGCTACCGAACGAAGCGGCACCCGCAATCGCCGGGCGGAGCTGGCGCATGGACGCCCTGATCGAACGGAAATCGCACGACCAGCAGGGTGTCCTGGTGGCCTGGGGTACCTCGAACACCGGCATGTCGTGGTTCCTCAACGACGGACAGTTGGTGTTCGACTACAACATTTTTGGCACCCACTACCGGGCATGCATTCCGGCCCCGGCGCTTGGCGAGACAACGGTGAGGGTCGAGTTCGTCCGCAATGACGACGGTGGCCTGATTACGGTGACGGGCTCCGACGGAGTCGCCGATTCGGTCCAGGTGCCCTATGTGCTGCGGTTCATCGGTATGTCTGGGATGGACGTCGGCCGTGATGCCGGGTCAGCGGTATGCGCAGACTATGAAGCGCCCTTCGCCTTCAGCGGCGGCTTCAGTCGCCTCGACATCGAGATCACCGAAGAACTACCACCGGCCGAGATTTACAAGCTCGATCGGGAACGGATGAAACGGGAGCTGTCGCAGCAGTAGAGCCTTCAGGCTGTTAGCCGGATGGTGTTTCCTTGGCGATCAGCTGGCACCTCATCGCCGTCGAGGTGCCATGTCAGCGGCCGCTCCCCCTGTACCGAAACCCGGTGGCCGCGGCGCTCGTGGGGCCAGTAGTCCCACATGGCGTGGTGCAGGGTACAACGGTTGTCCCATATGGCAATGGCGTTTTCGCTCCACCGGAACCGGCACTGGAAGTTGGCCCGCTCGGTGTGCTCGAATAGAAAGTCCAGAAGGGCTCGGCCTTCCTCCTTCGGCAGATCGTTGATCGATTCGGTAAATTCCCGGTCGACGAACAGGGCTGGTTTCCCGCTATCGCCATGGCGTCGAATGATCGGGTGGTCGGCCTCGGGCCAGCCCGCATTGGGGTCAGCGGTCTGCATTCTGAAGAGGCGACGGTACGCATCCTCGCCCGAGTGTTTGGCCGTCATGCCGTCGAGATACTGCTTCATGCGGTCCGAGAGCGCGTCATAGGCGGCATAGAGGCTGGCGAAAAGGGTGTCGCCACCGACGGGCGGAATCTCATGGAGTTGGAGAATCGATGCCTGCGGCGGCTCGTCATCGCACGAAACGTCGGAATGCCAACGGTTGCCGGCCGCTGCCTTGGTTTCGGCCGTCGTGTGGATGTGGAGAAGGCCCTGATGGGGGTTGTCCTGGTTGCGCCCCCCTAGCCGATCGAAGGGGTGAACATGTACGTCGCCGAACCGGCGGGCAAAGGTGAGATGCTGCTCGGGGGTCAACGCCGGTTGGTCACGAAGGAAGACAACCGAGTACCGAACGAAGGCGTCGAAGATCTCGGCGAAAGAGCCATCGTCGAGATTGAGGATGTCGGCTCCCGTGATTTGCGCGCCGAGCGTTGGGGTGAGTGGTGTTACCTCGATGCTCATGGTGAACCTTCCTACCTTCATAGTCGTGCTGGTTGCGGCACTGCCCGTTCGGCGATCGTCGCCAGCGCCAGCCCGGACGGGAGCGTTCCCAACGCCGTTTCCTTAGCGCCCTCGGCGTCCATGGCCTCGGCCAGCACGGGATCGCTGGTGAACAGGTTGTATGGCTCCAGCGGAGGGACCTGGTTCGCCGTTTGTGTTAGGTCCGTCATCACCCTCGATCGTAATCGGTTGGCAACAACGGCTCCCAGACCGTCTCACCCGTTTTTGGTGAACAACATGCCGGCTTCGCCGGGGAAGTCCAGCTCATCGAGCCGATACACATCACCGGTGTCGAGGTTGTGGATCTCGGGTGTGTCATTGTTCATCAACGCAATCAGCCGCTCGTCGCTCGAGACAGAACCCGGACGGAGGGCCCAGATGTCGCCGCTGACGGCAAGTTTGGAACCTCGTTCGAGGTCATACACGGCTTCGCCTTCAAAGGAGAAGGTGAACATCACTCGGCCGCCGGCCGACAACCAGGACGGGAACGTACTGTCGAGTAGTTCATCGTTGATGGCTGGCCCGTCGACCCGCTCCCAGCTGGAGCGGTCGAGCCAGTGCGCGTCGCAACTCGTTGGGCTGGTACAGGTCCGGACCAGGACTCGGGCGTCGCTGACCGCAGCCAAAGAACCTTCGGCAACTCGCACGTACTCACCGTTGCGTCGCTCATAGATGCCGCCGTCGGGGGCTGAGGCCAGCTCGGGACCGCTCGTCACGCCGGTAAACGGACCGAGGCCCGCTGGTAGCTCGTCGATGATCTCACCATCGCTGAGCCTGACCGACTGCCACATTGGTGCCGCTCCGTTGCGGGCGTTGCTCAGGACCCACAACTGATCAGGGTTGTCGATCGAGGGGTGAATGAACTGGCTGATGTAGGTGCCCAATCCGAGCCGGACCTCTTCAGCATTCGGATTGTCGAGGGGAACCGAGAAAAGGCCATCACCGCCGCCGAGGGCCGCGAGGACAAGCCAGCCACCGCTAACCAGAACGGGAACGCGTCTGGTGAGATCGAAGCGCTGGACCTCAGCGGTATCGAGGTCGATGCGGCTCAGGTGGCCGCTACCCCCGATCCAGAGTGAGAGACCGACTTCGTTCCCCAGGACCGGTCCCGGTTCGTCGATGGCGAGTGCGTGTTCCTCAGCTGCTCCCCGGTCGCCGTCGGTAGTATCGGTTTGCTCGGTGCCGTCTGCTCCCGAAACGTCTGCTCCCGAAACGTCCGCTCCCCTCCCGTCTTCGTCCCCATCTACCGCTTCTTCGGGGTCGGTGCCATCGTCGCCAGACTCATCACCGGCGACAGAGGCGGCACGTTCGTCGCCTTCGGTGACCGCAGCTTTGTCTGAGCTTCGTGACAGTACCCAGAACATCCCGGTCACCACCAGCGCCCCAGCGCCGACCAGCAGAGCAACACGGCTCGGTCCCTGACGGGCCAAATGGGCGCTCGTCACCGCCTGTTCCGTGCTCAGGACCTCGATATCGTCGACCAAAAGGCTTCCGCACCGGCGGCAGAAACGATCGCCCTCGGCGATCGGGCTTGAGCACTCTCGACAAGAGGCCATCGGCCCAACCATAGTTGGCGGCCGTCGGCAACAGCGGGTCAGCCCCCGGCTGGCGAGCCGAGCGCCAGTTCGGTCGGGGTTGCCTGCATGTCGATGGTGTCGCGGATGAACTGCAGCTTCTCCATGACCTGGTCGGGCGTTCCGATCGGCATCAGCTCGGCGAAGTCCTCGGCCGCGTTCTTGGCACCCCGGCGGTCGATGTACTGACCGACGTTCGAGTAGAACTCGTAGCCCTTCGAGGTACCAAAATGCTCGAGACGAAGAAGAAGCCACTACACAGTGGCTTGGGAATCGGGGCCAGCGGGTTCACCTCGGCCCAAACCGCGTGGTAGTTCTCGAAGTCGGCTTTCAACGCTTCCCAGGGCTTCTGGGGGATCACGAGCAGCCCGACGCCGAGGCGGGCCATGATCTCCATCGACTCGGGTGAGACCGCGGCCGCATAGGTGCGGCCCTTGAACGAGCGCCCGGAGAACGGGCGGATGTCGCGCCTGGGTTGATCCAGTCTGTCGCCGCCCCGAAACCTGTTCGGCAACCCGGACCGGGTCGTGCCACGGCAGGACGACCACCATGGTTCCGAGCTTGATCCGCTCTGTCTTGGCCGCCATATAGGTGAGGAACTGCAACGGGTCGGGGCACATGGTGTAGTCGGTGAAATGGTGCTCGATGCTCCACACCGAATCGAAACCGAGCGGTTCGGCCAGACACGCCATCTTCACCTCTTCGGCCCACACCTCCCGGTCGCTAAGCGCGTTGTGCGGATTCTGGAACAGTGATGCATAGCCGACGTGCATGATGGGGACCCCTGGACAGGTGCCGACTCCCCAGCCGGGCTCATCCCGCAAGGCTACTTCTGGTTGGCGACTCGGTCTGCATTACGATCACCCATCTAGCGCCGCCCGGTTTGGACACGGCGTCGCACTGTTTCGGTGGGGGAAATGGCATGAATGACGTTGTGATCATCGAGGTGGCTCTCAATGGGGCCACCACCAAGACCAGGAACCCGACGGTCCCGATCTCCATCGAGGAGATCGCGGCAGACGGACTGGCCTGTCTGGAGGCCGGGGCGGCCGTTGTGCATCAACACGATGCCGAGGGCGGTGTTAGCGCAGCCAGGACAGCCGAGCAGTCTTTGGCTGCCTACGAGCTCATTCTGGCCGAACGACCGGACGCCATCTGCTATCCAACCGCTACCTTCTGCGACCCGATCGAGGAACGGTGGGGTCACCACCGGCCGCTGGTCGAGGCCGGCGTTCTGCGCATGGCCTACGCCGATCCCGGTTCGGTCAATCTCGGGCATGTCGGTGCGGCGGGACGGCGCAGCCCGTCATCGTTCGTCTACGCCAACTCCCATGCCGACTTCGCCCACATGGTTGCCGGTTGTGACGAGTTGCGACTGGCGCCGAGCGTTGCCATCTTCGAACCAGGCTTCCTGCGGGTTGTGCTCGACTACCACGATGCATCTCGGCTGCCTGCCGGCACCTTCCTGAAATTCTATTTCGGAGCGGGCGGCCCCTACGCCTTCGGGTTTGCCCCGACGGAGCTGGCGCTCGACGCCTACCTAGAGGCTCTGGGTGGCCGGCCGATCCCGTGGGCCGTCGCCGTTTTTGGCGACGATGTCACGACCTGCGGCATGGCCGACTGGGCGCTGACTCGTGGAGGCCACCTCAGGGTCGGTCTTGAGGACTACGGCGGCGAAGATCGACCGTCGAACGTCGAACTCGTCGAGCGGGCGGTGGCCGCCATCGAGGCGGCGGGCAAGCGACCGGCCACCCCCGACGAGACGGTCGAGATTCTTGGCTTCAGCCGCTGATTCCAGCGATCATGTCATCCCAACCGACCTCGCCCCGGAAGTAGCTGATAACCGAATCGGGCAAGTCGATACGAGGCCAGCGCTCGTCGTCGATGAGATGGCACTCACTGATGACCGACCCGTCGTCGCCGAAGTCGAACGTCCGGTAGCCCGGGGGCAAGGTCGTCCAGTTGCCGATGTCGAAGTTGATGGTCTGGGCCGGGCAGACGTACACAGGCCGATCCGCCAGCTCGACCACAAGATCGCTGTGGACGTGGCCCGCCCCGATGCCGCGGATGGTCGGGTTGCGCCCGAGTAGAGCACTCACCTCATCGTCGAAAGCGGCATTGGCGAAGTTGCCGGTCATCGCTGGCGGGTGGTGCATCCAGAGCCAAACGTGTTCGGCGTCGGAGGCACCGATCATCTCGTCGATCCATGACACCTCGTTCGAGCCGAGCAGGCCATTGGTCTCTATCCGGTCGGCTTTGTCGACGAGTCGTCCATTGGAGTCGATCGTTCGGCCATCGGCATTCGAATCGGCGAAGACGAACAGCCAGGGGCCAACACGTTGCACCCGATCCATCGATACCCCGGGACGAGGTATCGAAACGGTGAGGGGAACGTGGAAGTCGTGATTGCCTGGCAACACGTTGACCGGGGTCGGAATGTCGGCGAGCCGTTCGATGGCAACCGTGTACTCATCGGCCTCGCCATGATCGGCAACGTCGCCGGTCACGACGGCCAGATCGGTTGGATCGGCGAAGGCACGAGCGCAGCTGGCAGCCCACGCGACGTCGGTGTCATAGCCGAAACCACCGTGGCTGCGGTTCCCCGGACGGGAGAAGTGGGTGTCGCTGAACTGCGTGATTGTGACCATTGCCACCATGATGCTCGACGGAACGCTGGTGGGGAGCAGAAATACAGAACTCGTTAACCTCGACGTCGTTCATCACCGTCCAGGCGTGTCCCCCGCCTTGTCGGCAACATGAGTAGCGCCAAGAGCGCAGAGCCGTTCGATGTCCACCGCCAGTTCGCCTGATTCCAGATCGAGGTGGAGCCGGTTCTTGCTTTGTTTCGTCGATGGCTTCCCCGATGGCCGGGCTTGATGCCAAGCTCGCTCAGGATTCATTGCTCGGAGCTTGCAGCGAGACCAAACCCTTGGGGAACGCGCTCCCGCCCTTGAAGTGGCCCTCCGGTATGAGAAGGCCGCGAACCAGGGTGTTGATACGTGAATCCTCGCCATCGGTCAGATGTTCGGCGATTGTCTGGAAGACGGGGCCGAGAGCCGTTTCGGAGAAGATCCAGGCGGTGAGGGCATCGTGGTTTGGTGCCTGGCTGCCCGGCCGCGAGGCCACCGCCTCGTGGTAGTAGGTCCGGACGTCGTCGGCCAGATGTCGGATCAGGAGGGGCATGGTGAACGCCCATTCGACCTTTGATTCAGGAGCGGTGAGTACATCGCCGGATTCGGCGATGGAGGCCAACGCCCGGGCCACCTCATCGATCTGCTCGGGCGCGGCCCCGCTCGCTCCAAAAAGGGTTCGGCCCCGAGACCTTCTGGTCTCCTCCGACCAGGGACGAAGCCGGTCGATCTCTGCCAGCAGCCGACCGGTCAGCGAACCATCGTCGCCGGTTGCCAGGTTGACCGGGCACGACCATTCCTCGGGACCGGCCTCCTCGGGAGCCTCGACCGGGTAGTCCTCGATCGTCGGCTCGGTCGCCGTGGCCAGCATGGCAAACGAGGCGTGGATGACGGCTCGTTGGAAGTCGGGATCGTCGGCTGAACCGAGGGGGCGACCGAGCGCAAAGGGCACCCAGAGGGCACGGGGAGGGGCAACCTTGGCGGTTTGTTCACGAATGAGGCTGATCGAGGCGGTGGCGACGCCTGCCCGCTCGATGAAGTGTGCGAGGGCGCCGACCGCGCCCGAGCAGATCGGTCAAACCGGTATGAGTAGAGCAACGTCGACGCCGTCGGCAGCAAGAAGTCGGCCGACCTCGGTGCCGGTCTCCTCCAGGAGCAATGGGTTCGGCTGGGCACCCATGAACGAGTAGTGCCAGTTCGAAACGGCTCCCAGTTCACCGTCGGACACCATCTCGTGCAGTCGGTCGAGCGGAAACGAGATGTTCGGGTCGCGTTGGAATGCGCTGCGATCAAAGTTGGCACTGATGTGGCTGAGCACCAGATCGGCGAAGTCGGCATCGCCGGGAATCAGGCGATAGTCGATAGCCCCGACTTTGAACGGCGGATCGGATCGTCGGTGCAGGCCTGCGGTCGAAACGATGGCGGCCGTTGCCGTTTCCAGCGGCGGGGCGTCGACCCAGGGGCCAGGCTCGATGCGAGGCATGTCTCTCGCTCGGGCCAGCAGATGGTCGGCCTCAACTGGGTGCAGATCGCTAAGACGAGCCATATCCGAACCCTAGGTGAGCAATGGCCCGCTGGTCGATCCACTACCTTCAACCAGTCATATCCGGCAGCCTCTCTCGTCCAGCTTTTAGTTTGATAGCCAAACTGCCTCTACCGTGGATACTGATGCAAACCATGCGCGAGGAACGACGACCCCCTGAAGGCGAAGCAAGAGAGGTCGCGTCCGGCGTCCTGCGAATTCAGCTCCCGATGAACATGCCAGGGTTGGGGCACGTCAACTGCTACGCCATCGAGGATTCGAAGGGCATAGCCCTCATCGACCCTGGTGTGCCGAGTACCCGTTCCTGGCAGGTGCTGAAGAAGCGTCTGGCCGAGGCCGGGTTGCCGATCAGCAGAGTCCACACCGTCATCGTCACCCACTCCCATCCCGATCACTACGGAGCGGCCCAGCGCATCAGGTCACTCACCGGGGCCGAGATCGTCACTCACGACAACTTCAAGACCTACTGGGACCCCCATGAGGAGGACGATTTTGTCAAGGAGGTAGCGGTTCCCGCCGACTATGACATCCAATCGGGGGCGATCGAAAACGCCCTGATGAAGATGACCAGTCGCCAGCGCCATTCGCCATGGGATCGCCCGGTGCCCTGGGGTGGACCGCCTCCAGACAACCAGTGGAAGGAGCGGCTCCGGTGGCGCATCCTGCCGCTGCTGCTTAGCAAGATCTGGCAGCCCCCAAAACCCTCCCGCCGCGTCGTTGATGGAAACACCATCATGCTCGGCGACCGTGAGTGGCAGTCGGTCTATACCCCCGGACACACCAACGATCACCTTTGTCTACTGGATCCGACCGAAGGCATTTTTGTGTCCGGTGATCATCTGCTGCCGACGATCACCCCGCACATATCGGGGCTCACCAGCCAGCAGGCACCGCTGACCGACTTCTTCACGTCGCTCGAACGAATGCATACTTTCGACGGGGTCAAGGTCGTTCTTCCGGCTCACGGCCTGGAGTTCCACGATCTCCCTGGGCGGTCGACCGAGATCATCGACCACCATCTTGAACGGCTCGACACCATCGTGAACGCGGCTGCAAACGCCGCCGAGAACGAACTCACGGTGCCCGAGTACTCGAAGCATCTCTTCAAGCAACGGTCGTGGGGTCCAATGGCGGACTCGGAGACCTTCGCCCATCTCGAACATCTGCGTCAGAAGGGCCGGGCGACGACCCGGACCGTCGATGGCGAGCTTCGCTACCGGATCACCAACTAGCACCATCGGCTGGCAGCGACCCCCCTCGCCCCCTATTCAGCGCCTCTATTCAGGGACTCAGGATGACGGGGACGGTCAACGGACCACGAAACACGATGTTGGACCGCCACTCGATGTCGGTCCGAGGGTTGGCGGCCAAGGCGGCGTCGGGATACCGGCCGACAAACTCGGCGATCACCTCCTCCAACTCCAGGCGGGCTAGCGCTGAGCCGAGACAGTGATGCATACCTCCGCCGAACGACATGATCTTCGTTCCCTTCCGTCGGATGTCGAATCGATCGGGTTCTGGGAAACGTTCGGGGTCGCGGTTGCCTGCCAGGTAGTGCAGGTAGCAGCGGGTGCCGGCCGGTACCGCAACACCTCCAATCTCGGTGTCTATCCTGGCAGTCCTCGTTGTCATGATGATCGAGGTGTCCCACCTCAGCCACTCCTCGGTCGCACCGGCCAACAACATTGGATCCTCAGTCAGGTCTCGGCGTTGCTCGGCGTCGCCGCCGAGATAGCCGAACAGTCCCATGCCGAGCGTGTCTCTGGTGGTGTGGTGCCCTGCCGAAAACAACATCATCAGCAACGCGATGAGTTCGTGGTGGTCGAAGGCTGAGCCCTCGTCATCCTCGGCCGCGATGAGTGCGCTCAGGAGATCGTCGCCGGGGTCTGACCGCCGTTCCTCGACGATCTCCTCAAGCCTGGTCCATTCCAGACGGGCCGATGCCTCGCCCTCGGACACCTGTTTGGGAGTGAGGAAAGGGGCCGTGAGGTGGGTCAGCGGGTCGTTTGCCCGGTCGAAGAAGCCCCGGTCCTCCTCGGGCACGCCGAGCATCTCGCTTATCACCATCGAAGGCAGGGGGTGGAAGACCGACTGTGCGAGATCGACGACGCCTTCGTCGTCGACGGCGCTCTCTGCGTCGTCGAACAAACGGGCCGCCATGGCCCGGACCCCTGGCCGGAGAGCCTCGACCCGGCGTGGCGTGAAGGCCCGTAGCGCCAGACCTCGAAGTCGGGCCAGGTCCGGGTTGTCATAGAACGTAAGACGGCGACTGGCGTAGTCGAAGGCGACACCGGCGCCGAGTCGAGCCGCCAACTCCTCGAGGAAGAGGTCACGGGGCGTGCCAAAGTTGGGCGATCGTGCCACCGTCGCCATGTGATCATGCCGGGTGAGCACCAGGGCGTTGAGGGCCTCACTCCAGTGCAAGGGATCACGCTGGCGGAGCTGGTGAAGAGTTGGATAGGGGTCGATGCGGAGCTGGGGATCTCGTGGGTCGAACCCACCGCTGCGGCTGGTGGTCACCCGGCCAACATAGATTGCCGTTTCGAGCCCCGGCGAGTCGGCTGAATCCGTTCAGGAGGAGGCTGCCCGGCCTGGCCACCACTGGTGACGGTGGCAGGACAATCACGTTCGATGTCCAAGTTCCCCTTGTCAGCGTTCCGAAAGGTTCTCGACGGCCTCGGCATAGACGGTGAGCAGGGCAACATGCTCGTCGACTGTTTTTGGTTCTCCCCATTGGCCGGACCTTGACTCGTCGGTGCGGAGCGACAGGTGGGTGACGCCAAGGTCGGCCCATCCGTCGACCTCGGCCGCCCAGCTATTCGGGTCGGTTCGGCCCGGGCTGGTCCAGCTCTCGATGCCGAAGTCCGCTGGTAGGGCACCCCCGGCCGCCGCTTCGAGATCGGCTTTTGCCTTGAGGAACTCGGCCCGGTCGTTGGCGAGGTGATCCTGGAAGTTGGACAACCAACCCTGACCCCGAGTGACCGCGCGGTTCAGGGCCGCCGTTGACCGGCCACCGATCCAGATCGGGATCTCACGATTCGGACGGGGGTCGAGGCCTCCCCCATCGACCACCTCATCGCCGATCTGCAGGTCGATCACCTGGGCCGACCACAGGGTGTGCAGGGCGTCGATCTGTGCGTCCATACGCTTTCCCCTGGTTGAAAAGTCCTGGTCAAGGGCTTGGTACTCGAAGGGGTTCCACCCGACGCCAAGGCCAAGCCGAAGCCTGCCGTCGCTCAGAAGATCGATCTCGGTCGCTTGTTTGGCTGCGAGAACCGTTTGGCGCTGCGGCAGGATGATGATGCCGGTGGCCAACTCGATTCGCTTCGTGATCCCAGCAAGCCAACCGAGCAGCACGAACGGTTCACGCCAAAGCCGACCTGCATAGTTGTCTGGCTGACCAACCACATGATCAAAGACTTCGACGTGAGCAAAGCCCAGATCTTCGGCTGCCTGGGCGTAGGCCCGGATAGCGCCCGTGTCGCCACCGATTTCGTTGCAGGGAAAGATCACACCGATTCGCATGGACAGGAGCGTAATTGCCGCCACCGTTTACTGCTCGAATGCAATCCGGCGCAACCGTCCGGAACGTGGCAAACTGCCGGGATGATCGAACGGGAACTCGACCTCACCACTCCCGAAGGGGAGATGAAGACGTTTATCTATCATCCTGAACACGACGGGCCGCACCCGATCGTGCTGTACCTGATGGATGCCCCGAGCATTCGGCCTGCCCTCAAGGACATGGCCCTCCGGCTGGCCACCGCCGGGTACTACGTGATGCTCCCCTACCTGTTCTACCGCGGCGGGGAGTTTCGCGAGTTCGGGCAGAGCGACGAGGACATGCACGCCCGCCGCGAGCTGATGGACACGGTCACGCCGACCAACATCGTGAGCGACGCCGAGGCTCTCCTGGCCTACGCCGACAAGGATGAGGCTGCCGGTAGTGGCCGGGTCGGAGCCGTTGGCTTCTGCATGAGCGGCGGTCTCGCCCTCTCGGTGGCCAGGGCCATGCCAGACCGTTTGGCGGCGGCCGCCTCGATTCACGGGGCGTGGCTGGTTCGTGAGTCCGATGACTCGCCACATCTGGGGCTCGAATCGGTAAAGGCCGAGGTGTATCTCGGCTGGTGCGACAACGACCCGACGGCCCCCGAGGACGATGTGCCCGTGATGCGGGCCGCCCTCGAAGAGGCCGGCGTCAACTACACGCTCGACTGGCTGACCGGCGCCGTGCATGGCTACGCCCCTCCAGGCACCGAGCGCTACAACAGAGGCGCCTCCGAACTCCACTGGGAGCGGGTGCACTCCCTGATGAAGCGACACCTCTGGTAGGACCTTTGCTAGGTGGGCACCCGGCGGGACTCAGACCCCATCGGCGGCCGACCGATGCCACAGCACCTGAAGGGCAGGTCTGCCGGTCGTCGAATCGTTGCGTCGCCCCGAATGAAGGAGGTGGCCACTGAAGACAAACGCCGTGCCGGCAGGCCCCGTCAAAACGATCTCGTCGGGGTGGTCGTGCATCGAGCCGCCTTTGCGTTGCAGGTCGGGTCGTCGATGACTGCCAGGGACCACGCGAGTAGCCCCGTTGTTGGCGCCGAAGTCGACAAGAGCGATGATGGCGGTTGCGATGGTTGCCGGTCCGTCATCGAGCTTGGCCAGCCCGTCGGCGTGAAGCTTCTGGGCGCCGAAGCCTGGTTGCGGATCGCGTAGTGAAACCCGCGTCCTGGTCGCGTCGGGTCCGACCAGACTCCGCACCGCCATGGCCAACTCGCCTCGCTCGATCACGTCGGCCACCAGAGGGATACGATCGTCAAGCTCTTCGAGGTGTCGGGTTCCGGTCGCTGGTTTGTCTCCGGCTCGTCGTTCTTCGGCCCGAAGCTGGAACAAAACGTCGGCAGCTTCGAGGATCGAGGCGACCTCGGCTGTAGACAGCAGGCCTTCCACCAATCCCCAACCGAGTTCCTCATCGACCATACGGCTGTTTTAGCCGACGGCAGCTTGAGCGGAGAACCGAAAGGGTCACCCGCCGAACGACGGATGACCCTCTGTCACCAACAAATTGCAGGCCCCGTAACGGGACCGTGGTGTTCTCGGTACTACGAGTAGATCTCAACCAGACCGGCTGCGCCCTGGCCGCCACCGATGCACATGGTCACAACACCCCAGCGGGCGCCGCGGCGCTTGCCCTCCTGGAGAATGTGGCCGGCGCAGCGGGTGCCTGTCATGCCGAAGGGGTGGCCAATGGCGATCGAGCCACCGTTGACGTTGTACTTCTCTGGGTCGATGCCGAGCTTGTCACGTGCATACAGGCACTGGCTGGCGAAGGCCTCGTTGAGTTCCCACAGATCGATGTCGTCGACGGTGAGACCGTGACGCTCGAGCAGACGGGGAACGGCGTAGATCGGGCCGATGCCCATCTCGTCGGGCTCGCAGCCTGCGACGGCCCAGCCCTTGAAGGCTCCCATTGGCTCGATGTTTCGGCGAGAGGCTTCCTCGTCTGACATCATCACAACGGCTGCTGCGCCGTCGGACAGCTGGCTGGCGTTTCCGGCGGTGACGAAATTGCCCTCACCTCGGACCGGAGGCAGCTTGGCCAGACCCTCAATCGTGGTGCCTGGACGGTTGCACTCGTCACGGTCGACCGTGTAGTCGACGATGGACTCTTCCTTGGTCTCACGGTCGACCAGCTTCATCTTGGTCTCCATGGGGACGATTTCGTCCTCGAACAGGCCGTTGTCCTGAGCAGCCGCCATACGCAACTGCGACTGCAAGGAGAACTCGTCCTGAGACTCGCGTGACACCTTGTAGCGATCGGCCACGATGTCGGCGGTCTCGATCATGGCCATGTAGATGGCCGGATACTGGTCGCTGAGGGCCTCGTCCATGTTGGCCGCGCCGCCGAACCCGGGGCTCGGGATGGAAATGGACTCGACGCCACCGGCTACCACAACCTCTGCTCCATCGAGCTTGATGTGGTTTGCGGCGACCGCGATCGAGTTGAGTCCCGACGAGCAGTGGCGCTGGATCGTGTTGCCACCGGTGGTGACGGGAAGTCCGGCCAACAGGCCGGACAGGCGACCGAGGTTCCCTGCTCCGTGGGCGCCGTTACCGAGGGCCACGTCCTCGACGGCCGCCGGCTCGACACCGGACTTCTCGACCGCACTACTGATGGCGTGGGCCGCCATGCTCATGGCCGGGGTCATGTTGAACCCGCCTCGAGCGGCCTTGGCCAACCCGGTCCGGGCGTATGAGACGAATACTGCTTCGCGCACGGTCAATCTCCGTTGTCGTAAGTCGGTGTTGCCCCTAAAGCTAGTTCTCTATGTCGTCAGTGACGATTCGAGGTGGAAACTTGCCGATCTGTGACAGGGGCTCTGGATCGGCACGGCTCCGGCTGCGTAGTGTGCAGGCATGAAGATCGGAGCGGTACTACCACACAACGAGATCGGAAACGATCCCGGTGCCATCAAGGCCTATCTACAAGGGGTTGAGGACCTGGGCATGACCCACCTCCTCATCTATGACCATGTGATGGGAGCCGACCCGGATCGGGCCGGCGGCTACAGCGGTCCATACGACAAAGACACCGCCTTCCATGAGCCCTTCACCTTCTTCGGGTTCGCGGCGGCCGTAACCAACTCGATCGAGCTGGTAACCACGGTTTTGATACTGCCCCAGCGGCAAACGGTCCTCGTTGCCAAACAGGCGGCCGAGGTGGCGATCCTGTCGGAGAACCGCCTGCGATTGGGAGTCGGAACGGGCTGGAACAAGATCGAATACCAGGCGCTCAACGAGGAGTTCACCAATCGCGGCAAACGCCAGGCCGAACAGGTCGAACTCATGCGGACCCTGTGGACCTCCGACGCCTTCAGCTACGACGGCGAGTATCACACCGTCGATCAGGCCAGCATGAACCCCCGGCCGAGCCAACTCGTTCCCATCTGGTTCGGTGGTTCGGCACCGGCGCTATTGAAGCGTTGCGCCGAGCTTGGTGATGGCTGGATGCCGCTCGGTGGTGCCAACGACAAGTCGGCGGCGCTACTCGACGAGATCCGAGCCCATCGTGAGGCAGCGGGCCGATCCATGGACGATTTTGGCGTTCAGGCCCAGGCCCAGTGGTCGGGCGGCGACCCCGACCGGTGGCGGACCCACGCAACACGCTGGAAAGAGATCGGAGCAACCCACATGGCCGTGGCCACCCACAACGCCGGACCAACCGACGTCGACGGGCACCTGGCCAGGATCGTCGAGTACCGAGACGCCATCAACGGCTGATCGGTCTGGGTCGGCCTAGGCCCGCCGCCGCCCTGGGCTAGGCGTAGGTTCCTGCAAGCGGTTCCTGCTGGTCGGGTACCGGTGCAATCCCGCCTCGGCCACCAAGACCCTTGGTCGTCCCCCGTCCAAAATCGGTCGGTATCGGTCGTCCCTCATGCAGGGTGAGCCATAGCCGGAGCAGATGCCGTTTGAGGCCTTCGTCGTGGTCTTCGTAGCTTGTCCTCGAGTGGAACGTCGAATAGTTGCAGACGAATTGGATGTCGCCAGGCTGGAAGTCCATATGGAGAGCAATGCCGGGTTCGTGAGCGATCTCGTCGACCAGGTCGAGGAACTCGACCTCTTCGTCAGTTCGACGAGGCACGGCCTCGTGGCGCTGGGCCGAGTCGAGGAAGCCCCGGACGTAGCGAATCGATAGCAGCGAGTCGTTCCAAGTAGCGAGCGGTGTTGTGAAGAACGGAGCTTCGTCTTCGCGGTGCTCGTTGCGGCGGTCGTAATGCCAGGGCCGGAACCAAAGATGGGCAAGGTCAGGCCGACGGGCGATGCTCTCGTTGTACACCGTGGTTGTCGACGCAACCGAGCTGAGGCCACCGCTCTTGGCCGGAGTCAAACAGAGCAGGCCCACAACGTCTGAGCTGTCGGTGTGATAGGGCAGGCGCAGCCTTGTTTGATAGCCGCGGGTGCCGGGATCGGCCATGGTGCGGCCCTCGTCGGTCACGTGGCCGAGTAGATGACCGCGGGCATTCTGAGAGACCGGCGAGCCCATATGCAGGCCCATACCCCAGTAGGCGAAGGCGGCCTGGCGTTCGCTCAGCTCGGCGAGGGGCAGCCCCCGCATCAGCCAGAAACCACGGCCTCGATCAAGCTCGGCGGCCAGCCCTAGCAGCCGCGGCCCCAACGTCGGCAGCGGGAATTCGTCGACCGTGACGTTGAGCATGGCCACGCCCCGGCGTTCGACGCTCTCGACGGCGGCCAAAAGCTCGGCCACCTCGCCGGGCGTCAGGTTTTTGATCCAAGAGTCATCGTCTTTGAGGTCGCGGCCGCGCCAAGCAGCGGGACCGGCTACTTGTCCTGTTGGACGGGGCGGGGACGTAACTGTTTCGTTTTTAAGCGTCGTGTCGGTCATGATCAGCCGTTGGCGATTCGTTTGGCCAGAGTTCCCGCCGTCACCAGACCGTTGTCGAGGAAGTCGGCGACCGCAGCCGCGAATTCATCCGGGACCTCGTTTGGGATTGAGTGGCCGACCCGGTTGAACACCTGGAGCGAGACCTTCGGCATGCGTAGATAGTCCTCGACGTTTGCTTTGACGAGGCCGTCGGCCGATCCGGCGATGATCAGCGTTGGCGTTCGCAGATCGGTCAAGCGGTCGGTCACATCGAAGTCCATCATCGACTCCCACGATTGTTCGTAGTGGCCACGCGAAACCGATAGTGCACGTGACACCCCGGCCTTGGCCCGCTGCTCGTCTACCAGCTCCGGTCTGGCCGCCCCGATCATGCGTTGACGAAGCATCTCCTCCTCGTCGTTGGCGTTCCACAGCGCAACCGCGGCGTCACGCATCTCCGGTTGAGGCTGAATGCCACCTGAGGGAATCGGGGCAACCAGGATCAATCGATCGAGACGATCGGCATGTTCAAGGCCGAGAAGGAAGCCGATTCCGCCGCCCATGCTGTGACCCACATAGGTGAACGACTCGATGCCGAGGGCGTCGGCCACGGCGATGACGTCAGCCGTGTACTGCTCCAGGGTGTAGCTGGCATCGTCGGGTCGTCCCGAGTCGCCTGCCCCTCGGCCGTCCATCATCACATAGCGACGATCGCCAGCGAGGCGCTCGATGATCTGGGGCCAGGTGTCATGGCTGCCGGTGTATCCGTGATGGAACAGCACCACCTCGCCGTCGCCGCCAGTGTCGGCATACCAGATCTCGGTGCCGTTGATCTCCATTGTGGCCATGTGCGGTCCCCCTTGGCGTATCTCGCTCCGTTTCAAGCCTGCCACACCGCAGGTCTGGTAAACGAAACTCGGCTTGGCCCATACTCGCCCCTAGGACTCCAGAGGGGGAAGCATCATGAAGTTTGGAATCATGTTCGCCAGCACCGGACCGTTCGCCAGTGCTGAGGGCGCGACCGCAATGGCAACCAAGGCCGACGAGTGTGGAATCGAGTCGATCTGGTCGGTCGAGCATGCCGTTATTCCCGACGGCTATCAGTCGAAGTATCCCTACAGCGACAGTGGAAAGATTCCAGGGGCCGAAGACTCTGACATTCCGGATCCGCTCATCTGGCTGGCCTACGCAGCCGGGATAACGAAACACATTCGATTGGCAACCGGCATCCTTATCGTTCCTCAACGAAACCCGGTGGTGTTGGCCAAGGAGTGCGCAACGCTAGACAAACTCTCGAACGGCCGATTCGATCTCGGCATCGGTGTCGGGTGGCTTGAGGAGGAGTTCAAGACGCTAGGCCTCCCATTCGAGGATCGTGGTCGCCGCACCGACGACTACGTCGCCGCCATGCGGGCGCTGTGGACCCAGGACAAAGCAGCTCACGACGGCCCCTTCGTCAGCTTCTCCGGTGCCATCCAACGTCCTCAGCCGATGCAGGAAGGGGGCGTGCCGATCGTGGTCGGGGGTCATTCGAAGGCAGCGGCCAGAAGGGCTGGTCGCCTCGGCGACGGCTTCTTCCCGATCAGCGCCACCGAAGAAGAGCTGGTTGACCTGCTGGATTTGATGAAGGCAACAGCGTCGGAGAACGGCCGCGACGGCGACGCCATCACCGTGACCGTTGGCAGTTGGAGCCCTCGACGCGACAGCATCGACAAGGTGAAGGAGCTCGAACAGCTCGGCATCGACCGGCTGATCGTTGCCCCACCGACGGGCAATATCGACAAACTGCCCGAGGCCATGGAGGAACTGGCCGAGAAGATCGAGCCTGTGGCAACCCGCTAAGCGTTTAGCGAAGCTGACGGAGCTGCGGCCTGGCCACCTGCCATGCCACCATCAGTACAAAACCGATGCCGACGCTGATTGTCAGCGCAAGCTGCGGATTGGTGCTGCGAGCAAGCAGCCCGAGGCTGAACATGCCGAAGGGCAAGGCACCGATAGCCATGCTGAGCACGCCCAACGCCCGACCCCGAAGGCTCTCGTCGACGAGAGACACCACCAGTGCTGCCTGGGTGGTTCCAAATCCCGAGCCCGATAATCCGGCAACAAATAGGGCGGCGAAGGCCGCGGGGAACCAGGTCAAGTTTGCGAACAGGACGAGCATGACCATCGCTCCCATTGCGCCGCAGACGTGCAGCATGCCGCGACGCTCCGGCTGTAGCCGGGCGATGACGACCGAACCAACGATCGTGCCCATGCCGATGGCCGACGCCAGCAGCCCGGTAAGGAGCGCGCCGACCCCAAGATCTTCGGCGAAGACCGGAACCAGGGGCATGAAGGCGAAGTAGAAGAAGTTCATCAACACCGTCGTCATCAGGAACTGGCGAAGCACGGGGTGAGTACCGAGCAAACCGACGCCCGATCGGAGATCATCTCCGATCGGGCGATGAGACTCCGTGCCGTCGGCCGGCTCGTGAATTGGCTGCTCCTCGACGGCCAACCGGCTGGCGTTTGTGAACGAAAGCACCGCAACCAGATAAATAATGGCGACACCGAAATAGCCGTAGGCCGAACCGAACGCCTCGATGGCAGCGCCACCGCTGAATGAGCCGACCATGTTGCCTGCATGCAGCGCCATGCTCTCATAGGCGGCAGCGTTCGTGATGAGGCCGGCGCCAACGAGCCCGAACGCGATCGAGCGTCGACTCGTCATGTCGATGACGTTGCCGATCCCCACGCAGAACACAAAGAGGTACGACAGTTCCAGCGATGCCCGGCCGTTCAACACGGCGAGGCCCATGACGCCGGCCAACGGGACGAGAACGCCGAGGCTGGTTCGAACCACCCGATGCCGGTCGAGGCGGTCGGTGATAGCTCCGGCCAGGATTCCGCCGAGAAACATTGGGGCCATGAAGCAGGCCCCGACAAGCTGCACGAGCAGCGGGTCGCCGGTCAGCTCATTGACGCGGAACGTGGTTGTGAACACGGCCATCCACCGGGCGATGTGCCAGAGCCAGCCCGTCAGCCACAAGAAGGTGTACCCGGGGACGGCGAACGACGATGTTGAGCCGGGCCCGATCGTTGGCTTGGTGGTGGCCATGGCAGCACCGTAACCTCGCTCGCCGGGAGGGTTTCAATGCACGCAACGAAGCTGAAGCTGCACACGGGGTTCACGATTGGAGCGGTCGACCCCCGCATCTATGGCGGCTTTCTCGAACACATGGGGCGCTGTGTTTACGAGGGGGTCTACGACCCGTCGTCGCCAAAGGCCGACGAGAACGGTTTTCGGGTCGATGTACTCGACGCACTTTGGCGACTGCGTATGCCCGTGGTTCGCTATCCGGGCGGCAACTTCGTCAGCGGCTACCACTGGCTCGATGGTGTCGGCCCGGCCGAGGATCGACCGACCATGCGTGACCTGGCGTGGCAGAGCATTGAGACCAACCAGTTCGGGACGGACGAATTCATGAAGCTGTGCAGGCGGCTGAACTGGTCGCCCATGTTGGCGGTCAACCTCGGAACCGGAAGTCCGGAGGAGGCCCGCAACTGGGTCGAGTACTGCAACTCCCCCACCGGTACCCACTTTGCCGACATGCGAGCCGTCAATGGCAGCGAGGAACCGCACGCCGTTCCGCTGTGGTGCCTCGGCAACGAGATGGACGGCCCGTGGCAGCTCGGCCATGTGCCTGCCGAACAGTACGCGATCAGGGCCAAGCAGGCGGCGAAGATGATGAAGGACGTCGACCGCTCGATCGAGTTGGTGCTCAGCGGGTCGTGCATGGTCGATCTGCCCACCTACCTGCAATGGGATCGTGAGGTCCTGGAGTACGTCGGGGGCCTCGCCGACTACATCAGCCTTCACCGCTATGTCGACAACTTCGCCGACGACACCGCCGACTTCCTGGCCGTTACCAACGCCATCGACCGCCAGATCGAGGAAATGGACGCCGTTTGCCGCTTCGTCAAGGGCAAACGGCGGAGCCGGAAGCGGGCCTACCTCTGCTTCGACGAATGGAACGTCTGGTACAAGAACCGCAGCCCGTCAGACATGGACGGGGCAGGCAAGCACGCTCCCCATCTGATTGAGGAGGTCTACAACCTGGAAGATGCGTTGGTGGTTGCGGGTTTCTTCAACAGCTTCCTTCGCCACGCCGACGTTGTGAAGATCGCAAACATCGCCCAGATCGTCAACGTGATAGCGCCTCTCCAAACGAGGGGCGACGATCTGTTGATCCAGTCGATCTTCCATGTGTTCGAGATGTACGCAAAGCGGCGGAACGGCGAGTCGCTGCAAATCGTGGTCGACGGACCGAGCTACATCGGTGAGAGCAATGGTGAGGTGACCTTCGTCGATTCGGGTGCGGTGCTCGACGGCGACCAACTGCACCTCTTCGTTACGAACCGGAGCCAGACCGATGATGGTGAGGTCAGCGTGAGCATCGCCGACCGGTCGGTGGTGCGACTGGTCGATGGCGAGATCGTCGACGGCGACGATCCCAAGGCCGCGAACACCTTTGAGATCCCCGACGTGGTGACGTCCCGGCCCTTCACCGAAATAGCGGTCGCTGAGGGCGGTGCCCAGCTACGGCTACCGCCGTTGTCGGTCACGGCATTGACTCTGCAATTGGCCTGAGCGGTCAGTCGGACCGGCGGGTTCCGTCGAAATGCGGATCGCGTTTTTCGAGGAAGGCAGCAGCGCCTTCCGACATGTTGCGGGGAATGAGCTGTCGCTGATGATCACGCTCGACATCGAGCTGCTCGCTGAAGGAGTTGCCGACGGCGACCTCCAATGATTGACGGATCCGAGTCATCGCGTCGGGGCTCGACCGCGCCAGGCGGCCTGCAATCGAGGCCACCTCTCCATCGAGCTGCTCATCGTCGACGACCGACCAGATCAGACCCCACTCCAGGGCCTGGTCGGCGCTGATCGGTTCACCAAGCATGGCGATGCCTCGGGCGCGGGCACTGCCGACCCGATGTGGTAGGTGATAGGTGGTTCCGAGATCGGGGACGATGCCAAGCCGGGGACCGAACGTGGAGACGAAGCGGGCCGAACGGGCAGCGATGCCAATGTCGCAACCGAGGGCCAGGCCGAAGCCACCGCCGGCGGCGACGCCGTTGATCCTGGCGATCGTTGGTACCGGGAGACTTGCCAGTAACTGGATCGGGGGATGGAAGACATCGTCCATGCCAGCCGCAACGGTGTCGCCGGCATCGGCCGAGGTTTCGTCGCCTGCGCCATCGGCCGGGGCGACGTTCGACAGATCGGCTCCTGAGCAGAAGCCACGACCCTCACCGGTCAGCACGACCACTCGGACCGCTTCGTCGGCCACCACATTCTTGAGGGCATTGTTGAGGCCGATCATCAGCGCGTCGTTCATCGCGTTCAGTGTCGACGGGCGATCGAGGGTGATGGTGGCGATCCCATCGGTCACTTCGTAGCGAACCGCTCCTGCTGCATCGTTCATGGGCCGAAGTTACCGTCGGCCGAACCGGCTAACCAAGATCGGGCGACCTTCCCCACAGCCCTAGCGTGGTGGCATGCGCTTCGCCAACATGCTCACTGCAGTCGATGTCCACGCAGAGGGCGAGCCTGGCCGGGTCATTACCGCTGGCGTGCTCGACCCGCCCGGCGACACGATGCTGGCCAAGATGCAATGGCTGGAGTCCGAGGCCGACCACATCAGGCTCCGCATGTTGCGTGAGCCACGCGGGTACCCCGGCCTGTGTTGCAACGTGATTGTGCCGCCGTGCCACCCCGATGCCGATGCCGGGTTCATCATCATGGAGCAGACGGAGTATCCGCCAATGTCTGGTAGCAACACCATTTGTGTGGTGACCGCGTTGCTGGAGACCGGGATGGTCGAGATGGTCGAGCCGGTCACCGAGCTGACCCTCGACGCGCCGGCCGGCCTGATTAGGGTCCGGGCCACGTGCGAGAACGGGAAGGTCACAGGGGTGACTTTTCGGAACGTGGCCTCGTTCGCCATCCATCTCGACGCCGAGGTCGAGGTTCCCCAGTTGGGCCGGGTGACGGTGGATGTTGCCTGGGGCGGGATGTTTTATGTGATCGCCGACGCCGACGCGCTCGACGTCGATCTTGGGGCAGACAACGGCTCCGAGATCGCCAGGGTCGGTGAGATGATCAGAGCCGCCACTTTCGAGCAGCTCCCGGTAAGGCATCCCCTTCGCCCCGAGCTGACCGGCCCAACGATCTCTCAGCTCTCTGGAGCCGCCCGGTCGCCCGATGCCGATCGTCGAAACGCGGTGACGGTTTCTACCGGCGAATTGGACTGGGCCAGCCCCTCGACCTGGACCGGCGCCCTCGACCGCTGCCCCTGCGGAACCGGACTGGCGGCCAAGATGGCGGTACTCCACGCCAGGGGCGAACTCGCAATGGAGCAGGACTTCGTCTACGAGGGACCGCTCGGCACCACGTTTACCGGCCGCCTGGTGGAAGAGACGACCGTCGGGCCCTATCCGGCTGTGATACCGGAGATCACGGGCCAGGGCTGGATCACCGGCTTTGCCAACTACGTGCTCGATCCAACCGACCCCTTCCCAAACGGCTACACAATCGGCGACATCTGGTCCTAACACGAGGCGCCGGCCCGGTGGATGAGAACGGTCCCGCGGGACCGTCCATGCGCCTCACTGGTGTAGACGCGCCCCTGATCGCGACTTACCGCCCAGTGATGGCGACAAAGTGTGTCGGCCGCAGGAAGCCGTCGTCGATCGCCTCCTTCTTTCGTCGGCTGCTCTCGGCCCGATAGGCCGCTGCCTCCTCACCGATCATTCCGCCCAGTTGCTTCAGCCGATCGCCCGACACGGCGGCCAGCTCGTTCTCGATCTCGGTTCGGTACCAGTTGTTTCGATCGTCGAGTCTGATCTCCTCGAAGCCCGACTCGGCAAGAGATGCCGCCAGCTCATCGATGGTCTGCATCTGGAAGTTGAGGTGAACGAACTCAAGCCACTCGGTGGCTCGGGCCGTGGCGGTCTCCGGGCGTCCCCGCAACCAGTCGCTGCCGACGAAGGTGCCACCAGGACACAGCACCCTCGTCACCTCGGCGTAGAAGGCAGGCTTGTCGGGAATATGGACGATGGCGTCCTTGGTGAACACCACATCGAAGCGATCGTCGTCGAGGGGAATCGGTCCCGGCTCGATGAGCTCGAAGCTCAGCCGGTTGCCGAGGCCCGCTCGCTCCGCCCGCTGCTGAGACTCCTCGATCAAGTGGGCCTCCACATCGACACCGACCACCTCGACCGCCCCGTATTCGGCAGCGAGGAGTACCGCCGCGGCACCGAGGCCGCTGCCAACGTCGAGCACCCGGGCACCGTCGACCGACACGTCGGTCAACATCTGGGCCACCTCTGCCGGCCCTCCGGGTGACAGGAAGCCGTCGCCCCACAACCATTGCAGTGCCTTGTTGAAGTCCTTGTTGTACTGGCTCATCGTTAGGTGGTCTCACAGAAGCGGGCGATGCTGGCCGCTGTCTCGAAGCTCACATCGGGACAGGCCAAGGAGAAGATCTCGGTGCCGTGGATGGTGCCCATCACCTGACGGCATTGGGCCGAAACTCCTGCTCGCATCAGAAGTCGATAAAACTCGATCCCCTCGTCGCGGAGGGGGTCACATTCGTTGACGCTGACGATGGTCGGAGGGAAGTCCCTCACGTCGTCTTCGGAGGCGAACGAGGGCCAGGCCAGGGGGTTCTTGGCGTCGAACGCCTCGATGCCGTAGGCCATCGTTCCACGGTTGTTGTGGAGGTCGAGGAGGATGCCGTTGTTCTCGGTCGACGACGGGAACCGATCCTGAGGCCATTCGCCTGCGATGTAGGGGCACAGAGCGTAGAGCCCCCGAATGAGCCCGATCTCGCCATCCTGGGCCAGCTTGAGCCCTGTTGCCAGGGTCAGATTGCCGCCTCCGCTTTCCCCTGCGACGATGACGTGAGCCGGGTCGATGCCGAGCTCGGCAGCGTTGTCGATTACGTGTTTGAGGCCCGAGATGCAGTCATTGAGGCCGGCCGGGAATGGCTCGACCTCAGGGGCCGATGAGGGGTTCAGGCAGTTGCGGAAGTCGACCATCGCCACGGCTACGCCGTGGTTGGCGATGATGCGACCCCATGACCGGTACATGCCGTCGTAACATGACATCGTCATCATGCCGCCCCCGTGGATGTAGTAGACGCAGGGCGTCGGTCCGTCCGACTGGGGCCGGATGAACTGGATCTTCACGGTGTTGCCGTCGGGGGCCGAGGTGAACTCGATCGTGCTGATGTCCAGCCCGACCGACGGCGCGATCTCCTCGGAATCGAGAGCATCGAGCATCTCGACCATGGCCTCTCGCGCCGCGATCAGCTCGGGTTGGTTTGTCTCTTCGAGGTAGGCCTCGCGTGACTCGATGTCGCTTTGTTTCCCGCTTGGGAAGTCTCCCATCACGGCCTTGATGCGCGGGTCGATTCGCGGATCCTGCTTGATCTTGCTCACGGTTCTTTCCCCTTGGGACGAAAGCTGTCGAGGGCCGCGAGCATAGGGCGACCCGCTCGAAGCGGCCTAAGCTCGGACCGGTGAACACCACCAAGAACCACCCCAGGCCGGTGGCCATCGTTGCCAACGCCAGTTTCTACGTCGGGCCTGATCTGGCCCGCATGTTGGCCCGGCGAGGGTTCGACCTCGTGCTCGGCGATCCAACCCCCGAGTTGGCAGCGGAACTTGCCGACCTCGGTGCCGACTCGTGGACGGTCGATGGTGTCACCAACCTGGTCGAGCCCACGTCGGCCCCCAGACTGGTCGACATGGCCATGGACGCCTATGGGCGCATCGACTCGGTAGTCTTTTTCTCCGGCCAGATCGTGACCGGGGCGTTCCTCGACAGTTCGGCTGAAGACCTCGCCAAGGTCACCGCCGGGTGTCTTGAGTCCGTCTACCGTGCGCTTCGAGTATTCGTACCGCCGTTGGTAGCAGCAGGCTCCGGGCAGGTGCTCGCGATCACCAGCGCGACTGGTTTGAAGCCGACCCCGAACGCGCCGCTCTACTCAGCGGCGCGTGCCGGGGCCAACATGCTTGTGCGCAACGTGGCGGCCGAGGTTGCTTCGTCCGGCGTTCAGGTCAACGCGGTCGGCACCAACTTCATGGACTTCGACGCCTTCCGGGCCGCTACCGGGGCCGATGATCCAGCCGTCCGGGCCCGCATCGAAGCAGCGGTTCCTATGGGGAGGTTGGGAACCATGGACGAGTTCGCCGAATTCTGTGGCGCCTTCTTAGACGGCACCGCCCGCTTCCAGACCGGCCAGCTGGTTGGCTTCGACGGCGGTTGGTCGGCGTTCTGAGCAGTCAATACCCACAACCGGACCACCGCCCTGTTCTCAGAGCTGGACCAACCCCCCGCCTCGCGCGCTAACGTCCGGCTCGCCGCCGACTACCAACTTTGGAGGTCCACCGATGGCATCCCCACTCGATGGCGTTCGCGTCGTTGAATTCGCCAGCTTCGCCGCCGCACCAACCGCTGCCGCCATCATGGCGGATCTTGGGGCCGAGGTGATCAAGGTCGAGGCCATCGGCGGCGACCCGATCCGCGGAATGATGAGGCAGGCGAAGCTGCCGGAAGGCACCCCCAATCCAGACCATCCTTTTCAGTTCATCAACCGGGGCAAGCAGTCGATTGAACTCAACCTCGACGACCCCGCGGGCACCGAGGTGGCCCACCGTCTCTGCGCGGCCTCCGACGTTGTTGTGCTCAACCTGCTTCCGGAGCGTCGGCGCCGATTCAAGCTCGACGTCGAAGACCTTCATGCCGTCAAACCCGACCTGGTGATCGGCCTGCTGTCTGGCTACGGCGAGCAGGGCGACGAGATCAATCGTCCCGGCTACGACGTCACGGCCTTCTTCTCACGTTCCGGTCTCTACGGCGGCATGACGCCGCCCGGTGGTGTACCTCCCCACGCCCGGCCGGGCCAGGGTGACCACACCACCTCGATGGCCCTGTTCGGAGGCCTCATGGCAGGCCTTCGCGGTCGTGACATGACCGGCGAGGGGCAGGTGATCGAAACGTCACTGCTTCGGACGGCGGCCTTCACCATCGGTGTGGATCTCTGCACCGCACTCGTCGACGGCAGGCCGAGCCCCGACCGTCCTCGCGAGAAGTCGATCTCGGCCATGTTGGAGGCGTTTCAATGCTCGGACGAACGCTGGATCCAGTTCGCCATGCCCGACCGGCCCGGGGCCTGGCAGCAGTTCTGCACAGCTCTCGAACGCGACGACCTGATCGAACACGAGGACTACGCCACCGGTCGGTTGCGCTACCAGAACATGGGCCCACTGATGGCAACGCTCGATGAAACGATCGGCTCCAACTCGTACGACTACTGGGTGTCACGGCTCGATGACCATCGTTGCATCTGGGCCCCGATCAACGATGCCGCCACTGCTGTCCAGGACCCTCAGGTTCGGGCGACCGGGGCCTTCGAGACCATTGATCATCCGAGCGCCGGTAGCTTCGAAACGGTCGCTTCTCCGTTCCGGATGCCGCTCAACGAAGAGGTCGGAGTTCGCGGGCCCGCTCCTGAGCTTGGTCAGCATTCCCGATCGGTACTCGCCGATCTGCTCGGCTTCTCGGAGGCAGAGATCGAGGAGTTGGCAGCAAAGGGTGTCGTACCACCCGCAGCAGGAGTCGAGTAGGTCCTAGAACTCTGCTTCGAATTCGGGGAGGCGATCGGGTTCGGCCTCCGCTGCGGTGATCCATTCCCTCATCGGGGCCCATTGCAAAACGTGGTCTCGGTAGCTGTGCAATAGGGGCGGTAGGTCGACGGCGTAGGTGAGGAAACGGGTACATGCCGGGGCGTACATCGCATCGGCAATGGTCGCCTCGCCGAACAGGAAGGGCCCGCCGTGCAGTTCGAGGCAGTCGGTCCAGATCTTCTTGATCCGTTCGATGTCGGGACGAGCGCCCGAAAACAGGGGGAAAGAGTCGTGTCTGGCCCTGATGTTCATCGGCATCGCCGATCGCAGATTGTGGAAGCCGGCATGCATCTCGCCGGAGATGGCCCGGCAGTGGGCCCGAGCTACGGGGTCGTCTGGCAGCAGTCCGGCCCTTGGAAACTGTTCGTTGAGGTGCTCACCGATGGCGAGAGTTGCCCATATTCGGACCTCGCCCATCGTCAGGCGGGGCACGAGGAACGACGAGGAGAGCAGCAGCAACTCCTGGCGTGAGTCAACATCGTCGAGGGCCACCGACTCCTCAGAGAAGTCGAGACCTGCCATCCGGCACATCAGCCAGCCTCGTAGCGACCACGACGAATAGTTTTTTGACGAGATGGTCAGGGTGGCGGTGCTCATGGGCGTCTCCTATTAGCTGATTCCTGGCGCCGGTCCGTGTTGTTGTACACTGTACGTCCACTGTCTGCGGGATCGGAACGGTTGACGTGCTGTATCAGACCTACCAGTTTCAAGAGGATCTGATGGCTCCGCTTCGAAGCTGGGCCAGAATGACCAAGCCCCTGCTCGACCCAGCCAGTTGGGGCTTGCCGGACTGGCCGTTCGCGGCCACCGAACCGATGCGTCGCCGCTACTCGGCGTCGCTCGACCTGTTGGCACGGTGTGAGGTCACTCACGATCGCCCAGAATACGACATCACATCGGTCATCGTAGACCAGGTCGAAACCTCCGTTACCGAGGAGATTGCGCTGCGGAAGCCTTTCGGAAGTCTTCTTCACTTTCGCAAGGAGCTCCCACCTGGCGTCATACAGCCAAAGGTGCTTGTGGTAGCTGCCATGTCCGGTCACTTCGCAACCCTGCTGCGAGACACCGTTGATGCCCTCCTGATCGACCACGACGTCTACATCACCGACTGGCACAACGCTCGAGATGTGCCGATGGCCGACGGCCGATTCGGTATCGATGAGTACATCTCTTACCTGATCGATTTCCTGGCCGAGATGGGCCCACGATCGCACGTCGTCGCCGTTTGTCAGCCCTGCGTCCAGGCACTGGCAGCCACCGCGATCATGTCGGAGGACGACCATCCGGCTACGCCGGCCACGCTCACTCTCATGGCAGGCCCGATTGACGTACGCCAGAACCCGAACGAGGTCAATGACCTCGCCAACGAGCAGCCATACGAGTGGTTTGAACGCAACGTGATCTACACGGTGCCCTATCGCCATCCCGGAGGTGGTCGCAGGGTCTACCCCGGCTTCGTTCAACTGAGCGCGTTCATGGGCATGAACCTCGAGCGGCATGTTGATCAGCACGTCGACCTCTACCGGCATCTGGTCAACGGCGACGACGAAGCGGCCGACGTCATCAAGAAGTTCTACGACGAGTACTTCTCGGTCTGCGATCTCACGGCCGAGTTCTACCTCGAGACGATCGACCAGGTTTTCCAACGCACGCTGTTGGCGACCGGCGAACTCGAGTATCAGGGGCGTCGCGTCGACCCGTCGGCCATCCGGAAGACCCCGCTGCTGACCGTCGAAGGTGAACGCGACGATATCTGCTCGGTCGGCCAGACCACGGCCGCTCACGACCTGTGCTCATCACTGCGACCAGGCCAGAAACGGCACCATCTTCAGCCCGGAGTAGGTCACTACGGCGTCTTCAGCGGCAGGCGTTGGCGAAACGAGATCCGGCCCGTCGTTGCCAACTTCATCCTCGCTGCAGGCTGAGACCACTTTCGGGTCTGCTCGTGGACGGACTACCGTTGGCTTATGAGCGTTACGACACTCGATCTCACGCCGCTCGAAGATGTCACCTTCGGGGCGACCGTCCGAGGCCTCGAACTGCGCAGCATCGACGATGAGGTGTTCGAAGCCCTTCACAACGCCTGGATGGATCATGCATTGCTGATCTTTCCCGGCCAGTTCCTGAGCCGTGACGAGCAGAATGACTTCGCCCGGCGTTTTGGTGAGCTTGAGTTCAAGGCCTCTCCGATCTCGAATGTCGGCAAGGACGGCGCGGTTCATAGCCTCGATGACGACGACGTGGTCAAGTCACTACGGGGAAATGAGGGCTGGCACTTCGACAGCACCTACATGCCCGTCCAGGCCAAGGGCGCCGTCTTCACCGCAGAGATCGTTCCAAGCAAAGGCGCGGCCACTGCCTGGGCCGACATGAGGGCGGCCTACGATGCCCTCGACGAGTCCACCCAAAGCCACCTGGCCGGACTCCAGGCCTACCACTCACTGTTCTACAGCCAGGGTCGGGCCGGATACCTGCCCTCGAAGAAGAACGCCAAGGGCGGCTACGACCGATACGGCTATCACGATGGGGAGCCGTCGCTTCGCCCTCTGGTAAAAACCCACCCGGTTACCGGCAGGCCAAACCTCCTGATCGGTCGGCACGCCTATGGGATTCTCGGGATGGACGTGGATGCCTCGACCGAGCTGCTTGACCGTCTGGCCGACGAGGCCTGTCGGCCACCGCGCATCTACCACCATCAATGGGAGGTCGGTGACGCCGTTCTCTGGGACAACCGGCGGCTGATGCACCGCGCCACCCCGTTCGACATGACCGAGCCGCGCCGGATGTGGCATACGAGAATAGCGGGTGAGTCCGAGTCGGAGACGGCGGTCAACCATTGCTGAGGTGCCGTCGGTTCTACCCCTCTGTCAGGCTTCGGCCAAGTAGCTTTTCCCGAATCTCACGTTTGAGAAGCTTGCCGCTGGCGTTGCAGGGCAGCTGTTCAGTCACGACCTGTTGATGGCGGCCGCGACCTCCTCGCCGAGGCGGTGGTGAGGAACCCCGAAGACGGCGGCCTCATACACGGCGGGGTGTTCGTAGATGGCAGCTTCGACTTCGGCGCAGTAGATGTTCTCCCCGCCTCGAAGCACCATGTCCTTCAGCCGGTCGGCCACCTAGACGAAGCCGTCGTCGCCGTTACCCGTCGGGATCGATCACCTGCACATCCATCGACGGTGCCGCCCGACCGGCCGACGTTGGCCGTTCGGTTACCCACCACGGGTTGAGGGCGACGGCGATGGAGCCAACCGAGGTGGTGGCGGCGAAGGCCGCGAAGCGAATCGGGGGTGCGGTCCCTGTCCACCGACGATTGGGCCAGGTTCGACCGGCTCAGTCTTTGAGGATCAGGTCGATGACCTGCTGGGCCGCGCCCCTAGTCGAGTCGACAACACCTTCGATCTCCTCAGCGGTGAAGCCAAGTTCGGTCATCACCGCCGCCGTGTGTTGACCGAGAAGTGGTGGCGGGCCCTGGGCTCCGACCCCGGGGGTGTCGCTCAGGTGGACCACGTTCGATACGACGCGGGCCGGGCCGAGGCCGGGTACGTCGACCGTGGTGAGGTAACCGTTGGCTTCGACCATGGGATCGGTCAGCAGCTCGTCGTAGCTCTGCACCCGCTCGTAAATGATCTGTGGCTGGTCGGCCAGAAAGGACTCCCATTCTGCGGTGGTATGGCTGGCAAAGGCTTCGCCGACGAGTTGGCGGATCTCTTCGACACCGTCGCTCGAACCACGGGCTCCGATTCGCTTGGCTCCCGTGTTCCAGCGTTCGTCCAGCACAGCCTCGGGGATGCCGGCAAAGGTGCAGAAGGCGTCCCAGGACTCCTCCGATCGAGCGACAGCTAGTAGGAAAGCACCACCATCGGACGTCTCATAGATCCCATACGGGCAGGGCAACATCGGGTGAAAGGCCCCGGAACGTGCAGGGGCGACATCTGCCATATCAACGTTTGCGATCTCCCAGGCCTGGATCCACATCAGGGCTCCCAGCGACGAGGTGCTGACCTCCTGGCCTCGGCCGGTCCGCTCCCGGGCGAACAGAGCGGTCATGATGCCAAGCGCCAGCTGCATCGATCCGGAGTGGTCGGCCACCGCAGCACCGGGTGGACTCGGCGGGCCATCGGGTGGACCCGTGATCGCAGATAGACCGCCTCTGGCCTGAGCCGCTCCATCGAGCATTGCCTTGTCTGCATCGGGCCCCTTCGGCCCGAAACCAGACACTCTTGCGTAAACCAGGGCAGGATTGATGGCCGAAAGCTCGTCGTAGCCGAGTCCCATGCGCTGGAGCGCCTCCCAACGATAATTGGTGACCAGGACGTCGGCCTTGGCGACCAGCCGCCTCACGATCTCGCGGCTCATAGGGTCGTGCAGGTCGAGGGCCATGGCCCGCTTGCCGCGGTTCATGGCCGCGTGTTGCGTACCCATCACCTCCATGCCGTGTTGGAAGCCAGGCGTTCGTCCGTATCGGTTCAGCTCCCCACCGGGAGGCTCGATCCGGATCACGTCGGCCCCCATGTCCGACAGATAGGCCGCGGCGTGGGGGCCCTGAATGGCGATGGTCACGTCGATAACGGTCATCCCGGTCAACGGGCCGAGTGACAGATCATGTTCCTCATCGTCAGCTTGCTGCATTGCAATCCCCTATCGACCCGCCACCGCTTCGCAAGCCTGGCATGAGCCGTGCGGCGGACGATAGTCGGCTCAGCCGTCTCGCTTGGCAACGAGGTCTCGGATGCGGGGAATCAGCTCCTCGCCGTAGGCAACGGCATCGGGAAGCGGGTCGTAACCGCGGATCAGCAGGCTCTTCACCCCGAGGTCGTAGTAGGCGACAAGGGCCTCTGCCACCTCATCCGGGGTGCCGACCAGGGCGGTCGAGTTGCCGGGCGCCCCCGAGGCGGCGGCCGTCGCCGTCCACAAACAGGTGTCGTAGACGTCGTTCTTGTCGGCCAGCGCCAGGAGACGTTGTGAACCTCGATTGGTCGGCGGTCGGGCCGGGCGCCCTTCGTTTGAGGCGTTGATCTGTTCGACGATGTTGTATGCCCGTTCCCAGGCCTCGGCTGTTGTCGCTCCAAGGATGGGTCGAGTGGAAACGCTGAACTCAGGGTTTCGGCTATAGCTGGATGCTGCGGACCGGACCTTCTCCATGAAGGCCGCAGTTTCCGCCAGTGGCTCTCCCCAAAGCATAAAAATGTCGACGTGGGGCGCGAGGGCCTCGACGGCGGCGTCGGAGCCTCCCCCGCCGTAGACCGGGATGTGGGGATCCTGGACGCAGTGAATGGCCGAGCGCTGACCGCTGACCCGGTAGAACTCGCCCTCGTGGTCGAAGCCCCGCTCCGTCCATGTTCGCCGCAGGATGGCCGCGTACTCTGAGGTCCGGCGATACCGCGTAGCGTGGTCGGTGTAGTCGCCATCGCGTGCCTGGTCCTCGTCGTTACCACCGGCGATCAGGTGCACGGCCAGACGCCCGCCGGTCAGCTGGTCGAGCGTTGCCATTTTCCGGGCGGCCACGGTTGGAGAAACGAAGCCCGGCCGATGGGCAAGCAGTAACTGAAGGCGAGACGTCGTTGCTCCGGCGTGAGCGCCGACAAGGAAGCCGTCCGGGGCGTTTGAGAAGTAGCCGATCAACACACGATCGAAGTCGGCCTCCTCGTGGATCCTGGCGGTTTCGGCGATCACCGACGGATCGAAGATCGGCCCCTTGGGGGGAATGATCTCCGACGACACCCGAGGTGCAATCCAACCAATCATTTCCACTGGCATCGAGATCCCCGTTCGTTCTCCGGTCGTTTCTGAGAGCCTCACACAAATCTGGTTGACTGCGGAAGCTGGCACGACAGCTTGGCTGTCCTATTGTCGACGACTGACCGGTTTTGATGCCGGTTCGGACGCTGGTTTGGTTGGAGGCACAGGATGAGTGAACCCAAGTATTTCTTGTGGGAGCAGGACGGACCGATCGCCACGATCACGTTCAATCGACCCGAGAAACGTAATGGTCTCGACCCAGAGGTCATGCTGGAGTTCGAATCGTTGATTCACCGGACTCGAGACGCCGGCGACATCAAGATACTCATTACCACCGGTGCAGGGCCCGCGTTCTGTGCCGGTGCCGACTTCACCCTCGTCCGCAACGCTGCCACCGACGAGGAGCGAGCCCGATTCCAGGCCCACATGAATCGGGTGCCGCGGATTATTGGCCGAACCATCGATGCAATGATCCACATGGACGTGATCTCGGTTGCCGCCGTCAACGGCTACGCCGTTGGTGGCGGTTGGTCGATCGCGACCGGCTTCGACCATGTTGTCGCCGTCGAGGGAGCCCAGTTCTGGCTCCCGGAGGTTGAACTCGGCACGGCGTTTCGAGGTTTGGCGAACATCAACCTCACGCAGCGTCTCGGTCCGATGCTGGCCAAGGAGGCCATGATTCTCTGCCGCCGGTTCAGCGCAGAGGAGCTGGCTCAGTACCGGGTGATCAATCAGGTCTGTGGTGCCGAGGAACTGATGTCCGAAGCCCATCGCATCGCCGAGGCCTATTTGGCCATGCCGTGGAAGGCGGCGATCAACACCCGCCGTGACATCAACGCCGCCGTTTACGGGCCCCAATACTACTAGTCAAGCGATGACTGTTCCCGGAAGTGGTCAACGAGTTCGTCGACCTTGCTTCGCATATCGATGAGCTGGGCGACGTCGAGCGTCGAGGGCAGCATCCGGAACTCGACGGTGCGGATCTTCGGCTTGTCTGTGATCAGGTGAAGCAGGTTCACATCGGCGTATTTTGTTATTTCGCCGAGGGCCCTCGACTTCTCGACGACCTCGTCCCAACTCAGGGTTCGGTAGTCGTCGCCGCTGACCAGGTCGACCAGCGACGCCGGTAGCGCCCCGAGACGGGTGCAATTCGGGTTGGTGGCGAACCGTTCCCGGATCGGTTCGTGATCCTCACCGAACGCCCAGACCACTCGCTGGAAGACCTGCGGATCCCGGAACAGATGGGCGTCGTAGTGGAAGTGGGTCGCTCCTTCGGTGGGCACGGTGAACCCGAGCGACGCCGCGGTGCCCGCGACGAGGTTGAACCACTCGTCGAGGCCGGAGGCCATGGGAGGTGAGATGCACTCGGCCACCCTCGATTTTTCGCCAGGAACCCCGGTAACCAGGGCCACCGATGCTCCGCTGTCATCATGAAGGCGCAAGGCTCCGCCCTTGTCCTCGCAACCGAGACCGAGCTCGGCGGCAATCGATGCCACCTGTTCGTACCCCTCGACCGCGTTCGGCAAACGGGGGCTCAACATACGCAGAATCCTGGCATCGTCGGACAGAACCCGTGTCCATCCCGCAGGAGAGGAGGCCTTCTTGTTGAGATCAGCCTTGATGGTCACATCATCCACGATGCGAACCACCTGCTCCCCTGCTGCATCGAGCACATCGAAGGCCGGGGTGAGGTGGCGAAACACCTCGATGTCTCGGTGGGCCGAGGGCTCGCTGTCGAGGTGCCAGCCCGGCACGACCCGACCATCGAGTTCCTCGGCCACCCGCTCGGCGAGGGTGGCCCTAGTTGCTCCGGCCGGGGCCAGAAGTTCCAGCTCAACGCCGACTCGGTACGTCATCGCTGCTCAATCCTCCGCTGCAGGGCTCTCGGCGGCATCGTCGTGCTCGGCCGGCGGCGGGAACTCGATGGCGCCGAGGAGAACCTTACCCTTGGTGATCTTGGCGGAGTAGGCGTCGTCGCCGTAACCCCACCACTCAGCCAAAGCGACGGCGTCGTCGTAGTCGTAGCCGGCGTCGAAGTAGGCGTTGAGGGCCTGCTCCTGCAGATCCACACCGGAGGTCTCGGCCGGCGGCGGGAACTCGATGGCGCCGAGGATGAACTTACCTTTGGTGATCTTGGCGGTGTAGGCGTCGTCGTAGCCCCAGTATTCGGCGAGCTCGACCGCGTGGTCGTAGTCGTAGCCGGCATCGAAGTACGCGTCGAGTGCACGTCGTTCGAGTCGACGTGCCCGGCGCTCTTGGCGACGGGTGTTCTCGCGGCCGCCACGACCCTCCCGTGCGTAGGATGTCGTCTCGCCAGTGTCGCGACCAAGGATCTGATCGGCAAGTTGTTGCGTGGTGTCTGGCGATGCAGCCGAGGCGACGACCACCGGGGCCCGATCGTTGGTTGTGAGAGCGGCCACGGTCGGGATGGCCGACGTTGCCCCCAAAACAAGGATGAGTGACGCTCGAGCTGCTTTCTTCGATTGCATGGCCATGGGAATTTCCTCCTGGGAATGGTGTTTGTGGCTTGCTGCCTAGAAAGACGCCCAAGGAGGGGGTTTCGTACCGGAGTGGGGGGTGGTCCCCACTCCGGTACCCGGTCTTCTAGCGGTTTTGGGCCGCAGCAGTTACACCGATTGCTCGTGGCCAGGTCGATTTCAGTGCCGTCGATGGATGGCGTCGATCCAGCCGAGCCACGCCGAGGCCCGCATCACGCGACTGGCGGTCGACCTCACACCGTTTCGACGAAGAATCAGCGGTTGAGGTTCGCCAGTTCTTTTTGGCGTTCGAACTCGGCCTTGGCCTTGGCAACGGCTTCCTCGCTGAGCTGTTCGAGGTTCATGAAATCGTGTTTCCAGCTGTGGTCGCCGTCGTTCCAACTGGCAGGTGTCTGCACCGTGGTACGCGGCACGAACGCAGAGTCGAACAGTTGTAGAGCACAGGCGAGCACTTCTTGCTGGGAATCGACATCGTGCGGAAGACCTGCGGAGTTGCCGAGTGGAACGTCGCTGAAGGCAAACCGTGTAACGCCAACATGCTCGACAATGTCCTTGGCGGCGCCCATCACGACGGTGGGAATGCCTGCTGACTCGATGGCGTTTGCGATCAGACTCACGGTCTGGTGGCAAACGGGTCAGGTGGGAACGAGGAGCGCTACGTCTGCGCCGTCCTCCTGGAGGGCGGCCACGATCTCGGGCGCATGCTCTTCGGTCGTGCTGCGGACCCGACGGACGGTCGGAGCGCCGTAGAAACGTTCGGTCAACGATCCGATCCTGCCGATCTCGACCGCCTCCTTGAGACGTGGCAGCGGTAGCCAGGTGTTCTTGTCGTCGGCCTTGGAATGGTGGCGGTCATAGCCGATGTGGGAGATACGGGCATCGGCCGGGTCTGCCACCGGGGAGGTGTACACGTCGAAGAATTTTGCGCTGCCGTTGTAGGCGGCGCCAGGCCCCTGGTCACCCTTGTCGGCCTGGAACGGGGCGGCGGTTGAGACGAGTCCTAGCCGACACTCCGACAGGGGCTTGGTCATCGGGGTGAACGGCACGTCGGCGTGGTGAGGCCAGCGATACGCCTCGTAGCCCATTGCCGAGTACCAGGCCCGGGTGCGGCTCAAGTACTGGATGGGCTGGGTCGGGAACGCTTCGGGAAGATCGGTTGAGAACTCGGCCATTGCCAAACGCTACTACCGAGCCTGTTCGGCGAAAAAGTGAGACTTCAACCGATCCCTCAACACAAGAACCCTCCGGCCGTTCGGGACTGCGGGCTAGGGTTTGCCATGAGCATCCAGCGACACCCGAATGGAGTGCAGACGAGGCCGGCAACCGAACGCGATGCCGAGCGCTGCTTCGACCTGATCGAGACACTGACCGGCCAACAGCGCACCGGCCGCTGGCGGAACGTGTTCGATTCACATCTTCGGGGTGAGCGGGGTGCGGTGGTCGTCGCCGAGAACGAACGTGGTGTCTTGGGGTGCGCGACCGTGTCGTACAACGTGGCCATCCGCTACGGGGGAGAGTACTGCGAGCTTGAGGAGCTGATCGTCGACGAAGCGGCCCGCGGCCTCAACCTCGGCCGGATACTGGTGCAGCGAACCATCGACGATGCCAAGGCCCGGGGCTGTAAAGAGATGGGCCTCTACCTCGTGCCAACCACCGAGGGGAATCGTGGCTTCTACAAAAAGCTCGGGTTCGACGTGCTCGGCACGGAGATGCGGCAGAGCTTCGAACCAAAGGGGTGAGGTCGGCTCCGAAGCCCAGAATCGGCTCCGAGTGGGCGTTTCGGGCCTGGACGGCCAAGATGGAGGCATGACAACTACTGAAGGACAGACCACCGATGTCGACGTTCTGATCGTCGGGGCCGGCATCTCCGGAATCGGTGGTGCCTACCACCTGAGCCAACAGTGCCCTGACAAAACTTACGTTGTACTGGAGACCCAGGCCGACTTCGGGGGTACGTGGCGAACGCACACCTACCCCGGCATTCGCTCCGATAGCGACCTTTTCACCTTCGGCTACCGTTTCAAGCCCTGGTCGGGCGCCCCGATCGCCACTGCCGACGAGATCCTCAAGTACATGGGAGAGGTGATCGAGGACAACGATCTCGATCGCCACATCCGTTACCAACATCGCATAACGACGGCGACCTGGAGCACCGATGATCGACAGTGGACGGTCACGGCCACTCGAACCGATACTGAAGAGGTCGTTAGCTTCACGGCCAGCTTCCTCTACATGTGCCAGGGCTACTACAGGCACTCCGAGGGCTACACACCCGAATGGCCAGACATGGATCGCTTCGCCGGTGAGATGGTGCACCCCCAACGCTGGCCCGAGGACCTCGACTACACCGGCAAGCGGGTCGTGGTCATCGGTTCGGGAGCGACGGCGGCCACGCTCATACCTGCCATGGCTCCTGACGTCGAACACATCACGATGTTGCAGCGCTCCCCCACCTTTTTCGCAACGGGGCGTAACCACAACGAACTGGCCGAGCTGCTGCGCGAACTCGACATCCCGCCCGAGTGGACCCACGAGATCGTGCGGCGAAAGATCCTCCACGATCAGGCCCAGGTCACATCGATGTCGCGGGAGCAACCGGACCTTGTCAAACAGGAGCTTTTTGGCGGCATCAAGGCCATACTCGGCGACGACTACGAGTTGGATCCTCACTTCACGCCCACCTACCGGCCGTGGCGACAGCGGATAGCCTTCGTGCCCGACGGCGACCTCTTCCACAGCATCGCCGGCGGCAAGGCCTCGGTCGTCACCGACGAAATCGAGCGGTTCACCGAGACCGGCATCGCCCTCAAGTCCGGTGAGACCCTCGAAGCCGACATCGTGATCACGGCCACCGGTTTCAACCTCAACGTCCTCGGCGACATCGCCTTCACTATCGACGACGAGCCGCTCAACTTCGCCGAGACGGTCACCTATAGGGGAACTCTGTTCACCGGCATCCCGAATATGGCTTGGGTCTTCGGGTATTTCAGGGCCAGCTGGACCCTTCGGGCAGACCTGATCGCCGATGTGGTGTGCCGACTGCTGCAAACCATGGACGAAAAGGGCGCCCGGATGGTTGTGCCGATGCTCCGACCCGAGGACGAGGGCATGAAGCTGCTTCCCTGGGTCGATCCCGAGGACTTCAACCCGGGCTACATCAACCGGGGCATACACCTCCTCCCCAAACAGGGTGACCACCAGCCGTGGCTGCACACGCAGGACTACTGGACCGAAAAGGACGAGTTGCCTGTCGCCTCTCTCGATGACGGCGCCCTGTACTACAAGTGATCCTGAACTAGGACTGATCGTGATGGCCGACGAATCGAATACCTATCTCGTGCTCGTGCTCTCCAACCCCCGCGAGGGTATGGAGGAAGAGTTCGACCAATGGTATGAACACACCCACCTCGACGAAGTGCTGACCAGCGCCGGTTTCCGCTGGGCCCAGAGATACCGCCTCGAAGCCCAGCGAGGAGTTGAATCGGCCCATGACCATCTCGCCCTCTACGAAACCGAGGGTGACAGTGCAGAGGAAGTAATCGCCCGGCTGGAGGCCGGTCGTGCTGAGCGGCAACAGAGCAAGTCGATCAATCGACGCGATGCCGCCATGTGGGTGTTCACCCCGACCGGTGAGCGCCACGTGGTCTCCTGAGGTTGGCGGCATGCCGAAGGCTGATACACAGGGAACTATGAGCGTCGTCAAGATCAATGCCCTCGAGATCCCACCTCAGGCTGGCGAGGAGATCGTCAAGCGGTTCACGGCCCGGATGGAGTCGCTGAGCGACGTTGCCGGTTTTCAAGGCTTCGAATTGCTCCGACCAACCGCCGAGGCCGAGAAACGTTGGTTCGTGTACACACGCTGGAGCGATCAGGCTTCCTATGAGGCCTGGCGTGACGGCGACGGCGCCCAAGCCAGCCACGCCCAGGGTGAAGGTGAGGACGAGCAGCCTCGCAAGCCCGTCAGCATGGGTGCCACGCTGCTGGAGTTCGAGGTCGAAGTCACCGCTGGTCCGAGTGGCGTGCCAGGGCTATGAACCGGTCAACCGCTCCATGTTGAGGCTGTAGAACTTCTCGAGCACGTCCTCTTCGAAGCCGTCGAGTGACTGGCCGAAGCGACCGAGGGGGTTCCGGCCGCCTTCGACATGTGGGTAGTCGCTTGAGAAGAGGTAGAGATTGGGATTCGAGTCGCGGATCATGGCTCCGAGGTCTTCGAACGGATACGGGGTGAAGCCCATTTGGGCTGTGATCTGCTCCGAGGGGCTTCGCGTCAGCCCCGCCAGCTCGGGCTCCGACCGCTTCCAGATCTCAGCGATCTGGTCGAGGCGCCGTAGCATCGCGGGAACCCAAGCTGCACCGAGTTCCACAACGCCGACCCGGAGGTCGCGGTGGCGTTCGAGGACGCCGTCGAGGACCATGGCGCCGACGAAGGTCTCAGCCGCTTGATGGAGACTGATCATGTCCTTGCCGCGAACGTTCTCGCCACCTCCTAGCCAATCGGTGGGGATCTCGCGGCCGGTGTTCATCCAGTCGGGCTTGAGCTGGAGCGGGTTTCCACCAACGTGTAGGACAACGGGAATGCCTGCTTCGGCAGCCAAGGCCCAGAAGGGGTCGAGATCGTTGTGGCCCGGTGAGCGCCCGCCAGCCGGACGATGGGGAATCCACACCGCGGTGAGACCAAGCTCGATAATGTGGTTCAGCTCATCGAGCGCAGCTTCGGGATCGTCGAGGGGTGTGGCGCCGACGCCCCACAGCCTGGAATCGGGCGAGCAGAATTCGGCCATGCCCCGATTGTGAGCTCGGGCTGAAGCGGCCATGATCTCGGGGTCGTCGATGTTGTGGAAGATGTGACCGGCGCTGAAGGTGGCGAACACCCACTGATTCTGGAACCCGAGAAGATCTAGGGCCTTACTCCGCTCATCGCTGTCGAAGGCTCCAAGAGCGTCATAGCCTTTGGGGCCGGCGATCAGCCCATCGCCAAGGGCGACAAGCTTTATGACAGTCTCAGGTGCATGACCCCCGTTTTCGTCGAGGGCGGAGATTCGGTCGCGCAGAACATCGCCTCCGTCGACCGCGAGTTGTGGGATTCGGTCGCGGATGTCCGGGTCGGCGTAGTCGCGAAGGAAGTTCGGCAGCTCCATGATGTGGCTGTCGGCATCGAGGAAGGTTCGGCCTTTGGCGTACGGCATGGATGCTCTCCTGGTCAGGTTCCTTGTTGGCGAAACGGTAGCGAACGACATCGGACGAGTCCGAATCGACCATCTCGGCCAACCGCATTCTGACCCGAATGGCGGCGAGACGGTATGGTCTGCGATCTAGCCGAGGAGACCCCATGATCAAAAGCTTGCACGCCGATACCGTCGAGGGCCTTTCCCCGGACGAGCCGATCACCATGTTGAATCTGATGCGGTTCCGGACCGAAAGCCTTGACGGCGACGGAAGCGGCTGGGATGCGTACGTTCGCTACAGCGTCGTGACCAACAAGCTCGTCAAGGCCAGGGGTGGTCGCATCGTGTGGGCCGGAGAGGTCAACGGCACCTCGTTCGGGCCAGAAGAACACGGCCTTTGGGATTACACCGCCCTGGTTGACTATCCAACGCCGGGGGCATTCCTCGACATGATGCACAGCCCCGAATATGCCGAGGCCAATGTGCAGCGCGAGAACGGTTGCCTCGACCACCTCATCATGGCGGTCGGCGTCACCTTCAACGGTTTGGCGAAATGAGCACCGAGATAACCGAGCACACCCTCCGGACCGAACGGCACACCACCGGCTACCTGGCCGCCGGGCCCGAAGATGGTCCAGTTGTGATCTTCGTTCACGGTTGGCCAGAGCTTTCGATCAGCTGGCGCCATCAGCTGCCTGTGCTGGCGGGTCTGGGGTTTCGTGCCATCGCTCCGGACATGCGGGGCTACGGCCGGTCCTCAACCTACGACGAGACCTCAGCCTTCAGTCAGGAGTTGATTGTGGCCGACATGATCGAACTGGTCGATCACCTTGGTCGCGACCAGGTCGTTTGGGTAGGGCATGACTGGGGCAGCCCGGTGGTGTGGAACCTGGCCAGCCATCATCCCGACCGGTGTCGCGCCGTGGCAAACCTCTGTGTGCCGTACCGTACGATTGAAACGGGGTGGGATGGCCTCATCGAGTTGGTCGACCGAGATGTCTACCCGATCGACGAATATCCCGTCGGGCAGTGGGACTACCAGCTCTTCTATCAGGAGAACCTCGCCCGAGCGGTTGAGGTCTTCGAGGCAGACACCTACCTGGTTGCCAAGGCACTCTTCCGCAAGGGCGACCCGGCGAACGTTGGTCAGCCGTCGGCAACCGCATCGATCCGGGCCGGCGGAGGGTGGTTCGGCGGTGCCGACGCCGCCCCCGACATCCCCCGCGACGCCGACGTCGTCACCGAGGCCGACCTGCGAACGTACGCCGCGGCTCTGGACGGCAATGGGTTTTTTGGCCCTGACAGCTGGTACCTCAACCATGAGGCAAACGAGCGTTACGGCGCGACCGCGCTCAACGGCGGCGTGCTCGACCTACCGGTGCTGTTTCTAGCCGCCCGCTACGACTACACGTGTGAGTGCACAAACTCCCGCATGGCCGACCCGATGCGGGAGTACTGCCGGAACCTGACCGACCACACCCTCGACACCGGACATTGGATGGCCCAGGAGCGTCCAGCTGAGGTCAACGCCGCGCTCGTCGGTTGGATACGCGAACAGGTCGACGGCTACTGGCCCCTTTGAGCACTGCGATCTGTTAAGCCATGCGGGCGGCCAGCCACTCGGCGAACTTTCGTCGGTACGGGTCATCACCGACCAGCCCATCGGCGTCGATGGGGACAGCCCGCTGGATCCGCATGCCAGAGCTTTCGTGGTCGCTGCCGTCGTTGTGTGACACGCATAGCAGGAGCCAACGGGCGGCTGAGATGTCGCTGATCTTCAACCATGGATACCCCCAACCGTGGTTTGCGCCCTTGGCAAACAGTTGGCCGTCAGATCGCTGCAGATGACAGTAGAGGCCGGGGTCGCTGCGCTGCGGATGGTCGCCGTCAAAAAACAACAGCCGCCGCTCGCCATCGATTAAGGAGACCAACCTCTGAGCCGACTCGAGAGAAAATTCATCGTCGAGCGACAACATAAGTGTGCCCTCGCCGCCACGGCTCTTGCGGGCCTGGCGTTCAGGGCTTCCCGGGTTCACACCGGCCAGCGCCCATACCTGGTCGGCCGGCAAGGCCTGATCGTTCACAACTGGTCTCCCTCGTCCTACCGTACGGGGATGATCTTGAAGAGCTGACCGTCCCAGTTGACAGCGTAGAGTTCGAGATCGCCGTCGAGGCCGAAGCTTGTGACCTGCCCAAGACCGAGATCGTCGGTCCAGTCGAACTGGTCGCGCACGGCTTGGCCGTCGTAGCGAAAGCTACGGACGAATCCCTTGCACCAGTCGGCGAAGAAGTAGTGGCCGTTGAACTCCGGGATGGCGGCACCACGATACACGTGGCCGCCGGTAACCGAGCAGCCCTCCTGATGCGAGTACTGCAGGGCAGGATCAGTCATCAAAACCGGATCGCAGCCGGCACGGAAGCAGGTGTCGCCCTCCATCTCGAACCAACCGAAGTTCACGCCACCATCGTCGAGGGGGGTGATGTTGATCTCCTCGAACTGCTCCTGACCGACATCGCCGATGTACACCAGCTCATCCACTGCATCGATGCTGAATCGCCACGGGTTGCGAAGGCCCCAGACCCAGATCTCGTCGTTGAACGGATTCCCCGGTGGCACCGAATAGGTCCCGGGTTCGCTGACGTCGAGGCGCAGGATCGAGCCAAGAAGGTTCGACGTGTCCTGAGCAGTACTTCCTCCGCTTCCACCGTCTCCGAGCGACAGATAGAGCAGCCCGTCCGGTCCGAACGCGAGACCGCCGGCATTGTGTCGTTCAGCCGGTTGCGGCACCTCGAGGAGGATGGTGGCGGAGTCGGGATCGGCCTCTGTCGGCGAGGTCGCCAGAAACTCGGCAAGCAGGCTGTCGCCCGATGGAGCGGTCCAGTAGGCGAAGAACCGTCCTGTTTGCTCGTAATCGGGATGAAAGACCAATCCCAAGAGGCCCTGTTCGATGCTGGAAGACGTCAGTTGCTCGCGAAGGTCGAGGAATGGCTCCTCGGCGATGATGCCGTTGTCGACCAGCCGGACAAGCCCTTCTCGTTCAACCACGAACAAGGCCGACGTACCAGGTGCGCCGGTCACGAGAATCGGTTGGTCAAAGCCGTCGACCACAAGCTCGCCGGCCAGGCCCTGCAGCGGGTCAAAGGTCGCGGTGGTTACCGCCGTTTCCGTGGTCGCAGAGGTCGAGCCCTCAGTGGTTGGCCTGTCCTGATCCGCAAGCGAGCGATCCTCGCCTGTGGTTACCGGCGGAAGGGTCACTGAGGCTGTCGTGCCGAGACCGAATGAGGCTGTTGTCTCGTCGTCGGCCACGCAGCCGGACACGGCTGCTGCGAGGGTCAGGACGACGGCAACCAGTCCAGGTCGTAGTTGCCCGAGAAGTTCCAAATGATCCACCCCGCTCCCCTGGCCTCGGCTTCGTCGATCTGGGCCAGGACTTCCTCGCCGCGGTAAAGGAATCCCTGGAGCCAGGGACGAACGGCGGTATCGGCGGCGACCCGAGGGCCACCGGTGTCGAGTGCATGGGCGATGACAGGCCCCGGATGCTCATTCGGGTCGTCGAAGCCGAGCCAACCTGCGTTGTAATGGCTTGGATAGAGCATCGGGCTGACCGCGTCGACCGATGCTGAGACGGTCTCCGGCGTCTGTCCGAGGCGCTCGTCGGTCTCGCTTGACATCACGATGCCGAAGATGGCTGCCGACACCGCGCAGCCCTCGGCCGCGAGTTCGGTTCTTGCGGTGTCGAGAAACTCCGCTATGGCACCGGATCGGGCTTCGATCGTACTCGGAACCAGGTCTGCCGCGATCACTGAGGTCCGACCGGAGGGGAAGCGCACGTAGTCGAACTGGACTTCGTCGAAGCCGAGGCGACAGGCCTCAACCGCCAAGTCGACTGGATAACGCCAATTCTCGGGATCGGCGGCATCGACCCAGGCACCGGCCAGCTTGGCCTCCGGAGCTCCCGCGGCCCAGGCGGCATCCTCGAACGTCACAACCCGCGTGATCGTGTAGAGCCCATGGTCGCGTGCCTGGGCCAGTCTCTCGGCTGGGTCGTATACCGGGTTGACCACGCCGAGCTCGGATGCGAATGTAACCCCGGTCTCGTAGAGCACGGCATCGCTCTCATCCTTGGTGTCAAAGACGAGGGAGTTGACCGTACTTCTGTCTGCAAAGTCGAGAAGCTCGGCAAACCTGTCGTCGTTGGCTGCTACGTCGGGAGATACCCGAAGGCCCCGCACCACGAAGGGCTCAAGCGACACTGTTGCACCGAGAGATCCAGTGAAGCGTTCGACGGGCAGCTCCGTCCCGATCCAGGCTGATCTGGTGATTGAGACCATCGAAGGTCGGCCCGGGGTATCGATGGTGAAGCGGCCGTCGGCACCGGTTACGGCCTCGACACCGTCGCTCGACACGACGGCGCCGGCCAGCGGCTGGCCGCTGATAGCCGAGACCACCGAGCCGGCCAAGGTCAACGAAGCAGGGATCGTCTCCGGCTCAGAGTTGTCGTCCGATGATGCGGTTACCGCTGATGTCGATCCACGCAACGGCTGGATGCTCGTATCCGGAGTGGTAACGAGCGGCTCCGGTTCGGTGCTCGACAGGACCGAAGGGTGAACATCTGAGCACCCGAGTAGGCCTACTGTAAGCATCACCAATAGCCAACAACGAGACTGCACCGATGTAGCTTAAGGCCGGTTCCCAGGGCCACACCGTCGCCAGGGCTCGAATCCTCAGCTCGAACTGGCGCGGTCAGCGAACCTATAGTCGTCCTGTGGCCACCTACAAGTGCCTTGTCAACGGCGGCATCGACTCCGAAACCCGCAGGATCGTCAGCGACGGGTTGACCCGCATCCAAAGTGATCATTTCGGCGCCGAGGCCGGAGAAGTCGTTGTCGAGTTCACCGAGGTCGGTGAGGGTCGCTGGTACACGGGCGGTGAGCTTTCTCAGGCGTCAATGGTCCTTGGCACGGTCCCCCCTGGCACCGCCCAGGAGGTCCGGGAAACCGTTATGGACGACATCGCACGCTTCTTCGCCACCGCCACCCAAAGCGACTACAACGACGTGATGGTCGTGGCCGCCGACGCCAAAAGCTGAACTGGAGAATCTGATGCCCCTATACCGCTGCATCTCGCCCACCGGGAGCCTGGATGACGCCAAGCGCCGCTCCGTGGCGCAGGCAATCACCGAGATCCACTGCGACGAGACCGGGGCGCCACCGACGTTCGTGCACGTACAATTCCTCGACGCAAGGGGCGGCGAGGACACACCGGTGGTCCTCCACGGAGGTATCCGAGCCGGTCGCGATGACTCGACCCGCAACCGCATCGTCGATCGTTGCAAGGCCAGCGTTGCCGACATCGCCGGCTTCCAGCCGTCGGATATTTCGATGCGGACTTCGTCGGCCCCGGCCTCCTGGGTATTCGAGGGAGGGAGGGTGCTGCCTGAGCCCGGTGAGGAAGAGGCCTGGTTGAGCGCCAACGCCTGATGTCGGTCACGATGCTTGACGGTCGAGTATGTCTGGTGACGGGGGCCCAACAAGGCATTGGCCGTTCGGTTGCCGAGGCAATGGGGGCAGCGGGCGCCCGAGTGGTCGTCAACTACCTCGATGACGCAGAGGCGGCCGCCGAAGTGGTCGAGACGATCAAGGCTGCTGGGACCGATGCCATCGCCATTGCCGGCGATGTCGGAGTCCGTGAGGACTGCGAAGCGATGTTGGCGGCCGGCGCTGTCTTCGGTGGAATCGATCTGCTTGTCAACAATGCCGGAATCTTCCCTCGTGTCGACTTCCTCGACATGACCGACGACGACTGGAACCAGGTTCAGAATGTCAACGTGATGGGCGGATTCCGCTGCCTGCAGCTGATGGCCCGCGATCTCGTGGCGGCCGGTCGGCCAGGGGCGGCCGTCAATCTGGCCTCGGTCGCCTTTTTTCGCAACAGCACTCGTGGCGTGCACTACGCGGCAAGCAAGGGTGCCGTCGTCGGCATGACTCGATCGGCGGCAAGCGAACTCGCCGGGCACAGCATTCGAGTCAACGCCATCGCCCCCGGCATCGTCGACACCGCCCAGCCTCGAGACGGCCTGACCGAGGACGAGATCGAGTTGGCCAGTAGTCGCGTGCCGCTCGGAGCCATGGCCCAGCCGGCCGAGATCGCCGACGTCGCTGTCTTCCTTTGCTCGCCTGCGGCCCGGCACATCACAGGACAGACCCTGCAGGTCAACGGCGGCACCAACTTCTCCTAGATCCGTTGACCTCGTCCCGCTGGGGCATTTACTTGGCTGGAACGAGTCGAACGGGGTCGAAGGGAGGCTCCTGAGGGAAGTCGTCGGGCCATCGGACCGCCACTGTTGTCACCGAATCGTCGATCTCGAACACCACCTCGACAGGTCGCCGCAGGTCGTTGATCTGAATGATCTGCCCCGGTTGGATGTCGAAGAAGACCTCGCCGGCACAGGCTGAACCACCTCGACCCAGAACCATCGGCAGCTCGATGGCCGTGCCATCGGCACCAGTGGCCAGGAGCAGGGCGCCTGGAGAGGGGCTGAGCCCGGCGTGGTTCACGCTGAGCACCACGTCGGCCAGCGGATCGAGTCGCCCATCCTCACCGAACCAGTGGCTGGTCGAGATGCTGAGACGACCGTCGGGAGCGACGCACGGCAACGGCTCCTCGTCGTTGGACCGCTGAGTCCAGTCGATCTCGGTCATCGGGGTGGTTCCATCGGCCTCGATCACCGGCCCCACCTGATGCCAGCCCCGATCGAGCGGAGATGGAGGCCGCAGCTCGTAGACGTCTAACACGGCGGACTCACGGGCAAAAACATCGTCGGGGCCGTTGGTAGCCAGCAAAACTCCTGGAGCTGTATCCGGCACGACGTTTCGTAATGTTCTGGCCGAGCGAAGGATATTGGCCCTGGTCAGCCCACCTTCGAGCTCGGCGGCCGCAGCTATCGCGGCCACGACGGCCCGACCGGTTGCCAGACCATGCAGATAGTTGGCTTCGAACGGGTCGGTCGGTGGCTCTTCGCCGACCCATCGGGTTCGCATCACGCCGTCGAACGACATCTGTGAAGTGTCGTCGTAGGGTTCGCACCGACTACGGACGATCACCACCGCGTCGGGCAGTCTGGCTCGGATATCAGCCGCCACCTCGACGCACTGCGGGCCGGCTGTGGGAACGACGACGGCGTCGATCGGGTGAGCGGCGTCTGCCGGGCCGAGGTCGACCGTCAACGGCATGGGACCGAGGAGGGGAATCGGCGAGATGGTCACCTCCGGAATCGATCGTCTCCGCAGCGATTCCGCCAGCGATTCGCCGATACTGGCCTCGCTCGGCCAGTCGAGCGGCAGTATGGCCACATGTTTTGCCTCGACCTCTTCCGCCAGCCATGCTGCGATGACCGCCATTTCCGCCCGGGGATCGTCGAGGCCCGGCACCACCCATGAGGCGTCCGGCGCCGGGGCCGCCATCCAGAACAGTCCCGGCACGCACTCGTCTTTGAACCGGGCCGCGATCGGGGTGGGATCGGGCCAGCCACCCCAAGGCACGATGGCATGGAGGTCGCCTCGGTCGAGCAGCGTGTCGAGATGGAACAGCGACCGGGGATCGTCGCTTTGCTTCTCGATGGCGGTTATCAACTCGATCGGTCGGTCGTCAGGGTCACGCTCCAAGTCGGCCTCATCGACGGCGGCTTGCAGACCCTCGACGTGCCGTGAGTCGGTGAGTCCTCCCCCGTTGACGCCGATCCGAATCGGACCAATGTCTGGGAGCTCGGGCGGGCACGCCGACGTGTCGAGCTGAAGCTCGGCGGCCGTGAGCCTCTCGCCACTCTCCCCGGCTGTTGAGCGTTCGACGGTCGGCTCGGCATCGGAGCCCTCGGCAAGGTCGGTGTCTGAGGTGGCGCCCGGTGCCTCGTCTTGTTCGGCCCGATCGGTTTCGCCTGTTGTCTGCGATGCCGACGTGTCGGTGGCGCAGCCTGCCGCCACAGTCAGGACCAAGGCCAGCCTCACCACGACGAACCTGGCTAAAGACAGCCCCGAGGTCTCTGGCAGGGTCTCATCCGTTCCCTGTCTGTGATGAGCCATTGCATTATTCAAGCAGCTCGGCTGCCGCCAGTTCGGCCACCCGGTCGTTGTCGTAGCCGAGGATCTCGGTCAGGACCTCGAAAGTGTGTTCGCCGAGGAACGGTGCCCGTCGTTCCACCCGACTCGGCGTTCTCGACAATCGGAACCGTGTGTTCTCAATCAGACAGCGTCGGTCCGGATGATCGAGATGCACAAAATGGTTGGCATGGACCAGTTGGGGGTCGGCCAGGCAGTCGGCACCGGTGGAAACGATGTGGGACGCCACCCCCCGGGCCTGAAGCCGTTCGGCCAGTTCCGTTCCATCGAAGTCCGCAGTCCAAGAGGCCATTATCTCGTCGAGTTCGTCGACGCGGGCCAAGCGGCCGGCTGCCGTCGACAGTTCGTTATCGGCTATCAAACTGTTGTTGCCAATGAGTTTGGCCAGGGCGACCCAGGATTCATCGTCGGTGCAGGCAATGGCGATCCAGCGATCGTCGCCTGTCGTCGGATATACGCCGTGCGGCGCCATGTGCGGGTCCCGGTTGCCCTGTCGTTCCATCACCCGACCGTTGACGCTGTAGTCGAGGATGGCCGGACTCATGAAGTGCTGGGCAGCCTCTGACTGGGCCATGTCGATGTGCTGACCCTCGCCGGTCCGCCTTCGATGATCGACGGCGGCGAGGATGGTGGCAGCCAAGAAGTGAGTCGAGGTGTAGTCGGTATAGGCCCCGAAGGGTCCGGCAGGCGAACGATCGGGCCAGCCGGCCAGGCCGTAGAAGCCGGCGAACGCAGCGCCAAGGTTTCCGTATCCGGCGAAGAGGGCCAGAGGGCCGAATTGGCCGGCCAGACAGGTTGAAACCATGATCACGTCGGACTTGATTTTGGCCAGGTTCGCATAGTCGAGTCCCCATTTGGTCATCGCTTTTGGTGAGTAGCTCTCGGTCACAACGTCGCACCACTCGACCAGGTCTCGGACGACGTCTAGCGACTCCGGCTTCGACATGTCGAGGGCCAGGCTGTTCTTGCCTGCTCCCATTGTGTCGAACAACGCCGAGTTCTCGATGCCTGCCTCATTGTTGTGAACAGGGCGGTAGCCGCGCGCTGCATCCTGTTTGTTTGCCGATTCGATCTTGACGACCGTTGCGCCGAAGTCGGCCAATAACCGGATGCTGTGAGGCCCGGCGATCGACCAGGTGAAGTCGAGCACCCGCAGGCCGCTCAGCGGACCTTCGCCTTCGGCGCCTTCCCTGCCGGAAACACCCTGGCCAACGCCAGATCCAGATCTGGACCTGGGATCACTCGACGCAGCCTCGTCGAGGAGGGTGTCGTTGTGTTGTCCGAGACGGGGCGCTGGATCGAGAACGGGCAGTGGTCGGGCGCTGCACTTGGCAAAGGCTCCGGGGGCGACCACCGTTCGTCCAGTCGTCGGGTGGACGATCTCATCGAAGAAGTCGCGGGCAGCCAGCTGTTCGCTGGCAACGACATCGGCCGGAGTTGAGATGGGGGCCATCAGCAGCCCCCGCTCCATCGCCCCCTTCAACAGTTCAGCCTTGGTCTTCGAGCTGGTGAACGCCTCGACGGCGGCCTTCGCCGCTTCCCATTCGGCTATCGGCTCCTCGCCGGACTCCAGGAGATCGAGATAGCCGACCCAATCCTTGTCGCGCATGGCAACGTCGCAGAAGCCCTCCTCCTGAACCCACGCCATTAACCGGGCCGTGTTCTCGCCGATCGGCATGCCGAACACGTGGGTGATCGAGACGTAGCCATCGGCTGCCGGGTACACCAGTCGGAGCCGAATGTCACCTGTGACCGCTCCACCGGCGGAACGGGTTGGATCCACGGCTCCGACACCGGTCGACAGCAGGCCGGCCTGTGTGCCGAGTGTCGCCGTCCACTGAGCGGCAGCGTCGACATGCTGGCCAAGACTGGAGCGGCTACGTTCGATGAGGGCAACGATGGCACCGGCCGCCGCCGAGGCGGCTCCGAAGTGAAAGCCCTGAGGGACGGTGACACGAACCGGTGGCCGATCCTCGTCGCCCGTCATCGACATCGTGGCCGCACTGGCCATGACCGTCAGATCGGTTGCCGCCCATCGGGCCTTGGGGCCCGTCTGCCCGAACGCGCTGATCGATACGTAAACCAGATGTGCGAACTGCGACTGGAGGTCGTCGTATGACAGACCAAGCTCTGCCATCCGCCCCGGCGTTTCCGATTCTATGAACACGTCGGCTGTGGCCAACAGACTCTTCAACTGCTCCCGGTCGCCCTCGGTCTCGAGGTCGAGCAGGACCGACTTCTTTCCCCGGTTGTAGGCAAAGTGGGTGAGGGAACCCTCCTGATCGGGCTCGTCGTCGACGAAGGGCCCCAAATGCCTGGCCCTTGATCCTCCCGGCGGCTCGACCGCGATCACCTCGGCGCCCAGCCCTGCCAGGATCGACCCGCAAAGGTGGCCTCGCTCGTCGGACAGGTCAAGTACCCGGTATGGCGACAACACATCTGTGATGCTTCCACGTCAGAGCCGATGGAGCGAGCCACAGCCCAAGCCCCTATACCTCGCCGGGATCGGGGTCGACGTACTCAACCCACCAGTCGAGCACTTCGCGCTCGGCGATCTCAGCGACTTCTCCTGCGACGCTAAGGCCCTGTCGGCCAAGGATCATGGGCTCGCCGGCCACCGACCAGGCTTCGACCGGATAGGTGGCGTCGGGACGTCCACGCTTCCTGTTCTTGAACTGGACTACAAAGCCGGGTCTGGCTTGAATCACGGTGCTTCGACCTCACGGGTTTGTCGGGATTGGAACGGATCGGCTACCAGGTGTCGACGGGGTGCTTCTTTTGGTCCCGATCGAGGTTCCGGGGCATGCCGGCAAGCAGCCGGGTGATCATGGTTCGGGTCCTGGCCGGATCGACCACATCGTCGTAGGCGTCCTGGGCTCGGACCGCGGCGAAGCCATCGGCCTTGCCAAAGGTCGTACTCGGCCAGGCGAGCCAAAGAACCGGCACACTTCGCCCGCTCGACAGGCCACCCATGACGGCCGGTCCAAGTCCGCCACCCCGCCCAACCTGGACGGCGAAAAGCGGAACGGTTCGATGATGGTGGTTCATTAAGGCCCTGGTGTGCCAACGGTTGACACCGGGTGGATGTAGCGGCTGGTTCGTGTCGTCTTCGAGGCTCGTGGTCACACAACCGGGTGTGTCGATGAGCGAAAGAATCGGAAACTCGTAGACGTCGCAGAGCTCGATGAGGCGGGCAATCTTGGTTGCTGCGTTTTCGGTGATGGCGCCGTCACGAACCGTCGACTGGTTGGCGACCACCCCGATCGAGCGGCCGTTCAGGCAGGCGAATCCGGTGACGACCTCAGGGGCGAAGCGTTCCCGAAGCTCGAGCAGACTTCCATCATCGACCAGTGCCTCGATCACCGGCTTCATGTCGAAGGGCCCCGAGTCGGGGATCAGCGAGGCTATGTCTGCCGAGCCTGGTGACCCGACCCCGGCGGGCTTGTCGGTCCAAAACCCGAGGTAGCGCTTGGCCGCGGCGATGGCCTGAGGTTCATCGTCGACGAGCAGATCGATACCGCCGGTCTGCTCGTGCATCTCGACGCCGGCCAACTCGTTGGCCGAAAGAGAAAGCCCGAGAGCGGCCTCGACCATCGGTGGCCCGCCCATTCCGATCGATGAGCCACCGGTGGCGATAACAAAGTCGGAGAAACCGGCCAGACTGGCGTGCCCGGCAAACGACGGCCCGGAAACGATGGCGATGGTGGGCACCCAGCCGGAGAGTTCGGCGATGCCGTCAAAAAGTTGGAACCGTCCGAAGGGTCCGTTCAGTTCCAGATCTTCTCGCCCCACTCGGGGGTGGCGGGCCCGGCTACCTCCTCCGTCGACGAAGAACACAACGGGCCAGCGATGTTGGTATGACAGCGCGAACAGACGCTCTAGTCGTGCCGCCCCGTAGCCGCCGCCGTGATCGGTGAAGTCGGTTGAGGAGGTGACAACCATTTGGCCATCGATCGTTCCGACGAAATCGACACCACCGGCCTCCGCCACCCACTCCCCCGTCGTCGTCCGAGCCGCGATCGCCCCGAACTCGACCTCGGTGTCGTGGTCGAGCAGCAGGGCGATGCGCTCCCGGGCGGTCAGCCGACCCGACTTGTGGACCCGTTTGACCGCATCAGGTCGGGCCGCATCTTGTTGCGATGCTCGGGCTGCTTCGAGTTCGGCGATTCTGTCGGGGTTCACTGATGCCTACCGGGGATCGATCGGGTGTTTCTTGTTTGCCGGGAAGACCCGCGGGATGTTCGCAAGCATGGTGATGATCCGGTCTCTGGTCTCGCCAGGCAGGATCACGTCGTCGAAGGAGAACATCCGAGCGGCTGATACGCCTGAAGCCGGCTCCCGCATCTCTTCGGCGTAGGCGTCTCTGATGGCTCGGGCCTCCTCCGGGTTTGCTGCGGCCTTGATCTCCGACCGTTTGACCAGGAAAGCGGCCCCCTCAAGCGACATGCCGCCGGACTCTACCGATGGCCAGGCCAGCCGCAGCTCAGGCATGATCCGCGAGGAGCCCCAGCCCGACATGGCGTATGGGCCCAAGCCGTAGGCCTTCCGCAATTGCACCGAGCACAAAGGCACGGTGCGGTGATGTAGGGCGGCCAGCGGGCGAGCGTGGTGGCGGGCGATGCCGTTACGTTCCGCGTCGGGGCCGACCATGTAACCTGGGTTGTCGACCAGTGAGACCAGCGGTAGCTCGTAGGCGTCGCACAGTTCAACGAACCGGGCGGCTTTGTCTGCAGCCTCTGCATCGATGGCACCGGCTACCGGCGACTGAGGCTGGTTGGCGAAGATGCCGATCGGCCTGCCGCCGATGGAGGCGAAGGTCGTCACCATCGATGGTCCCCATCCGGCCCCCATCTCAAGAACGCTGTCGGCGTCGGCCAATGCGGTGATGACTTCACGCACGTCGTAGGGCCCGCGGCGGTCGTCGGGGATGATCGAAGAAATGTGCTCGTGGGACGCTGAGGGCTTTGCCTCACCGAACCCGTCGGCCCAATAGTTGAGATAGTCGGCAACGGTGTCGATCGCCGCTGCTTCATCGGCCACCAGGAAGTCGACGTCACCGGTCGCTGCCAGCTCCTCCACCGGCCGGGAGGTTACCGAACCATCCTGGTCACGTGAGCCGATGGAGGAGCCGGCGGAGCCAACAACGCAGTCGCACAGCATGGCGATGCCGGCGTTTCCATCGAGCGCCCGCCCGCTGAGGACGGCTATCGAAGGAGCCCATCCGGAAAGCTCGGCCAATCCCTCATAGACGTCCCAGGTACCCCGGGTGTAGACGACGACAGGTGGCGCCAGAGCAGGATCGTCGGGTCGGGCGCCGTCACCGTCGACAAAACAGACCAGAGGCCAACGATGGCTGTTCGCCAAATAGATCAGCCGGACAAGCTTGCGCATGTTTCGTTCGGTCTGCGTGCCCTGCCTGACCGTCGTGTCATAGCTGGCAACCGCCACCGGGTTTCCGTCGAGACGCCCGACTCCCGCCACCAAGCCATCGGCGTGGGCATCATCGTCAACCGACGGGGTCTCGCCGGCCAACATCCCGTATTCAACGAACGAACCGGTGTCGACAAGAGCGGCAATGCGTTGCCGGGCGGTAAGGCGACCGGCAGCGTGGACTCCGGCGACCGCGGCCGGACGCCAGTCGTCGAGTACCCGTCGACGAGCGTCGGTGATCTGTGTCAGTTGCCTGCGGTCCATGGTTTGACGAACCTGTTCCTCTCGTCAGTCCTTGCTACGGAACTCCAGGCCCTCGAAGTCGCCGGACGTCCGCCAGTCTTCGATGTAGGAGAAGAAGCCGACCGGGCCTTCGGGGAACCCGACGGAGTTCAACAGCCCTGCTCGGCCTCGCTCGTGGCCCTCGTTGTTGTAGTAGCCGGGGGTGCAGGTTGGATCACCGCCAAAGGTCCGTCCGCCTGCTTCCAGTAGCTGCACCCAGGCCGTCTCGGCCTCGGCGGTGGCCTCAACCTCGGTCGCCCCCGATTCGAGGGCATGCTTCACGATCGTGGCGATGCTCTTTCCAGCATCGGTCAGATTGTGGGGGATGTTCGAGATCAGGTTTGCGGCCTGGCTTGGGCCGACGATGAAGGCATTGGGGAAGCCATGAACGTGCATGCCGTGAAAGCTGTGCATGCCGTCGGCCCACCGCGCTGACAGCTTGACGCCCTCTCGTCCGACCGGGTCGAAACCTGACCGGCGGGCGTAGTCGGTGCCGACTTCGAATCCTGAGGCGTAGATCAAACAGTCGAGTTCGTAGTCGACGCCGGCAACCACCACCCCGGTCTTGGTGATCTGCTCAACGCCTCTGCCGTCGGTATCGATCAGATGTGTGGTCGGGTTGTTGAACGCCTGCAGATACTGGTCATGGAAGCACGGCCTCTTGCACAGCTGGCGGTACCACGGCTTCAGCGCATCGGCGGTGTCGTCGTCAACAACGATCGCGTCGACCCTGGCCCGGATCTCGGCCATCTTCTCATCGTCGCTCTCGTGGTAGGCCCGCAGCAGGGCTTCGGGTCCGAAGTCGGAATTGGGATCCGACATGGCCTTGTCGCGGATGCGTTTGGCAATGTCGGTCCAGCCGTCCATGACCAGGTCCTCATCGGCAAAACCGCCGGTCTGCAGGACGGTGAAATTCATCAACCACTCCTCCTGCCATCCTGGCTCCAGCGTGGCGAACCATTCAGGATCGATCGGTCGGTTGTTACGGATGTCGATCGATGAGGGGGTGCGTTGGAATACGAGCAGCTCACCGCAGGCTCTGCTCAGATGGGGAACGCACTGCACAGCAGTGGCCCCGGTGCCGATGATCCCGACCCGCTTGTCAGCCAAGCGGTCCATCTCACCTCCGGCCGGATCGCCGCCGGTGTAGTCGTAGTCCCAACGGCTGGTGTGGAAGCTGTGACCAGCGAACGTCTCGATCCCGGGAATGCCAGGGAGCTTTGGCCGATGCAGCGGACCGGTGCCGAGGGCCACGAAACGAGCCAAAAACTCATCGCCCCGATTGGTCGTGATCAGCCACCGTGAGGACGCTTCGTCCCACTCAAGCCCCGTTACCTCGGTTGAAAAAAGGGCATTGTCGTAGAGGTCGAAGTGCCTTCCGATCCGGCGGCAGTGGTCAAGGATCTCGGGAGCATGGGTGTACTTCTCTGTTGGCATGTGACCGGTCTCCTCCAGCAGGGGGAGGTAGATGAAGGCTGCGGTGTCGCACTGCGCCCCCGGATAACGATTCCAGTACCAGGTCCCGCCGAAGTCGCCGCCCTTTTCGATGATGCGGACGCCTTCGACGCCGGCGTCCTTCAGCTTGGCTCCTGTCACGAGGCCCGCGAATCCACCGCCGATGAAGGCAACGGTCACCTCATCGAAGCACGGGTCGCGCGGGGCCGGCTCGACGTAGGGGTCTTCGAGATAGTGGGCGAACGACCCGGTTGGTTCGAGATACTGCTCGTTGCCGTCGGGCCTGATCCGCTTGTCCCGTTCTTCGAGGTACCGGGCGAGGATGGCATCGCGGTCGATCGTGCTCATGGCGCTCCTTTGTAGCCCGTGGCATGCGCCGGACCCGAACTGGAGTGACCTAGTCGAGCTCGGCAAGAAACGCCGTCAGCTCCGCATCCTCGATCGGTACCAGCTTCGAGTCGTCGGGGAAGCCCCCCGAGCGAACATCTTCGGCGTAGGCCGAAAAGGCCTCGATCCGGAGCTTCTGAATGCGGGCCAGCTCGGCCGCCAGGTCTGCGTACTGTTTGGCATGACGCGGGACGTGGCCGGTATTGGTCCCAAGAACGTCGGTGGCGAAGAGGTACTGGGCGTCGCAGCCCGAACCCGATCCCATCGAGATCATCACCAGCGATGACCGTTGGCTGATGGCGGTGGCGACCGCAGCCGGCACAACTTCGATTTCGGCCGCGAACGCACCTGCCTCTTCAAGCGCCCTGGTCGCGGCCAAGACCTCGAGGGCCGATGCCGCCGTCTTTCCGACGGCTCGGAAGCCGCCGGTCCATGTTCGTCGGGGTGGGATGAGGCCGACGTGGCCGACAACGGGAATTCCCTCGGCCTTCATTCGGGCGATCGTTTCGAGGCTCGCCGCGCTCCAGACCGCGTCGCCGCCGCGGTTGAGAGCGTCGAAGCCTGCCCGCAGGTAGTCGTCGGTGGTCACAGCGCTTTGGCCGTATTCAATGCCGATCACCATGAACGCGTTGCTCGCCACATCTCGGATCGCCGGGCCCTGAGGCGAGGCGACGAGGGTGTCCTGGACGGTGATGATGTCGATTCCGGCCGCCGACGCCGCCGCTGCCTCATCGAGAGAGTCGACATAGACGTTGGTGAGTTGACGGGTCCCCTTCCACGACTGCAGGTCGGCCACCGTCGGTCGCTTGGCTGTCATAGGTTCGGTTCGTAGTCGTTCATCGTGACTACACACTTGCCGATCACATTGCGCGACTCCAGCATTTGCATGGCCCCCAGCCCGTCCGCCAATGGGAAGGCCCGGCAGACGTAGGGGTCGACGGCTCCGCTCGATGCAAGGTCGTAGATGGCTTGTTCGTTGCGGGCACCCTCTTCTGGGTAGAGCCGTCCATATTCGCCGGCTCTAACGCCGATGACCGAGATCTGCTTGATGAGAATGAGGTTGACGGGCGCCTGGGGCCAGCGTCCGCTAGTGAACCCGATGGTGAGCAGACGGCCGTCGAGGTTGATGCACCGCATCGACTCGTCGAAGACATCGCCGCCGACCGGATCGTAGATGACGTCGGCCCCACGGCCGTCGGTCAGTCGCTTCACCTCGTGGCGGAAGCCGCCAAGCTTCCCGTCGTCGAGGGTGTAGTTGATCACGTTGTCGGCGCCGCGCTCGCTGACAACTGCAAGCTTGTCGTCCCGGCCGCCGGTGGCGATCACGTTTGCTCCCAGGTGTCTGCCGAGGTCGACGGCGGCCAAGCCGACCCCTCCCGTTGCGCCATGAACCAAGAGCGTCTCGCCGGCCTTGAGGTGTCCCCGACAGACCAGGGCCACCCAGGCGGTGAGGTAGGCGGTCTGATACGACGCGGCAGCTGCATAGGTCATGGCCTCGGGTTTCGGCTTCACGTTTTCTACCTCGACGTTGATGGCCTCGGCGAACCCGCCGTAGCGGACGCTGATTATCACGGAATCACCAACCGCGAACTCCTCGACACCGGGGCCGACGGCCGCCACGTGGCCCGCTGCTTCGCCGCCGGGGGCGAAGGGCAGAGGAGGCTTGAATTGATACTTTCCCTGGATCATGAGGATGTCGGGAAAGTTGACGGCGCAGGCCTTGAGGGCCACCTGCACCTGGCCGGCTTCTGGCGGCCCGAGATCGACGGTGTCGAGCGTCACGGTCGTGATGTCGTCGTCGATGGCGTGGCATCGAAGGGTCTGGATCTCGGTCATGCTTGGCCTCCGGGGGACAAACTAGACGACTCGACCATGTTCGGATTCAAATGTCTCCGGGTCGACGGGCAATTCGTCGCCATGCCTGCCGACGAGTCGCTTTGGGTGAAGCTGCCTGCCGAACGGGTGGTCGAACTGATCGACTCAGGAGTCGGCGAGATCTGCGCCCCGAACGGTCGACGCTTCAAGGAATGGGTGGGTATCCGCTCCGTCGACGAGGAGCTTTGGCTCTCGCTCCTTGGCGATGCAGCTTGAGCGCTCCGCAACCGATCGGCTTGCCATGGAGACGGGCGAGGAAGAGCAGGCCCGCTGCTCGGTCAGTTCGTTGACATCGGCCGAAATGCTCATCGCCGGGTCGAAGCCATCATCGAAGCGCGTGTTCAGCTCATCGAAGTACTGATCGAGGCAAAACCTGGCGTCGTCGCTTGCCGGGTCCTCAATGGCCAGCTCGACGAGGCTGGCGGTCAGCAGGCGCTCCACGGTGCCCATGGCATCGATCAGCTTCGAGCGCTGGTCGACGTCAAGCCGGTCCAGGATTGACGACGCCAGTTCGTCGCTGCCATGGTCAGCACCAGTCGTTCCCGCCGTCCGGCGGCCGTCAGCACAACGATTCGTACTCGCGAATCGCTCCTGCTGGCCTCCACGTTCACGAGGTGTTCGGCCTCAAGCGATCGCAGCAGGCGACTCAGGTATCCGGAGTCGAGGTTCAGCTTCGTTCGTATGTCCCTTATGTCGGCCGCCCCATCGCCGACCTGCCACAGGAGTCGTGAAGCCGCCAGAGGACGGTTACGAGCCAGGTAGTTGTCGTTGTACCTGACCTTAGTCAGGGAAATGGGAGGCTAGTCTCTTCGGTATCATGTACTAACATTGTTTACCACTCGATGATCACGGCAATGTCGGACACAATCTCGATAGCAAGGATGCATCAGGCCATGCGCTTCGCCCGCCGAGCTCGATTCGAGACGGTTCATGCCTCGATCAATAGCTGGGCCCGCAGCCAGGCTGACGTTGCCGGTGTTGTTCTGGTCGGTTCGTGGGCCCGAAACGAAGCTCGGCCCGATTCTGATGTTGACGTTGTCGTTCTGTCCAGCTCGTCTGGCTATGTCGACGGGGCCGATTGGATCCAGGAAGCACTGCCGGCCGGAGCGGTATTGATCAGGACCGCAACATGGGGACCGCTCACCGAGCGTCGAGCGCTCTGCCGCGATGGACTAGAGGTTGAGTTTGGCTTCGTCGATCCCAGCTGGGCCGGGACTGATCCGATCGATGTCGGGACCGCTCGGGTTATGGAAGACGGCCATCAGATCTGGTACGACCCGTCGGGACTGCTCGCCGAGCTGGCCTCCGTTGTGGCGGCTCGTTCAGCCGACTAGCGCTGGCTCATGTTCATGATGCCAGTCGGCCCCTCTGGCGGAATGGGCTGAGGGCCGGGCGTTCGTGGAGCCAGGCATCGAGATCGGAGCTATCAAACATGGGCGTGGCGTCTATCGAATAGTGCATGATGCCTCGGCGCTCAACCAACTGCCGAAGCTCTTCGACGGGAACGCCGATGTGTTCGGCCGCAGGAACGAGCCCCACAAGGTCGACGACCTGGGAGCTGCCTCCCGTCACTGACCCGAACAGTGTTTCATCGGTAAAAACAGAGGGCGGGCGCCGCGGTGGTAGATCGAAGACCGATGGGGGCCGTCGTACCTGTCGAGGCATGTGCTGGTGGATACGTTCTGCCATCGATGTGGCCATCTGCGTCACCCCCTGTTGCTTCGTCAACCGTGTTCGCAAACCTTGGTATAGGTTTTAGATGCCACGGGCCGTGAATGCGAGGACCTCGGCTGAGTCAAAGTGACCGGGGTCATAGGGCAACGATTCCTAATCGCCAGTGGCGACCGCAGGACTCGTGCGCCGCAACCAGGAACTGGAGATGGATACGGCATCGGATCTTCAGGGACAGATCGCTTACAGCAGGTACTCCATCGCCTCGAGGGCATCCTCGGGACGAGCATCGTCGAAGAACACAGATTGGATGCTGGCGTAGATTGCATCATCGCTGTGCACCAGATAGCCGGCCTGGTTCACGGGAATGCTTCCGAGGCTTCCGTTGAACACAAAGCTGATCGAGTTCTCGCCAAGGGCGGGACCACCGCCGACCGAAAGCTGGCCAAACGCCGTCGTGCGAGGGTCGAAGAACGAGCCGCAGATCCCGTAGCCGTCCTCGACCGCAGCGAAGGCGGCTGCCGCCGCGTCGGCGGACTCGAATCGGGCGACAAAGCTCTCCAACCGTGGGCCGACGGCAGGGTCGACAGCCCAGGTCGAGCTGGAGAACGCCGAAGGATCGACGCCGCCAAACAAGCCAACACCGGGGCAGGCTTCACGTCGTGGCGCCGTCGTGGCCTCGACGAGTAGGTCGTAGTCTGCGGGTCGTTTGTCGGCCAACGGGTTCTGCTCGATCGCGGCTGGCGTGTTCTCGGCGTCGGCCAACAGGCCAAGATCCGGGTCGACGACGGAGCAACCATCGTCGGCGGCAACTCCAGCGAAACGGTCGGCCAGCCACGCCACGGTCTCCCCGGAGGCGGCGTCGATGGCGTCAGCGTGGCCACGACCCAGGAAGAGACGGAACTCGGCGTTGGTGCCACCGGCACAATAGGTCTCGCGCAGCGCCTCGGTCTGAAGGCGGGGAACGATGTTGTCGAGCTGGCCCTGGACAAAGAGCACCGGGACCTCGATCGGCGAACCTCCTGGTGAGTTTTCCGTGAGGCGGTCGGCCAAGGCTCCGCGGGGCGTAGTGCCGTCCCAGCTGTCTGCCAGTACGAGGTCGTCGTAGCCCCGGTCCCTGAAGGCCACGAACACGTCTCCGAAGCAGCCGTTCTCCACCACATTCATCGTGTCGAGAGCCTCGGTACTGAAGTAGTCGGCCAGATCGACATCGTCGTAAGCGACCGCCATGCCGTGGGCCCCCATGAGCGCAAAGCCCTGGGCGCCGGTGCCGACGGTCGCCATCAACTCATCGAAGCTCGCGGCCGGAGCGGCCGCCACCACACCGACCAGTTGGAGCTCCGGTGCGTAGGAGGTCACCTGTTGCCCCGTCCACAACGCGGCGTGGCCGCCCTGGGAGAGTCCTGCGACGGCGAAGCGACCCGGAGTGCCGACGCCGAGTTGCGGTACGGCCCGGACGATGTCGAGGACGTTGGCGGCTGCGCTCGGTCCGACGAGATAGGGATGGCTGCCGTCAGTTCCGAGACCCTCGTAGTCGGTCACCGCGACCACATAGCCTGCTCGGACCAGCCTCTGTGGCGAGGCCGAGATCAGATGCGGAGCGGTCGACGGGGCGCACATGTCGGCGATTCCCGTTGTGCCGTGAGCCCAGGCAACGATGTTGGCGTCCTCGGCACCTTCGAGGGGCGCCAGCACCCGTCCGCTGACCTCGGTCGACTCGCCATCGGCCCGAGTACTCAGATAGGTGATGGTCCAGGCTCGAAATCCATCGACCTCTTCCTCGATGGCCTGCAACAGGAGACCAGCCGCTGGCTCGTCCGAAGCCGCGGTGTCACTGGATTCCTCGACCTCCTCACCGCGACCATTGCCTTCGCCATCGGCGATGTCATCAGCGGAGGCCGAACCGAGCACACCCACGGTGGTTTCTGAGCTATCAGCTTGGTCGGAGCCGGAGCTGCCAGTACACGCCACAAACACGAGCGTTGCCACAAGACCCAGCACGGCCAACCATCGCCACGAAAATTCCACGTGGTGAACCTAGTACGATCCGAACGCATTGCAATCAAAGGGGCAATCGAAGGGGCAGTCGAAGGGGCCAATCGAAGGACGATCGGTGGGCCGAGTTAGTCGGCCGGCCGCACGGTCCGTAGTCCCATGCACCACTCCCATTCCTCTCGAACCGAGTCCGGCTGACCTTCGAGCAGGAAGAAATAGTCCTCGGGCCGGCTCCCAGGCATGATGCGTTTCAGCCGTTCGAAACGCTCGGTCTGACGCTCCGGACTCGGTGCCTCGTCGAAGAACCGACGAAGGTCGTTCGGAAACTCGATACAAACATTTGCCACTGCATCTCGCACGATGCCCGAGGGGTCATCCCCCCGCTCCACCGCCTGTAGGTCGGCTTCCAGCCGCCGTCGGAACATTTGCACACCACGATCGCTACGGCCGAGATGCTCCTTCGTTCGGTCGGTGATCGTCCCTTGACCTGTCCAACTCATGACGTCCTGGCCGAGCACGTGGGTGGTAAGCGGACGTCCGTTTTCATCGGTGGCTTTGCCCCACCAGTGCGGGATCACATCCTGTACATAGGGTTCGCGCTCGGCCACTACCCGTTCCGTGTGCCAGATGACGCTCAGGGTGTTTCGATCGTCAATCGGTACCCGCCACTCAAAGTGCAACGGTGCGAACAGGTTCGGCATCATCGACAGTCGGGCCGTTGTCCACGAGTCCGATGTGTGGTCCTCGCCTTCATGGAGCCGGCGGTACATGAACCCGTAGTCCCATTCCTCGAAGCCAAGTTTGACGTGTCGAGCCGCATACTCCTCAGGCCGTCCGGTCCGCCCGACATGCCAATTGTTGTGCAGCCATTCGAAGTGCACGGGGTCGATCGAGTTCTCCTGGGCCTGCAGCCAGTTGCACCCGACAACGTGGAGAGCTACCTGCGTGAAACAGTTGTCGTAGGTGAACGGCTCCCAGGTCGGGATAAGCGGTGCAGGATCAGGACCGAGATAGGCCCACACCAAACCGAAACGGGCCTCGGCCCGGTAGGCCAGCGCACAGATACTGTCGCGGAACCGGGTTCCGTCCGAGGTTGTCTCCTCGAACGGCTGATGTACACACTGCCCCTCTAGATCGAACTTCCAGCCGTGGTAGCTGCAGCGGATGCCATCGGCTTCTACGTAGCCATCGACAAGCCCGGCCCGTCGATGCGGACAATGCGGTTCGACAAGACCGAAGCGGCCATCCAAGGTCTGATAGAGAACAAGATCCTCGCCGAGGACCCGTACGGACTTCGTCGACTCTGTTTCGAACTCCGACTCGGCGGCGATGGGATGCCAGTAGCGCCGAAGCAACTCCCCCATTGCCGTATTGGGCCCGACCTCGGTGAGGCGGCGGTTCTGTTCTGCGGTAAGCACCATCGAGGACTCCTGAGACGACTCCGACCGGACCCGGCCGTCACCGTACGACCGAACACGCGAACCCAGGCGTGCCTGGGCCTGGTCCCAGGCTGCCTCATACTCACGGCCGGGCGCCATCGGGGCCGACACGATCGGGGTGGCATCGGGGCTGTCGTCGCGACAGGATGGCAAGATGCTCGCCTCTTATTGTTGGCCACAAAGCGGTTCCGCTGGTGAGTCGATCGAGGTCTCCATCAGTTCGCAGGCCCCAATCTGCACTCTCTCGGTGGCTAGGGTCGGCGCCTCGGAGGAACCGATCCTTGAGCGAAACATCGAAGGTCTTGCCGAACTGCCCATACCGGACGACGTTGCCGTCAACGGCTGTGGATGGCCACCGGCGCTCACACTCGACATCGACCCGTCGTGGCGATCGGGTTTCTACCTCGTCCGAGTGGAGTCCGACGGCGAAGCAGCCGAGGCCTTTTTTGTGGTCAGGCCCAGCGAACCCGGCGATGCCCTGCTTGTACTTTCGACTTCAACCTGGGCCGCATACAACGACTGGGGAGGGCCCAGCTTCTACACCGGCGGACACGTTTCCTCACAGCAACGACCCTTACCGAGAGGCTTCCTCGACAAGCCTGACCCACACCGCTATCGGGTGGCTCGGGTCGGCCAGCTACCGCCTGAAGAGGTTGCCGCCTACTTCAAGGACTACTCGTACTGGTCAGCGGCCGCTGGTTGGGCGAACTGGGAGCAGCTCTTCGTTCGTTGGGCTGAGGAGAACGGTCTACGGCTCGACTTTGCAACCAGCCTTGATCTCGCCATCGATCCTGGTCTGATCGATCCCTACAAGACCTACATCAGCGTCGGTCACGACGAGTACTGGTCGTCGTCGATGCGCGATGCGGTCGAAGGGTGGATCGAGGAAGGCGGTAGCGCCGTCTTCTTCTCGGGTAACACGGCCTTTTGGCAGATCCGCTTCGAGGGCGACGGCACCAAGGTGATCGGCTACAAAAACGACTACAAGCTTGATCCCGTCATGGGCACCGATGCCGAGCACTCCGTGTCGACCATGTGGAGCGACCCGCTCTGCCAGCGCCCGGAGTCGGAGATGACCGGCGTCACGTTCACCAGGGGTGGCTACGCCCATTGTCAAAATGCGCCATACGGGTCCGGTGGCTACACCATCTGGCGTCCCGAACACTGGGCGTTCGATGGGCTCGACCTTCGGGCCGGTGACATCGTCGGTGCCGAGCCGGTTGTGGTCGGCTATGAGTGTGACGGGTGTGAGCTCGAACTCGTCGACGGCCTGCCCGTGGCCTCCGGCACCGGTGGTACCCCGCCAAACTTCGAGGTGCTCGGTACCGCTCCGGCCCACCTTTGGGCCACCGAGGAGGGCGCTCCGGGTCTGCCAGAGACCTACATCGGTGAGCTGAACTGGGTTGCCGAGCGACTTGGTGGTGGCGACACGGCGGAGAACCGACGACGCTTCGCAAACGGCAGCGCGGTGCTTGGGGCATTCGAACGAGGTCGGGGCCACGTCTTCACGACCGGTTGCACCGACTGGGCCTACGGATTGAACGATCCGGCGGTGTCGCGCATAACCCGCAACGTACTGGCTCGATCCATGGATCTTGGCTGAAGGCGATGAACCTACCAGGGAGGTACCAACGATGGATGTAACGAAGTCACAGGAGCTCTACCAACGGGCCAGTGCCGTCATCCCCAAGGGCATCGGCGGCCACTACGGCTACGCCGTGACCGAGCAGTCACCGGTGTTCTTCGAGTCGAGTTCGGGGTCAAGATTCACCGACATCGACGGCAACACCTACATCGACTGGATGTGCGCCTACGGTCCGATGATCCTCGGATACAACCATCCGGCGGTCGAGGAGGCGGCGGCCAAGCAGATGGCCGCTGGCAATACGGTTAGTCTGGCCTCACCGGTGCTGGTCGAGTTGGCGGAACAACTGGTCGAAATGGTCACTGGAGCCGACTGGGCCCTCTTCGGCAAGAACGGTGCCGACTCGACAACGCTCGCCGTCATGATTGCCAGGGCCGCCACCGGTCGGAAGTACGTGGTGAAGATCGACGGCGGCTACCACGGTTCCGCCTCATGGATGCAACCACCGGGGAATCCGGGGACGGTGACCGAGGACCACGATCTCGTGCTGAGTGTGCCGTGGAACGACGCCGACGCCCTCAAGAAGGTGATCGACGAGAACAAGGACGAGATCGCCTGCTTCATGTCATCGCCTTATCACCACCCCGTTTTTGAGGACAACGACGGTCCCGCCGACGGCTACTGGTCGAGTGTCGAGGCAATGTGCCGGGCGGCAGGCATCGTGATCATCGTCGATGATGTGCGCTCCGGGTTTCGGATCAACCTGGCGGGCTCACATGTTCCGTACGGCTTTCAGCCCGATCTCATGTGCTTCGGCAAGGCTCTCGGCAACGGCCACCCGATCGCTGCGCTGACCGGTACCGACGAGATGCGCCAGGCCGCGATCGATACCTTCTACACCGGCACCCAGTTCTTCAACGCGGCCCCGATGGCGGCCTCCCTGGCCACGCTGCGTGAGCTGCAAAGGATCGACGGGGCCAACGTGATCACTGATCTGGGCCGACGGCTCAACAGCGGTCTGGTCGACGTCGCCTCGTCACGAGGCTACGAGTTGCGGGTGACCGGGATCCCAGGCATGCCCTACTACCGCGTCGTCAGCGAGCAGGGCTTCTCTTTCCACGCTCGATGGATCGCCGAGTGCGTGAAGCGGGGGGCCTATCTGCTGAACTACCACAACAACTTCGTCTCTGCCGCCCACGATGATGAGGATCTGGAACAGACCTGGCGCATCGCCGACGACGCCTTCGCGGCCTTGACCTTATGACGGGATCGTGACCGAATCTTTGGCCGCCGAGCCGGGTCGGCGCCGGGTGGCCGATGTCTGGGCCAACCACTGGACACCTACGTTCTTCGACGACTATCCCCCGATGCAGGAACTCTACGATCGGGTAGGCATCGCCAGCCGGGCTCAACTCGACGGCGTGCGACTCTCCGACGAGGCGGCGGCGGCCGGTGTGGAACGGGTCATCATCTCAGCAACCGATCTTGGCTCACCGATATCCTCCTGGCCGAGTTCGACCGACGATGGACCCCGGTCGATCAATGCGGCAGTGGCAGAGGCCTGTGCCAAGGATCCCGATCGATTGATTCCCTGTGCCAGCGTCGACCCTCGACGGGGGCTTAGCGCGGTGCGTGAGCTGCGCAGCCTGGCTACCGAGCACGGCTTCGCCGCGCTCAAGGTACTCCCGTTCCTCTACGACCTCCCACCGAACGACCGGGCGTACTATCCGCTGTACGCAGCATGCGCCGAGCTCGGGATCCCGGTACTGGTGCTGACTGGCCACACGGCCGTGCTGCGACCGAACGAAACGGGTCGCCCCCACTATCTCGACGATGTCGCTCTCTTCTTTCCCGAGCTGACCATCGTGGCCGGCCATGCTGGCTACCCGTGGACCGACGAGCTGATCGGTCTGGCCTGGAAGCACGAGCGTCTGTTCATCGACACCTCGGGCCATCGGCCAAAACACTTTCCCCCACAGCTCGTACAGTTCATGTCGACCTACGGCAGGGGCAAGGTGCTTTTTGGCACCGGTTGGCCGATGATGGACCCCGCCGTGCCTCTCGGCGACATCGACAGGCTCGGTCTGCCCCCGGAAGTTGTCGATCGGTACCTGTGGTCGAATGCAGCAGCAATCTGGGGCTGGTCGTGACCGCCCCGCTTGGCGGCATTCGAGTCGTCGACCTCACCATGTTCGTCTCTGGGCCATTCGCGTCGATGATGCTTGGCGATCTCGGCGCGGAGGTGATCAAGGTCGAACCGTTGACGGGCGATCCGGTACGCAACAATGGCATGGGGACCCTGATCGACGGTGCCAGCGCCCAGTTCCAGAGTTTCAACCGCAACAAGCGCTCGATCGCCATCGACATCAAGAACGACGAGGGCCTGCAGCTCCTTCAAACCTTGATCGAAGGTGCCGATGTACTCGTCGACAACTTTCGGCCCGGGGTGATGCAACGCTTCGGGCTCGACCATGCCACGGTCTCAGCTGACAATCCCGGTCTGGTCAGCTGCTCGATCAGCGCGTTCGGCAGTACCGGGCCCTGGAACCATCGACCGGGCTTCGATCTCGTGGTCCAGGCCCTTGGCGGTGCAATGAGCCTGACCGGCCACCCCGAAACCGGTCCGGCGCATGTGCCGTTCCACATTGGCGATACGGCCAGCGGCATGTTCGCCGCCATCGGCATCCTGGCTGCGCTGACCGAGCGGTCGAGAACCGGGCTCGGCCGATCGGTCGACGTCGGTCTCCTCGACGCTCAGGTGGCGTTGCTTTCCGACGAGATCACAAACCACGCAGCAGGTCGACCCGGTACCCAGCACGGCGGTGGACACCCCGAGCTGTTTCCCTATCAGGCCTTTCCGACCAGGGATCAGCCCCTGGTGATCGCAGCAGTTGGTGTCGACAAGTTCTGGCCGGCGCTGTGCGATGTTTTGGAGCGCCCTGACCTGGCCGAGGATGGCCGGTTTTCGACAAACGAAGGTCGTGTGATTCACCGGAACCACCTGACCGAGCAGGTCGGTGCCGTGTTAAAAACAAGGAATCGCGACGAATGGTTGGAGTTGCTTGAGCGGGCCGATGTGCCTGCCACTCCGGTCAACGATCTCGACGCGGTTATGGACCATCCTCAGGTAGCGGCCCGATCGATGTTGGTGCATCTTCGACCGAACCCCGAGGAGTCGGCAACGATCACCGGCAACCCCATCAAGACCGAGGGACACCAGCAGACATACGCGCCGGCTCCTCGCCTCGGTGCAGACACGATCGCGGTGTTGCAGCAGAACCTTGGCCTGGATCGAGGAGCGGTCGAGGCTCTCCTCCAGTCTGGCGCGGTTGCCTCGGCCGACCACCCCATGGAGTAGAGCGGCTCAGAGCGCTGGCTTAGGGCAGAACCTGATCGGAAACGATCTGGTCGCAGAGGTCGAGGCACTGTTGGCAGACGTTTACGGTGCGATCCTTCCTGCGGGCGATCCCACCAGACTCCTTGCCGGTCACTCCGCAGAACGAACAGGTACGCCACTCCTGCTCGTCTCCAAGTGTCTCGCGGATCTCGACCACACACTCTGCACAGATCTGTACGGCCGGGCCGGCGATGAGATTGCCTCCGCCGTTCAGCTGTTTGCGGTCGCAAAACGAGCAGGGCATGATCGCGTCGGCTTTGCGTCGCCGTCGGCCCGGTATGCCACCTGAAGCACTGACAATCTGGTGAATACGTTGTCTGCTGAGCCCGAGTTCTTTGGCGATCTCGCTCAGCGAACCACCACCAGCATGTAAACGGCGAATCGCGTGGCGGTGGTTGGCTTCCGCCGCCTTCAAATCCTGCTTGCGATTGGCGACCAAGTCAGCCCACTGCTTGGCGGCGCCCAGATCATCTTTATCCAGTGCCATTTCCCCAATGTTACCGCGGGAGATGTTCGGTGTCTAGAGGTCCTTGACAGGCCGACGAATCGGTTCCCGAGTGGCCTGATTCGGCCTCGATCAAGGCCGGGCGGCGGTGCCTGTCGGCGGGGTGATGAAAGAAATGGGGGTCAATTGCTTAACAAGAGCGGATGAATTGACGAAAGACCTGTGAGTTCGTGTGGAAGTCGACCTGTAGAGAGTGACGCAGGCCCAGTCTCACATCGTCTCAGACCACAACAACAAACCCGTCGCGACTGCGACACGAAAGGCAGCTCAGCATGGCTCTTGATGACGTAATGAAGGAAGCAATGGACATCGGCGGCGCAATCGGTGTGGCCCTGGTCGACTTTGGCTCGGGCATGACCCTGGCCACAGCCGGTGGAGGCGGACTCGATCTTGAGATCGCGGCAGCCGGAAACACCGAGGTTGTTCGGGCCAAGATGGCAACGATGGCTCAGCTCGGTCTGAACGACAAGATCGAAGACATCCTGATCACCCTGGGCGACCAGTACCACCTCATCCGCCTTATGGCGACCGATAGCCAGGACGGACTGTTCATGTACCTGGCCCTCAACCGTGCAACGGCCAACCTGGCCATGGCTCGGCGTCAGCTCGAGGCTATCGAGAGCAAGGTCAGCGTCTGATCGTAACGACGGCCGTCCACCCCTAGACCCGATCGGCGAGCAACATGAATATGCACTTCAGCTTCAAAGTTGTCGTTGCTGGCGCCTTTGCCGTCGGCAAGTCCACGTTGATTCGAGCTATCTCCGACCGGGAAGTCGTTGGGACGGAGGCTCCGACCTCAGGGGCGGAAGCTCAGGTCAAGGACACGACCACTGTCGGTATGGAGTATGGAACGCTAAAGGCTGAAAGTGACGGCTTCACGGTCGAGCTTGATGTCTACGGCGTGCCCGGTCAAGACCGGTTCAGCTTCATGTGGGACATCGTCGGGGTAGGGATGGACGGCTTGTTGCTCTTGGTAAACGCCAACGAGCCAGAGACCTGGGAGGAGAGCAGGAGCTTGGTCGAGCATTTCACGGCCAAACATGACGTACCTGTTCTGATCGGCATCAATAGGGCCGACGACCTACCAGACGCAGTCGATGTAGTGAGGTCGGCGATACCGATCGCTGGCGCCAACTACAGCTTGTGCAACCCGACGAACCGCGATGAGTCACGTGAGATGTTGACCGAGCTGCTGTTCCTCGTGCTGGAGTCTCTGCCCGAAGAAGACGAAGAGCCAGATTCCGAATCGGCTGATGGCGAAACCGATTCCATCCCCGAACACGCCGTATCCAGCTAGGTATCGACATGACAGACACGACAGCCCAACTTGATTCCGGTGAGGCAAGCATTGCTCTCGAGCGGGCCCTTACGAAGCTAACCACCTCGGTGGCCAACGTACGTGGCGCTCTCGTTGCCTCGCCAGACGGCCGTGCCCTGGCATCGGCACTCGTGGATCTCGATCCGCGTTCGACAGCGGCAATCGTGGCGTCATCACGAGGGCTTGGTGAGCGACTTGCCGAGCTGACAGGGTCCGCGGCGCTCAAGGAAATCATCGTTCATTCATCGAACGGCTATCTGGTGATCTACTCGGTCGCCGACAAGGGCGCATTGACCGTACTGACAACAGCTGCGGTCAACCTTGCCCTTTTGCACCTACGTGCGAATGACCTCATCGAGGAACTCGTCCAACTCGTTGACGCAATAGACGACGACTACTAGGCGACCCGTCGCCAAAGACAGTCGATCGATCACGGACGACCCGTTATCCCCCAAATAAGCCAGAAACACTTATCTAACAAACAAAGGATCAGCTATGCAGACTGAAGCTCAGGTAAACACGATTATCGAAGAGATGGCCCAAGACATCCCCGGCTTCATTGCCGCGGCGCTCGTCGACCTCGACTCTGGCATCACGCTCGGCGTCTACAGCAGCCGTGACGACTTTGACTTGTCGTCAGCCAGCGCGTTCAACAGCGAGCTCGTCAAGCAGAAGCAGAAGATCATGGGCGCTCTGCAGATTGACGCCACGCTTGAGGACATCACGATGACGCTGAGCGATCAGATTCACGTGATCAAGATGGTCACCACGACCACGTTCCTCTATCTCGCCGCCGACCGCGGGTCGGCGAATCTCGCCATTGTTCGCAATGGCATTGAGCGTCGGGCAGCGGAACTGTCCGCCTGAAATCTTGCGTCGAGGTCTGCGGCCGTGAGGGCGAGCCCGCGGCCGCAGACTCGACAAGTCGGAGGCGCCCTACCGACAAGGACGGCTCCTCATCAAGCAGAACGCTATGAAACCGCCGAGCTATGGAAGGAACGCGTTGACATCCGAAACATCTGATCAACCCGACTTCAAATCTTTGGGAATCGTCAGCAAGGGCGAGTTCAAAGATCTACTCCAGCTCGCGGTCGACCACAACCTCTACGGCACGCTCACGCTCATAGCCGAGGACATCACCACGTTGACATTCATCGATGGTTATGTCGTGACTGAATCAGGCGAGATCTCGAACCGCGCCCTCGACCGTGAACGAATGTCGGCCATGCTCCAGAAGCTCCTCGATGGCGACGGATTCGTTGGCCGGTACCGGTTCGAGGTTCTGTCAGGCCGCCAGGCCGTTCACGAAGCTCCTCGCTTCAACCCGATCGCTCTGGCTGGAGCCAGGCGGGTTGTCGCCAAGCCAGTCAAGAAGCCGGCGGCCGCTCCGGCGGCAACAAAGTCAACCTTCGATACAGCGAACCTTGGCACATCGAAGGCGGAACACCTCCTGACGCCGACGGTCGAAGCGGTCATGGCAGCGGAGCCAGCGGCCGAGCAGCGACGCCACAACGATCCCCTCTTCGACAGTCTCCGGAAACTGCCGGATCCTGTGAGCCAAACCCGTCAGGTGGGGGCCGAGCGGCCAACGCCGCGCCAGGGTGCCAACAGTCGGGATGGAGCCGACGCCGGCAGCGCTCAGGTGAAGGTGGAACGCCGCCGCACAAAGAAGACAGCTGGTTCCGCCCCGGCCACTCCCGCCGATGCCGCCAGGTCGACCGATGCTGTCGAATCTGTCTCGGCCGACTCCAACCCGGAGCCGAGCAGGAAGCCAAACCGCCGCACGGCCTTGCGCCGCCTCATACGAACACTTTCCTCCTGATTGGAAGCTGACGCAGATGGACAACAACACGATCTCAACCAACGGCGCACTCGTGCTTCGAATCGTCCTTGGAGGCGCCCCGGCCTCCGGTAAGACATCTACCGTAGAAATGCTGGGCAAGGGGCTTGGTCAACCGACCCGGATCCTCCAATTCTCGACGGATGACACCCCCCAGCACATCGACTGGATGGAGTACCTCGGCGGTCGTCACGACGGCAAGCCGATCCACACTCAGCTCATCTCGGTCTCGAGTGCCGGGTCGACGTCTGTGCGTTCGAGAATGTTGCAGTCGGCCGACGTTGTTCTCTTCGTCGTCGACACCACACCAAAGGGTCTAGCTGGTGCCGTCATAGCGATGGCCGAGTTGAAACGATCCATGTCGGAGATCGACGTCGAGCATCCAAAGATCATTGTCCAGGCAAACAAGCGCGATGTCGAAGGAGCGGTCGACCTTGAGAGCCTCAGAGGCAGCTTGTCGGTCGATCAGGACGTCGCCATCATCGAGACCATTGCCACCGATGGTGACGGCATTCGACAAGCATTCATCTACTCGGTCCGGGCCGGTCTTGAACGCATAACGCGCCTGGGTGCAAACCGGGCATCGGCGGAGCCCGCGACCCCCGAGCGTGTGATCGAGTTTCTCGAAGCGTCTTCCGCAACGAACGGGTCACCAACCAACGCCGCCAGTTCGGCACCTTCGGCCGAATCCGATGAGGTAAAGCCGGCGAAGGAAGAGCCATCAGCAGACAACACCAGGGCCGCCAAGAGCCAGGCTCCAGCGAGCCAGGCTTCGGCGAGCCAGGCCGTTGAAGGCGAGCCCGAGAAGAGCCAGGCTTCGGCGAGCGAGGCCGACAAGAGCCAGGCTTCGGCGAGCGAGGCCGACAAGAGCCAAGTTCCGCCGAGCCAGCCTTCAGCGATTCAGGCCGCCGAGGGCCAGGCCAACAAGAGCCATGCCAAGAAAGGCCAGTCCAAGAAGCGCCAGCCCAAGAAGAGCCAGGCTGCCAAGAGCCAGCCCAAGAAGAGCCAGGCTCCGACGAAGCGGCCGGCATCCGGAAAGGGCCCGACGGTCGCGAAGCCACAGGTCAAGGAGCCAACCAGCCGCGCCACCGACCCGTCGACGGTCGACAAGACAGCGCCGATCGAGGCCGCCTCCGCGCCTCCCGCGGCAGCTGCACAATCGGGCGAGACCGATGGATTCGCCATTGTCCAGCGAACCGAGGTGGCCAAGGAACGACGATCTCAATCCGCACCTGCCGGCGGCCGCGACACAGGGGTGTCCACTGCCGCGGCGAGGAAGAAGCAACAGGCGGCTGCTGCAAAGAAGAGGCGGCAAAAGGCCAACCAGGCCGAGAACCGATCGATGGACGCCGCCAGAACAGTGAAGGAATCGGCTCGCCGCAAGAATGATCAGGACAAGGACAATCTTGACCCCGCCGATGCCGGAGCACCACCGCCGCCCGACGACACCCATCGTTCAACCCACCAGCCACCACCACCAGACCCAGGCAGCGAGTCGCCGCCTGAGGAACAACGGCCGCTCAACAAGCTCTTGAGCCTGATCAAGGGGTCCTAGCCGGACGTCAGTCGGTCTTCGGTCGTGTTATCGACCGAGGAACCTGGCTGGCCGCTTATCGAGAAAGGCGGCGCAGGCTTCGGCATGGTCTGCGGTATTTGAGGTAATGCCCATCGGCCCGGTCACGAGGTCGAGGGCCCCGAGGAGATCGGTCTGTTGTGATTGTCTGACCACCTGTTTCATCAGCCGGATGGCCACGGTCGGGCCAGCAGCCAACCGGGTGGCGAACTCCTGCATGTCGGCAAGCAGGGTGTCATCGTCGCAGAGGCGCGAAACGATCCCGATACGTTCGGCCTCTTCGGCCTCTTCGGCCTCTTCGGCCTCTTCGGCCTCTTCGGCATCGATCATGTCGCCCGTCCAAAGCAGCTCAAGGGCTTTTGGGGTGCCGACCAAGCGGGGAAGCAGCCAACCCCCGCCATCGCCTGGAACGAGGCCCAGCTTGATGTAGCTCTCGGCGAAGCCCGGGCGAGGCGGCTGGCCGCCGCCCTCGATCAACCGGGACGCTCGGTTCTCTCCATCGGCCGCGAGGTTCAGCTGAAGGCCTGTCGCTAATGGCGGCCCTGTCGTCGGCAACTCGATAGGCCTCAGCCGGGAAAGTTGGTCACATGGCGGAGATGGGCCTCGAAGTCCTCTGGAGACCTCGCCTCCCGCTCGGCAACCAGCGCCTTGGAGTCGTCGCCGCAAGGAATGTGGCGGGGCGAGGCTGGATCGGTGGCGGCAACGATGTCGGCCGCCACTTCAGCGGCCGAAGCCAGATTGTCTCTTCCCGGCATGGTCGACCAGCCCTTTTCCCACTCCCGGTTGAGGGGCCGGTATGGCGAGCCGTCCGGGGCCCGCTCACTGATCAGGTTTGACGGGAAGGCCGTTGGGATCCGACCTGGCTCGACCACACGAACCCGAATCCCGAATCTCGATGTCTCGTAGTGGAGGGCGTCGGTCAAGGCCTCGATGGCGTGCTTCGACGCGCTGTAGACCGGCTGGAAGGGTACGGCAACCCGACCAACGATTGAACCAACGTTGATGATGGTGCCACTACCGGCCGCCCGCATCGTGGGCAACACCGCCTGGGTCATGGCGATGGTCCCGAACACGTTGGTCTCAAAGACGCGACGATAGACCTCTTCTGCGGTGTCCTCGAGTGATCCGATCGCTCCGATGCCTGCATTGTTGACAAGGACGTTGATCGAGCCGTGGCGGTCTATTACCTCGGCACAGGCCTCCTTCACCAACCCGGAGTCTGTCACGTCGAGTAGGACCGGCTCGATGGCCAGACCGCCCACTTGCTCGGCGAGCTCATTCACCGACTCCGGGCGTCTGACACCGGCAACGACCTTGTCGCCTCGGCGGCCGAAGGCCAGCGCCGTTTCGAGCCCGATGCCGGAGCTACATCCGGTGATGACGACGCATCCCATGGTCATGGTCTCCTTCTCAACGTTTGCCCCGGTGGTCCGGATGCTGGCCGAAGGACCGGGCTCAGGTCAACACCGGGCGACGGGCCGGTACGAAGTCCGGGCTGTTGTGGTCGGCGAGGAGCCACCGGCTAACCTGCCGGACGTGGAACTCTCGGACCGGTCGCTGGGATGGTTGCGCTACCTCGATCGTAAGGCGCACACACCGGACAACTGGAGCCGCAACGGCCAACCCCACTCCCATTGGGACGACCGCTCCGATCCCCCGATGGCGAGTTGGCACCGCTTCGATCTTGTCGATTCCTCCTATGCCATGGGCCTGATGGCGCATCGCACCCCGGCATGGACGGAACGGTACGTGGCGATCCTCGATCAGCTGATCGAGCGTCACACCGGTTGGTGGTCGGCCGCCGATTGGCTGACCCAATTTGGACCAGACCCGGATCGGGCCAGCTATCCCGATGCTTACAAGCCCCTCATCCCATCGCAGCTTTGGGGCGACTACGACGTTCCTGGGTGGACGGCAAACGGCACAGAGCCGTGGGGCACGCAGATGGACCCTGTCGCGGCCGACGGCATGCTCTTCTACAAGGGCTTCTTCCTGGTTCTCCTCGGCATCCGTTCGATGATCGACCCGTCCGACCGATGGAATCGGCCCTTCGAGATGATCCGCGACGGGGAAAACACGTTCACGTGGACCCACAGCGACATCTCCGAGTATCTAGCCAAGCAATGGCTGGCCGCACCGGTCGGCTGTCATTGAGAGAACACCAAGATCTGGCCATTTTGACTGGCTGGAGCGGGCCTCGGTCTGAGGCTGCACGACAACCGATACGGCACCGACCATCACCAGCAGGCGTTCGCGCCATGGTGGGACTACGCAAGGGAGCGCTATCTCGACCTGGCCGGTGATGCCTCGCCCGAGATGACGACGCTCTACTACGACCCCCAGCTCGATGTCCACCACCGCCTGCCGGTGGCATCGGCCATTACCACATCGTTTTACGCCGCACCCCAGACACCGGACGACGCTCGCCGTCTGTTCGCCGCAGCCTGCACCTCCCTTAAGCTCGACGGTGATATCCAGCTACCGCTCCGCGCCGGCCGGGGCTATCCTTCGGCACTGGTTCTGGCCAAGGAATGGGACCTCGCCGACCTCGCCGCTCGTCTGAGCGCGGCCTTTGAGTCGTGCTACGAACCGACGTGGGACGACGACCTCGGAGAGTTCACCTGGGGATTAGGCCTCGATGAACCCCATCCGCGGGGCCAGTTCAATGCATTCCTGGCGGCGGCCGAGGCCGGTGGGCCCGGTATGTGGTCCCGCCTTTCGGCTTCGCCCCTCGAACCGTGCCCTCAGGTCGTCGACGTCGACTTCCCAACCCTGGCCCTCAGTCGGGCCGAATGGGTCAACGGGATTCTTCACCTGAGATTGTCTCCGCTCAAACCGAACCCAAACGTACGGACCTCGTTCCGCATCGTCGGTGCCGAGCCGCGGCTCTGGGAGCTGAGTGGCATCGAAGGAGCCAGCATGGACGTCACCTCGAATTCGGTCATCGTGCGGGTACCCCTCGTCGAGGCTGATATTGAGTTCACGCCTAGCAGCTACTAGCACTAAGGGTCGACGACCGACCTGAGACAGAAGGGCAAGCCGTGAAGATCGCACGATTCCGAATTGGTGATGGAGAGCCCCGGTTGGGTGCCGTTGATGGCGACAACGTCGTTTCATTGGACGCCCTCGGCCTCGGCGACGATGTGGTCGCCGCGGCCATGCTCGATCCCGCGGGCCGCGATGGGGCGTTGGAGGGAGCCGAGCGGCTACCTCTCGCGTCCGTATCCCTTCTTGCACCCGTGGCCCGGCCACCGAAGTTCCTCGCCATCGGCCTCAACTACATCGATCACATCGAAGAGGGTGGGCGTGAGGTTCCGAAGCACCCGATCTTCTTCAACAAGCAGTCGACCTGTGTCAATGATCCGTTCGCCGATGTGCCCATCCCGGCCGCGGCTCCAAACGCCGTCGACTACGAGGGCGAGCTCGGCATGGTCATAGGAACCGAGTGCCGTGGTGTTTCTGCCTCGGATGCTGCGTCGGTGGTCGCCGGTTACACGATCGTCAACGACGTGTCGGTCCGGGACTGGCAGCGTCGGGCCCCGACGATGACACTTGGCAAGTCTTGGGACGGCCACGGTCCGGTCGGGCCATGGCTTGTAACCACCGACGAGATGCCGGAGCCCCACGGCCTGCACATGGTGACGAAGGTCAATGGCGAGGTCCGTCAGGACACCACAACCGACCTGATGGTCTTCAACTGCTGGGACCAGATCGAGACGCTGAGCACGGTCTGCACCCTGGAGGTCGGCGATGTGATAGCCACCGGAACCAGCAGCGGGGTTGCCGCCTACTTCGATCCACCCAAGTTCCTCAAGGACGGCGATGTCTGCGTCATCGAGGTCGACGGCATCGGCAGCCTCGAAAACACCTTCGTCAACGAATAGCCATCCAACCATCACCCCGTGGCGAAGATGAGCTCACCGTTTCGGCTCGTGTAACCGCCCCGATGGGCGCCCTTGCCGACGTCGGCAAAGAACGCCTTGAAGGTCTCCGGCAGCTCACGATTGTTCGGCATCGACAACCAAATTCGAAGTAGATGGCGTTTCCGGTCGGGCTCGTCCCAATCGACGAACGCCGTTCGAAGGTGCAAAACGGTGTGGTTGTGTACGAACAACATCGCACCGGGCCCAAACACGCGCTCGACCCACATGTCCGGTTCCGAGGCGGTTTGCTTCACGAACTCGACGGCCTCGATCTGGATCGGTGTCAGCGCCGGAGCGCCCGCGTTTTTCTCGGCATCGATGAGGTTGGTTCGGACATAGGCGCACGATGGGCGCCCGCCAGCCAACCCGAAGACAGGAATCTCGTACCACCCGCGCTCCCCCGTCGGCTGGTTGTTCTGCCAGGAGCAAGGCAGGGGTGCATAAAGCTCCGCCATCAGATCCGGCCGAGCCTGGGCGATGCGGTCGTGGGTGGTGACCGAGCTTGCGATGCGAGTAACGCCGCCACTACGGGCAGTTCGGAGGAAGAACAGACCGGATACGTCGCATACGTCGGCATGGAAGTTGAGCTCGCTGTTCGAGGTGTACCCCCGACCTGCCCGGCCGCTGATCCCGGTTCCTATGTCTCGTACATCACCGATGAGGTCACCGCGGTGGCTTTGGGCCACCGGGCTGCCGATGGCGTTCGACAGACCCCACCACAGAACCCGGAGTTCCTCATCGGAGAACCGCTCGACCGGGAACCCCTCGTAGGCCACCACTCCCTCACCCTCGATCAGGCGATGACGAACCTCAGCCACAAGATCACCGAGTTCGCCGGCCGAGAAGTCGGTTGTGGTCGAGGTGAGATTCAGATCAAGTCCGCCACCGCTTTCGCGGTAACGATGCAATGCCGCCTCAAGCGCCGCGATCTCTGAGTTGCGAAAGGCACGGCGCCAGCCGGGATCCAACGTGTCTGCGGTCCACGCCGCCGGATCCGGCGGTTCCCGCCCGTTGTGTGAGGCCACCAGAGCACGGTCAGGGTCGGGGAGCTCGAGCCGTCTACTCTCCAAGCTGACAAAGTCATCCGACCACTGGCCGACGTCGAATCCCGTGAGACCGAGATCAGCGTGGTGCAACTCGATCTCTCGCCAACGCATCCAGGGAAGATCCTCGACCCGGCCCTCAACAGTGCCGGCACGCCAGTGTCCCCGCCATGCCAGATCGGTGTTGGCTGCGAGCGCGCGGTCAAGGGCCTTTGAGCTGGCGATCACGTCGGCGACCAGGTCGGCCGCAGGGCGTGACGCACCCTCATCGATTTCGAGGTCGCGGGTGCCAGCCGGACCTGGATAGCGCTCGGCAACATCGCGCCGTTGGGCGGCTGAGACGGCCCTGGTTATGGAGTCGGCGTTGCGGGCCAGATGGGTCAGAACATGGCCTCGCGACCATCCAGGTAGACGTGATTCGGCCCTGATGCTGTGGTCATTCAGATGACCTCGATCGAGTTCGGAGGCAAGGTGTTTGTTTAGGCGCCGTTGAGCCGCCCGCATGCCGCTCAGGGCCGAATCCACGCGGAGACCACCAGGTACCGGAGCCGCGTTGGGGGCCGTGGATTCAGCCATGGTTCACGCCCTCCGGGCCTTCCACTGCAGCTCTGACACGGGGAATGACGTTCTTTGCCAAACGCTCGAGCGACGGGTTCATCAGCGACGGTGCCATGCCGGGGGCGGCCCCCCAGGTCACGATGTCGGTGATCCCGTAGGTCTTGATAAAGGTCACTAGCTCGTTCACACAGTGGTCCTCGTCGCCAACGATCCATCCCTGAGGAATGGACGTCTGCTCAGGGTCGAAGGCCGAGAGTTTGTCTGGCGTTTCAGAGAAGAACTTGGCGTAGACGCCCGCCCGGTAACGTTCGGCGGCCTTGATCGGCGCCCAGTCACGTTCACGATCGTCGGTGACCAGGCAGGATCGGATGATGCCGACCCGGTAGTTCTCGGGGTTGCGTCCCGTTGCCCGCAGTTCCTCTCTCCATGGTTCGAGCACCACCTCCGGCGCCCCTTGTGGCAGGAGATTCGTGTCGAACCGAGCTGCTCTTTTGGCGGCATTTGAACTCATTCCCGCAATCCACAGCGGTGGTCCACCCTCCTGTACCGGATCGGGCGTGACACGCAGATCGTCGAACCGGTATCGCTTGCCGGAGAACGAAAACCGTTCGCCTCGCCATGCCAGCTGCAGGATCTGAACCAGTTCCTCAGTAAGAGAGACCCGGCGAGACTGTGGGATGCCGAAACCCTTGAACTCATGCGCGGCGTAGCCCATTCCCAAGCCCAGCTCCATACGCCCGCCGGAGATGTTGTCGAGGATGGCCAGATCTTCGGCCAACCGAACGGGGTGAGCGAACGGTGCAAGCAGGATGTCTGTCGAAATCCGAATTCGGGAGGTCCTGGCCGCAACCGCCCCCGCAACCGGAACAAAGTTCGAAAGATGACCGTCTTCGAGAAAGTGGTGCTCGGTGAACCAGACCAGGTCGAGGCCGAGCTGATCGGCCAGCTCTATCTGCTCCAACGCCTCTGCATAGACGACGTCGAGAGGGGTGTCGCTGCCCGGCGGTCTGCGGAAGTCGTGAACGACGCCGAATCGGAGCGGTTGGGCCATGGCTGAAACCCTAGTGGCGCCTGAACAAAGGCTCCCATCGTCGAGCCGGGATCGGCAATGATGGCCGGGTGACGGAGCGAATACACGACGACGAGCCCGACACGAGCGAAGAGATCGCGAGAACATTGCTGCAGGCCGAGTGCCCTCAGTGGTCACAGCGGCCGCTCGACTACCTACAGACCTCAGGTACCGACAACGCCATGTGGCGGGCGCGGCTCGACGGCGAGCCAGACGTCGTCGTCCGTCTTCCGAGGCGGCCGGATGCTGCTGCCGGTGTCATCCGGGAGATGGCCGTCTTACAACGGGTGGCCAAGGCCCGCATCCGGTCCCTGGTTGCAACCCCGTCGGTGCGCCACATCGGCCAGCCCCACGAGGTCTTCCCCCACAACTGGTCGGTGCTCGAATGGATCCAGGGATCGGACGCCTGGAATGCTCCTGCCGAGGCGCTTGGTGACAAGCTCGACTCATTGGCCCTGGATCTCGCCGCCGCGGTCAAAGCGATCGGCGAGACCGCCATCGGTGAGACCGCAAACAGCGAGGCGAAACAGCGCCGAGCAGGAACACGAGGTGGGCCGCTTCTGCCGCTCATCGAACGCCTGAACCGTTGGTTGGACGATCCGCAATGGGAGGCGGCGAACCTCATCGATGTTTGGGCCGTCAGACGGCTGGCGGCAGAGGGCCTTGAGGTCGTCGACGAGCCGGTAACGACGGGGTTCGTACATGGAGATCTGATCCCCGGCAACCTTCTCGTGGATCGTGGTCGGCTCACGGCCATCATCGACTGGGGAGGCGCTGGCCGTGGTGATTTCGCCCAGGATCTGGCACCGGCGTGGTCGGTGCTTGACCGGTCCCCTCGGGCGGCCTTTCGCGAAGCGATCGGGGTCGCGGATGCGGCCTGGATTCGAGGGCGCATCTTTGAGCTTGAGCACGCTGTTGGGGGTGTTCTGTACTACATCCCCCGTGGTCACCAACTCGGCGATGTGATGGCACGCACCCTTGAGCGCATCATCGCAGGCGATTGAGCCTTTTTAGTGGTGGGGCTTGGTCGCCTAGCGCAGCGATGCAACCACCTCGGTGTTGAACCGCTGGATCTGTTCGACCTCATGACCGTAGGGAAACAGCAGATGTAGACCCCCGAACCCGAGGTCGAGATGGTCCTGCAACGCTTCGGCAACCGTCTCAGCCCCGCCGATGAGGCCTGCGGCCTTGCCTGCGCCGATGAGTATCTCTCCGGCTGATGAGCCCAGACGACTAGTCAGGTCGGCTTCGAGGGCGTCGATGTCGGCGTTGGAGTCTATGAGGGCAGTGAACAGAAAGACCGATCGTTCGACCGAGCCCGGGTCGCGGCCGACCTCGACGCAATGCTGATCGAGCACCCGATGGCGTTCGCGAAGGTCATCGAGGCTGCGACCGAACACCATGTTCCAGCCGTCGCCCTTCTCGGCAACGATCCGGAGCAGGTTGTCACCATGGCCGCCGATCCAGATCGGCATCGGTGACTGCGCAGGCTTTGGTGCACACACCGCCCCTTCCAACTGATAGTGCCGGCCTGCATAATCGGCCCGTGGCTCGTTCCACAGAAGGCGGGTCAGGTCGATGGCCTCCGACATCTGCTGTTGTCGAACCCCGATCGAGGGGAACTCGTAGCCGTAGGCCCGATACTCCTCCTCTTTCCAACCGGCCCCGATTCCAAAATCGACCCGGCCACCAGACATGGAATCGATTCCGGCCGCCATCTTCGCCAGCAGACTTGGATGGCGATAGGAGTTGCAGGTCACGAGCGTGCCAAGCCGAAGGGTGTCGGTGGCGACGGCGAGGGCGGCCAAGAGTGTCCAGGCCTCGTAGCAGTTGCGCTCAGTGCTGTCGGCATCCCAGAGAATGTGGTCGGAAACCCAAAGGGCGTCCCAGCCGACATCCTCCGTGGCGGCCGCGACGGCCGCCACCTCGTCGTAGGTGAACCCCCACTGCGGTTCGATCTGTACGGCCAACCTGGTCATTCGATACCTCCGGGGGCCACGCTATCCGGCACGGTCAACCTCATCGGACTCGTTCAGTTCCGGCAATGGCGTCGAGTTCGTTGGCAGTGCGGCTGATGGCCGGGCCCTAGCACTCACACCAGCGGCATGACCTGCTCGCTGAAGGCCTGCATACGTTCAAGCATCGGATGGAGCTCGCCGGCGGTGACGTTGACCATCATCGTCGATACCCCGGCGTCGGCCAGGGCACGGATATCTTCGGCCCGTTGGCGCGGCGAGCCGGTAAACGACAGCCGGCCACCATCACGATGTTGCCGCTCGGTCTCGTCGTGGAAGGCACAGTTGTAGGCAAGTTCGATCGTGGCGGGATCGCGGCCTTGGTCATCGGCATGGGCGAACAGCTTGTCGCGCCGGGCGATGAACGTCTCGATGGTATCCATCCGGAACTTGGGGTTGGAGCCGAAGGGGTACCAGGCATCACCGAGGGCAACCGTGCGGCGAATGGCAGGCATCGATTCACCACCGATCCAGATCGGCGGGTGAGGACGTTGCACGGGCTTGGGGTCGGCGGCAACTCCGGTGAATTGGATGAAGTCGCCGTCGAAGCTTGCCCGCTCGTGTTGCCACAGTTCTTTCATCACGGCGATGTACTCGTCGGTTACCCGTCCCCGGTCGGCGAAATCGGTGATGTTAAGTGCCTCGAACTCCTCCTGCATCCAGCCCGCGCCACAGCCAACCGTGACACGACCACCGGAAAGCTGGTCGGTGGTTGCGAGCGACTTGGCCATGAACAGCGGGTTGCGGTGAGGCACAACCACCACTGAGGTGAGGAGCCTGATGGTTTCGGTAACCGCCGCCAACCATGCCAGCAGGGTGAACTGCTCCATGCAGTCGGTGGTGCCATCGGCCGTCCAGGCGAACTCGCCCGTCTCGCTGTAGGGATAGGCGGCGTTCACCACCGACGGTATGACGATGTGGTCGGCAACCGAGATCACGTCGTAGCCGAGCTGTTCCGCCGTTTGCGCTATTCGCCGGATGTCGTCCGCATTGGCCGTTGGGCCGCGGAAGGGTGCACTGAATCCGAACTGCATGGTTGAGCCTCCGATGTCGACGCCCGAGGCTGTCACGCCTGACTGCTCCCGGTCGATTCGTGCCGCTGGTGAGACGCCCCGGGGTGATCTATCGCCGGCCTGGGCATCAGGGACCGCCTTCGGTCGCTACTCGGCATCGAAGGGCGGTGGGCGCAGCATGAAGACGGGTACCGGCCGTTTCCGTCGACGCTGGTAGCGGGCAGCCCGGGGCGTGGCGAGGCACAGCTCGTGCCAGATCGCCTGCTTCTCCACCCCGAGCAATTCGCGGGCTTCAACCGGCCGCGAGTGGGCAGCGGCCTGTTCCACACTTGCCGCGGGGCAGCTCCGTAGGTTCAAGACCCAGTCGGGGTCCCAGGGCACGCCACCGGCTCCGCCGCTGATGATGAGTTCTCCCGCTCGCTCGAAGTAGACCAGCGGCGTCCGTCGCTGCAGCCCGGTGCGGCGACCGGTAGTGACGAGTATCAACACAGGGGCCCGGCCCACACGTTCACCAACTGTGGATCGGCCTCTGTCGAAGCTGGCCTTCTCGGCTCTGGCGAAGGTCCGTTGCACGGTCTGCACGACGGGTCGCAAAGCCGTTGGCACCTCAATCATCGGAGTTGACAATAGATGAGGGCGACGGTCGCATGGCGCCGGGTGCAGAGTGTCGAGTGTCGAGTGTCGTTGATGCGGGGTGAGGAGTTAGGTTCGCATCCGTGGCCCCGCCAGTACCCCGGTTGTATCCCGGCGAACGAAGTGTCGTGGCGGCAGGCGTGCCGCTGGTAGTTCACGAACACCCCGCCTCGTCCGACCGTCCGCTCGTAGTGTTTCTTCCAGGAGCGATACACATGGCGCGAGTGGCCTACGGCCATCCCGGCACACTTGCGGAGGACTTCCTGGCCCACTGGTTTGAGACCGAGGGCTGGCCTTTCGCCGCTATCTCCTATCCCGTCGAGGTGGCCAACCTGCCTTCGCCGTCGTCGACCCAACGCTCGGGCTTGCTTCGTACAACGAGGCGGTGGCCACCAACGTCGCCTCGCTGATGGACACTTGGTCGCTCGGATCGGAGGTGGTCGTGCTTGGTTGGAGCGCAGCGGGCAACAGCGCGCCAGGCCTATTCGAGGCTCTTCGTGGCCACGGATGTGAAACTGGCGTTGTTCGTCTCGCTGGCTGCCACTCCCCCGATCCCGAATTTGGTGCTCGGTTCGCTCGAAGCAAGCGCGGAGATGTTCCCTGGAACGCAGGCCCTGACTTCGTCCGGTCTGGTCGCCCATGCCTCGCTCCGCTATTTTGAACCCGAACTCGTCGCCACCGACGAACGCTACGGCCGGGAGGTGGTTTCCCGGGACGTCTACTTCAAGCAGTGGGTGGCCGACATGCCGCTCAACCTGTTTCCCGGGCTGGAGGTGCAGCTGGTCGATGGTCGGCTGGTGGTCGGCCACGAAGGGCCGCTACACGAATCGAGGGGTGCGGCCTGGCACAGCTACCCGATCGTTGGGGCTCCCCTTCAGCTCCATCGCGTCATTGAGGGCGGACATATGTTCTTTGTCGGGAGCGATGGTGCTCAACAGACCGTGACTGCTACCGAGGAAACGCTCGAGGTCGCCCGCCGGTTAACCAAACTTCTTGGCTCGCTCGTCGAGCGCCCCTGACATCCCACGCTCCCTGACGGCGGTGAAGAAGTCGACGTAGGAGCTGCTCTGGTGAAAGAAGGTGTCGAGGTCGGCTGTGCTGTAGCAGGAGGCCAGGAGCCCCATGTTCTCGAACCAGCGGTTGGTTGCCAGCTTCGACATCCGAAGGCCGACCGCCGCGGTGCGGGCAACATCGCGTGCCATGTCGAGGGCAGCTTGTTCCAGCTCCTCATCGGGAACCACCTGGTTCACAAGACCGATTCGCTCCGCCTCAGCTCCGCCGATGAGCTTGGCCGTGAACAGCAACTCCTTGGTCTTGCGCATGCCGATGAGCATCGGCCAGAACGAAAGCGTCACAGGGATGCCAAGGTCGCGCCCTGCTGGATGGCCGAACTTTGCGCCCTCGGCGGCAACAACAAGGTCGGCGACGCCCAGTAGTTCCCCCGCTCCCGACAGGCAGACGCCCTGGACCTGGGCCACGATCGGCTTTGGAAACTTCCAGAGCCGAAGCCAACGCTCCAGGATCTCTGTGACATCATCTCGGTCGATGACGGCATCGACCGGGCCAGAAAAATCAGCCCCATACTGGCTGAGGATCCAATCGTCTGGCGCCAGGTCATAGCCGGCGCAGAACGATCGCCCGGCCCCCTTCAGAAGAACGACGGCTACCCCGTCATCGCGTTTGGCGACTGCGAATGCCGCCTCGAGCTCGTTCAGCAACGTTGCGCTCATCGCGTTCAGCTTCTCTGGACGGTTGAGCGTGATGGTGGCAATACGCTCACTGACCGAATACAGCAGCGTGGAAAAAGTCGGTTCAGGCATCGGCTGACGTTAGCTCCATGATCAAGCCTCGGGATTCCAGAGAGGTTCGTCGACCTCGAAGCCGATCTCTTCCCCCCACGTGTTGCGGTAAGCGACCTCGTGAGCGGGCTTTCGCTTGGCCACGCCCCATCGCCCGGTTGGATAACCCATCGGCACGCATCCCGCCATCTTCCAACCATCATCGACAGGAACCCCGAGCAGCTGCGGAACCTGATCTCCCTTGAAGGCCAACACAGTTGTGAGTGACGAGCCGACTCCCTCGGCCCTGGCAGCCAGCATGGCGCTCCACACCGATGGGAAAATCGAGCCGCCGCTCAGATCACCACGCTGAAAGGCGAACAGAAACAGTGGATAGTCGGCGAAGTTGTCGGCCGCATGCTCCACGGAGGCCACCATCGAAAGCATGGCCTTACTCTCAGGGTCGTCGGGGTTCTCCCTGGCAGAGGCCACCCGGTCCTTGTAGATCGTCTCCCAGAGCCGATCGATGCATTCCCGATAGAGCGGGCCGAGAGCAGCCCGGGTGTCGGCGGCATCGACCAGCATGAACCGCCAGTTTTGAGTGTTACCGCCCGAGGGGGCGCGGATGGCGGCGTCGAGGATCCGGGCCTGAACATCCATCGGTATCGGATCCGGCTTGACCCGTCGCATGGCCCTAGTGGTGTACAACGCTTCGTAGACGTCCATGGACCGCGACTATACCGATGGGCTTTCCTCGCCGGGAAACGGTCCGACTACGATCTCGGGAATGGAGCTGACATCCGAACTGCGGTCCGACTTCGATCGTGACGGTTTCGTCCTCCTTCCCGATGTCTTCTCGGCCAGCGAAGCGACTGTGCTGCGCAAGGCCGCCGATGAGGTCTTCGCCCTCGACCGCCAAGAGGTGTGGCAGGAGGCCACAGGGGTTGCCCGTACGGCCTTCGCCGCCCACCGCTACAACGAGGCCTTTGCCCGCCTTGGCGCCCACCCTCGCCTCATCAATCCAGTGCGCCAGATCCTCGAAGGCGAGGTCTATATCCACCAGTACAAGGTCAACGCCAAGGCCGCCTTCGACGGCGACGTCTGGCAGTGGCATCAGGACTACGGCACCTGGCAGCGAGACGATCAGATGCCACAGCCGCGAGCGATGAACATCGCCGTCTTCCTTGATCCGGTCACCGCAGCAAACGGGCCGCTCCTGTTCATCCCCGGCAGTCATCGTGAGGGGGTGTACGAGGCGGGACACGACCTGGCAACCACTAGCTATCCGCTATGGACCCTCGACCGGGAGACGATCACCCGCTTAGCCGACGAGGGCGGCATCGTGGCCCCGACAGGGGCCCCCGGCTCGGTGCTGATGTTCCACTCGAATCTGGTTCATGCCAGCCCACCAAACATCAGCCCTTGGCATCGGGTGATCGTCTATCTCAGCCTCTGCGAGGTTTCGAACCACATCCGTCGGTTCAAGCGGGACGAGTGGATCGCCCATCGGGATTTTGACCCGATCACGCCGCTGCCCGATGACTGCCTCGCCGAACTCATAGCTTCGCCGGCGTGAGCCTCGACCAGCTTCTCTTCGCCCGCCTCGATGCAGGCAACCCGGTTCGTGTTGGCCTCATCGGAGCAGGCAAGTTCGGGTCGATGTTTCTTACTCAGATTCCGACGACGCCAGGCCTGGTCGTACCCATCATCGTCGATCTCGACGTCGACAAGGCCAGGCGATCCTGCGCCGAGGTCGGTTGGTCAGCAGCCACTGTGGATGCAACCCGGTTCACCGACGACGTCGGCGAGCTGATGGCCGACGATTCAATCGAAGTGATCATCGAGGCAACTGGAAACCCAGTGGTCGGTACAACCCACGCCAGGGCCGCTTTCGCCGTAGGCAAGCACGTCGTCATGGTCAACGTCGAGGCCGACGTGCTGGTTGGGCCACTCCTGGCCTCAGAGGCAGAGGCAGCAGGCGTCGTCTACACGATGGCCTATGGCGACCAGCCAGCTGTCACCTGTGAGCTTGTCAGCTGGGCCCGGTCGTGCGGCTTTGAGGTCGTTGCTGCAGGAAAGGGCACGAAGTATCTTCCCGAGTATCACCGTTCGACACCTGACACGGTCTGGGATCACTACGGACTGACCTCGGAGGAAGCGGCCGAGGCTGGGATGAACAGTCAGATGTTCAACTCCTTTCTCGACGGTACAAAGTCGGCTATCGAGATGTGCGCTGTCGCCAATGCGACCGGCCTGACCGCAGCCCCCGACGGCCTCGGGTTCCCTCCCTGCGGTGCCGACGACTTGGTTCATAAACTTCGGCCAGCCGAGCTTGGTGGTGTGTTACATCATCAGGGCCAGGTCGAAGTCGTTTCCTCGCTCGAGCGTGACGGGGAACCGGTCCATCGAGATCTGCGGTGGGGCGTGTACGTCGTGATCGAAGCACCGAACGACTATGCCGCATCGTGCTTCGCCCAGTACGGCCTGCCTACCGACGACACCGGGCGCTACGCATCGATGTACAAGCCGTTTCATCTGATCGGGCTCGAACTCAATGTTTCGATCTTGTCTGCCGCGCTGCGAGGTGAGGCGACGGGTTGCACCGACGGTTGGAGGTGCGACGTTGTAGCAACGGCGAAGCAGGATCTGAAGGAAGCGGAGACGCTCGACGGCGAGGGCGGGTTCACGGTGTACGGCAAGCTGGTGCCCGCCAAACGAAGCGCCGAAATCGCAGCGTTACCTCTCGGCTTGGCCGACGGTGTGCGTTTGTCGCGCGATGTGGCCGATGGGGAAACCGTCACCTGGGCCGATGTTGCATCTGTTCCGAGCAGCGAGGCACTGGACCTACGGATGAAATTGGAGTCCTCCGGACCCATGCCGTAGGACGATCAAGTCTGTCCGCTGCAGCGTCGCGTCAACCCAGGCCCTCGTGCTCCCCCGCCGGTTGACGCCGAACTCAATGTGGAGCGTCGCCATCCAGCTGCTCGAAGGCCTCCGTGAGCTGACGAGCAAGCACGGTCGTGCTCTCTTCATCCAACATCAGGTTGGCGTGAGTGCCGGGGACGGTACGGGTCCGAAGATCGCCGGTAATCCGTTCCCGCCAGTTGAGGTCCCAGCCGTCGGGTACGAAATCGACCGACTCTTGACTCCGAACAAATATGGCGTCGCCTCCGAAGGTCCCCTTGGCACGGTAGATCGAATGGGCAGCTGCATGAGCGGACCGAACGCGGTGAATCCGCCGCTGCGTCTCTCCCCCGGTCCAGCGCAACACAAAGCGTTGGCGGGCCAGCGCTAGCTGCCACTCGACTGCTTCACGAAGCCGGCCGGTGTTTCGGTAGCGCATGACCCGAGCGGCGATAGTCCTCCACCAGGCAGGGGTCGGTATATCGAAGTTGGGTGGAGCGGAATCCACTAGAACCAATAGTTCGACTATCTCGTCTTCCTGCTGAAGCTGTAAACCCATTTCCAGCGCCACCCAGCTGCCGGCACAGTGCCCGCCGATGCGATAGGGACCCTGCGGCTGCACCATCTTCATCTCTTTGATGTAGTGGGCGGCCATGTCCTCGATGCGGGAGTGGACCGGCAGCTCATCGTCGATCCCCTGAGGTTGGAGGGCGTACACCGGCTGATCTGGTCCCAAGTGACGGGAGAGGAGTTTGTAGCTGAGCGTCGTAATGAGGAACGGGGAGACGCTGAAGAAAGGACGCTTGTTCCCGTCCGGCTGCACCTCGACAAGGGAAGTGAACGGCGTCTCCCAGTCGGAACGGACAACCTCGGCAAGCTCGGCAACCGTCGGGCCCCTAAAGAGCGCGGCCACCGGATATGACCGGCCGGTCAACTCCTCGATGTCGGCGAAGACACGCATCGCCATTAGTGAATGACCACCGAGCTCGAAGAAGTCATCGTTACGCCCAACCTTGGGGTGGGATAGGTGTAGCTCCCAGATTCCGGCCAAACGCGATTCGAGTTCGTCGGTCGGGGCATCCCAGCCATCGCTATTCTCCGGGCCTACTGCGGGCTTTGGCAGTGCTCGTCGATCCACCTTCCGGTTTGGCATCAGCGGGAAGGCGTCGAGCCGGGTGTAGCCAACCGGCATCATGTAGTTCGGCAGGAACCTCCGGAGATGGTCCCGCAGCGAGGCATCGGTTGGCTCCGATCCCGCTCTCGGCACCACGTAGGCCCCAAGTCGTGTTCCCCCCGTGTCCAACTGGAAGGCGGCTACGACCGCGCCCTCGACATCAGGGTGAGCTGCCAATGTCCGCTCGATCTCCGCCACCTCGACCCGTCGGCCGCGGATCTTTATCTGATCATCTGCTCGGCCTTGGAATACGAGATGACCATCAAGGTCATAGATGGCAATGTCCCCGGTTCGGTACAGCCGGGTGTGGGAGTCTTCCGGGTTGGGATTGGCGACGATCCGCTCCGCATCGAGATCTGGTCGATTCCGGAATTGGCGACCAACTCCGACGCCACCGATATACAGCTCTCCGGGAACCCCAATAGCCGACGGGGCACCGTTGACATCGAGAACGTGGAAGCTCGTGTTGGCGATAGGTGTCCCGACCGCCACTGGGCCGTCACCGTCGGCCACGCGCTCGGCGGAGGACCAGATCGTTGTTTCGGTGAGGCCGTAGAGATTCCAGACGCTGCCGGTTATCGCCAACAGTTCGTTAGCCAGGGGGCGAGGCAACGCCTCACCCCCTGACTGAGCGGAGAAGCGAGGGCTTCCTGGCCAGCCAGCCTCGATCAACATGTGCCAGGTAGTCGGGGTAGAGAACATTTGTGTTGCCCCGGTAGAGGCCAGCAGGGCCGCCAGTTCATAGCCGTCAACCACTGCGCTTTGTGGGGCGATGTAGACCATGGCCCCGTGAAGCAGTGGAAGGTACCCGTCCTGGATGGAGGGGTCGAAGGACACCGACGTGACGGACATGACCACGTCATCGGATGTCATGCCCGGCTCGGCCGCCATGGACGTAAAAAGATTGACCGCTGAGCGGTGTTCGATCTCGATGCCCTTGGGGCGGCCTGTCGATCCGGAGGTGTACATGATCCAGGCCAGGTCGGTGGAGACCATGTTCGGGTTGGGGGCTTCGTCCCCGGCTTGGTCATGATCACCGGCATCGAGGTGGCAAACCGCTAGTTCAGGATCGAGCTCGAGCCGATCTCGAAGGTCACCGTCGGTAACCAGTCCCTTCGCTCCCGAGTCATCCAGCATGAACTGCAATCGTTCGGAAGGGAACTCCGGATCCAACGGCACGAACGCGGCGCCGCAACGGTTGACTCCGACCATGGCAACGATCGACCAGGCCGACCGATTCAACAGGATGCCGACCACGTCCCCAGGTCCGATGCCTGCAGCCTTCAGATGGTTGGCCAGACGGTTCGCCTCAAGATCGAGTTGTCGGTAGCTGAACCTCACCCGGTCGCTGGCCGCTGCCGGCTGGTCCGGTGAAATGGTTGCCTGGGCTGCCACCAGATCGTGCAGCAGAGCTCCATCATCGAACGATTCTCGGGAATCGTGACCCCAGGTCAAGGCGATCGCTGCCCGCTCTTCGGGCCGGCGGAAGTCAATGGACCCGATTGTGGTTGCAGGCTCTTCCAGTCCGACCCGGAGCACTTCGATGTAGTGATCGAGGAACCGCTCCATACGATCCCGGTCGAACAGATCGGTGCTGTACTCAACGCCGAGCCGCCGTCGATTCATGCTGACGGTCATGGTCAGGTCGAACTGGGCTGCTCCCCGCTCGACGTGCGACTCCACTACGTGGGTCCCGGGGAAGGCTGGCGGCTCGAATGGGGCCGTCAAGACATTGAAGAAGAGCTGGAAGAGTGGCGACCTACTCGTATCGCGTTCAGGCTGCAGTTCTTCGACGAGTTTTTCGAAGGGCGTGTCCTGGTTGGTGAATGCGTTCATCGAGCACTCTTGTACCCGTTCGATGACATCGGCGAAGGACATCTCCCCGTGCACCTCGGTCCGCAGGACCATGGTGTTGACCAAGCTGCTGATCAGGTGCTCACTCTCCAGCACGTTGCGATTGGCGATCGGTGAGCCAACCACCAGGTCCGTGGCCCCGGTGTAGCGGTGGAGCATTACCTTAAAGCCGGCCAGTAGAACGACGAACGGAGAGGTCCGCTTGCGGCGGGCCAAGTCGGTGACGCTGTCAAGGAGCTCGTCGGTCAGCTCAACCTCGATGTTCTCTCCCTGCCCGGACCAGATCTTTGCACGCGGTCGGTCAGCCGGTAGTTCCAACGTCGGCAGGTTCTCGAGTTGGGAACGCCAGTAGCCAAGCTGGCCTTCAAGCGTCCCGGCTTCGAGCCACCCCTCATGCCAGGACGCGTAGTCTGCGTGTTGAATTGTCAGATCCGCCAAGTCAGGGGTTTCGCCAAGCAACCGAGACGTGTAAAGCGCAACCACTTCCTCGGAGAGCACTCCGAAGGACCACTCGTCACCGATGATGTGGTGCATGTTGATGAACAACAGGTGTTCGTCCGGCCTCAGCCGGTGAGCGATAAGTCTCACCAGAGGTAGTTCGTCAAGGCGGAACGGCACGGCTGCCGCCGCACTCAAGGCCGATGCCGCCGACACTTCAACCTCGTCTTGGTCGAGCCCATCAGACGTGTGGTCAATGACGTCGATCGTTGCATCCCACGGTTCCTCGATCACCTGCCGGGGTTCTCCACCGACGGTTAGGAATCGGGTTCGCAACGCCTCGTGACGCTTCACAACATCGGTGAAGGCTGCTTCCAGAATTCCGATGTCCAGCGGTCCGCTGACCCGCAGTGCCCCGGCCATGTTGTAGCCCGATCCGTTCGGCAGGATCTGATGAAGGAACCACATTCGCTGCTGGCTATAGGACAGCGGTAGAGGGCCGGACCTATCGATCGTCGGGATATCGAACGCCGGGACCCGCTCAGACTCCTCCACCACCGTCGCCAAACGTGCGACTGTCGGGTTCTCATAGACCTCCCGGAGCCCTATGTCGGCGCCAAGCCGGCTACGGACTCTGGAAACGATCTGCGTTGCCAGGAGGGAGTGGCCACCCAGGTCGAAGAAATCATCGTTTATGCCTGCCTCGACGAGCCCGAGCACCTCGCACCAGATGCGAATCAGTGTCTGCTCGGTCACCGAACGGGGTGCGACGAGCAGCTCGCCTCCCTTCCGGGCCCACCGCACCGGCACTGGCAGAAGTGCACGGTCGGTCTTCTTATTCGGGGTCCGGGGCATCGACTCGAGGACTTCGATGGCAGCCGGGACCATATACCTCGGCAGCGACAGGGTCACGTGTTCGAACAGTTCATCGACGTCTATCGAGGTACCAAAGGCCTCGGTGACGTAGCCGACCAGTCGTTGATCATCGGCTTCAATGGTTTGCAGCATCACAACGGCCTCCGCCACGTCGGCGTGTGAGAGCAGCGTCGATTCGATCTCGCCGAGCTCGATGCGATGGCCTCGGAGTTTCACCTGATGATCGATCCGCCCGTCGAAGCGGAGTTGTCCGTCATGGTCGAGCGCGACCAGGTCGCCGGTTCGGTACCAACGCACGCCGTCCTTCTCGATGAAGCGCTCAGCGGTCAGGTCCTGGCGACCGTGGTACCCGGCCGCAACGGCGTGTCCGCCGACCAATAGCTCGCCCTGCAGCCCAACCGGGAGCGGCTGCAGTTTGTTGTCAACGATCTGCAGTCGAGTGTTGGCAATCGGCCGACCGATAGGCACCGGTCCCCTGTCCCGACCAATCTCTTCGATGGTGCAGACGTGGGTCTCGGTCGGTCCGTACAGATTCCAGACTCCAGCTGATCGATCCAGGAGCTGATCGGCCAGATCTCTCGCTAGCTCCTCGCCTGTAGACCAAAGCCGCAGGTCCGCTCCACCGTTCCAGCCGCAGGCGATGAGCAGCCGCCAGGTGGCAGGGGTGGCCTGGAAGATCGTGGCACCGCTGGCGGCGATAGCAGCCGCCAGGTGCTGGCCGTCCCACACCGTGTCGGCGTCTGCGATAACGACTTGGCCTCCAACACTCAATGGAAGGAGCTGTTCGAGTATCGAGATGTCGAACGACAATGACGCAATCGCGAGGATGCAGTCGTCGGGACCGAACCCTGGCCGCTCCATGAAGGTTTGGAACAGGTTGGCCATCGTTCGGTGGGTCACCAGGACGCCCTTTGGACGCCCAGTCGAGCCCGAGGTGTACATCAGGTACGCCCCATCATCAAGCCCGACCGAGTGCCGGGGGGAGTCGCCTTGACGCGATGGCGTCGGTGGTTGCAACGGCCGCTGCTCCGGTGTGACGTTGACCTGGGTCACGGTCTTGGGCAGCGACGGGACCTTGTTGTCAACCACGACGACGTCGGCCCCACTGTCGGTGAGCATGAACGCTCGTCGATCTTTGGGATAGCCGGGGTCGATAGGCACATAGGCAGCGCCGCAGCTCAACACGGCAAGTACCGCGATCGGCGTCCGTACCGACCGCTCGACGTGAATACCGACGTTGTCACCGGGCATGACGCCGTGCGCACGTAACTCGGTCCCAAGCCGGTCGATCGCTTCGGATAGCTGCCCGTAGGACAGCCTGGTGGAGTCGTCTCTTACCGCCGGTCGATCGGGGCCGGCGACAGCCACCGTTTCGAACAGGTCGATGACGGTCTTGTCGCTTGACGCCGTCACCGGACCGACAAGGTGCCGATGCTGGAGTTCAGCCTCGGCCGGGCCGATCAGATCGATGACGCCGACCGGGGTCGTGGGATCCGAAACCGCAGATCGCAGAACAGCATCGATGTGGTCGAGCAGCCGCTTGGCTGTGATGGCCTCGATCCTATGTGGCTGATAGGCAACAGACAGGTGCAGACGTTCGCCGAGGATGGCACCGAAGACCATCAAGGGCGAAGTGGCTGCGACAGCTGTTGGTCGCCTGGTCAAAATCGGTAGGCCGACCACGGCCGCCTCCACACCGGGCACGCCGAGTGCCAGCGCCGAGATGAAGGACTTGTCGGCTGTCTTGCCCGAGACCTGCCAACCAAAGCCGACCTGGAACGGCCGGCCGTCGGCTGATGCGGCGACGGTCCGGCGATCTCGAAGCGCGTCGACAAGTCTGCTGATTGGCAGCTGGTCGTTGGCAGCGGCTTCTTTACAGACGAGCCTCACCCGGCCAACGGCGTCGGCGAAGGTCGCGCTGCGATCGATCGCAAACTTAAGCATGACCTCATTTACGAACACGCCCATCGTCCTTGCGTTCGATGATGAACGACCGGATCGAAGTCCGCCGATCACGACTTCGTCTGAGGAGGCATAGCGGCTCAACACCACGCCGAGCGCCGCGACAACGGCGTCGGACATGTCAACGTTGTTGTCCCGGCCGAAGCGGGACAACGAGGCGGTGAACTCCTTGTCGAACTCGCGGGAGATGGGAGCGGTATTGCCAGGCGTCGCCGCCGATGGATCTTCGAGGCTGGTCGGTGACGTCGGGAGTACGGTCACGGGGAGAACGTCGGCTTTATCGACCCAGTACGCGAGTTCCGATGCGGCAGCCGGGCCCTTTAGCCAGTTACGTTCGGCTACCGCATGCTCGGCCGGTGTAATCCGCGGAGCTCGTTGGGGCTTCACCTCACGTCCGGTTTGCATCGCACAGAAGCGGGCCACGGCATCCAACCACAGCGCAAGCGACCACATGTCCGAAACAATGTGGTGACTCTGGGAAACGACGATGTGCGAGTCGTCCGCGACCGAGATCAGCGTACTCCGGTACAGCGGATCGTTGGCCAGATCGAATGGGCGGTCGGCTGCGTTTCCGATGAGTTCCTCGACCACCGCGTCATCAAGACGGCGGGCATCGATGACGTCGACGAGGCCTGGCCTTGGCTCGCGCACCACCACCTGGCGCGGCTGCCCGTGGTCGTCGACAACGATGTTGGTTCGCTGGGCTGGCTGGAGTGATGCAACGTGGTGGAGCGCTGCGGTCCAGACCGCAACATCGAGGCGAGTATTGACCTCGAAGACATGAGACAAGTTGTAGATGCCTGAACCAGGATGCAACTGCTCATGCAGCCAGATGGCGAGCTGCGCTTGTGACAGCGGAAGGTGCTCGGGGAGCCACGTTGTTTGCCGGGACCCTTTTTCCCTCAAGTCGCAAGCCTCCGTGAAACACGGCAAGCGCTTGCCGCGGCTTCGTACCCGTTCGGTTCGCCGAGCCACTACTTGAGGATGACGGTGTCGCCCGATCAACCCGCAACTTCCTCTAGCTACATCAACGTCTATCACAAAAGACGCCGACGAACGGGACACAGAGTATCAGATCAAGGCGGAAGGTGGGGCGCGGCAATCCTCCCCACTAACGCAGCCATTCTCCGTCGCTCGGGCGACAGAAGTTATGAGTTTTGAGGACCTCTGATCAGCTGCCCTGGCATGGCGCCGGTTGCCTCTCCATCGCGGTAGATCGCCTCGCCCCGCTTGATCGTCGCTCGGTAGCCCTCGGCCCGCTGCACGAGTCGCCGTCCGCCGGCGGGTAGGTCGTAGGCCATCTCCGGTGCTCGCAAGGTAAGCGCCTCGAAGTCGATGACGTTGACGTCGGCCAGCATGCCGACCTCGAGCGTCCCCCGGTCCTCCAAGCCCACCTGTCGAGCGGTGTCACGCGTCTGGCGCTGGACAACCAGCTCGAGGGGGAGTTGCTCGCCCCGATCACGGTCACGGGCCCAGTGAGTAAGCATGTAGGTCGGGAAGCTGGCATCACAGATGACGCCACAGTGTGCACCACCGTCGGACAGCCCCGGCACTGTTCCCTCGGCCAGGTTCATCTCCCGCACCACGTCGTGGTTGCCATCGCTGTAGTTGGCAAGCGGAAACAACATCAGCTCCCGGCCGTCGCGCTCAAGCAGCATGTCGTAGGCCATTTCCACAGGTTCGACACCGAGCGCCTCGGCCCTTCCCTTGATGCTGTCCTCGGGTGCCGGCTCGTAGTCCGGAGGATCGCCAAGCGGGAACATCTTGTGGAACGACTGGGCCACCATGCCAGACATGCCCCTGGTCCGGCTGGCGTGCTCGGCGATCAGCGTTGCCCGCATTTCGGGATCGCGCATACGCACGACCCGCTCGCCGAGGTCCAGATCGGCCAGTTCGGCGCGATATGAGGGGCAGGTGATGAACGGGTGCATCGACGACTGCAGACCGAGCAGAAGGCTAACCGGCCGGATGGCGACCTGGGCCTTCAGGTCGACGCCGTCGGCCCGGGCTGCCTGGATGCGGTCGAGAACGCGTCGCCAATGATCGGGGCTCTGATCGTTTTGAACCAGCAGGATCGAGAGCGGCGCATCGGCGGTGTCCGCCATCCCCTCGAAGATCTCAAACTCCGCATCGAGGTCTACGAAATCGGAGACGATCTCGAGATGGCCGAAACCCTTCTCGGCCAGGGCCTTGGCTATCCCCCAGAGCTCACCCGGGGCATTGGTTAGCGTTGGAATCTGGTTGCCCTCTTTGTCACGGTGATTGATGGTGCGCGAGGTGGTGAAGCCGAGGGCGCCGGCTTCGAGCGCATCGGCCGTCAGACGACGCATCGTGTCGATCTCTTCGTCGGTGGCAACCTCTTCGTGATCGCGGCCGCGGTCCCCCATGACGTAGACCCGCAGTGCGGAGTGTGGCATCTGCGCACCGACGTCGATGGCGTGGGGGATGGCTTCGATGGCGTCGAGATATTGAGGGAACGACTCCCAGGTGAAGTCAACACCCTCGGCCAGAGCGGCGCCGGGAATGTCTTCGACGCCTTCCATCACGCTGATGAGGAACTCATGGCGGTCGGGCCGCACCGGCGCGAAGCCGACACCGCAGTTGCCCATGACGACCGAGGTGACGCCGTGCCACGATGAGGGTGTGATCGCTGGGTCCCACACCACCTGGCCGTCGTAGTGGGTGTGGATGTCGACGAAGCCCGGCGTTACCAGTTGGCCCGAAGCGTCGATCTCTTCCCGGCCAGGCTCGGCCACCTGACCGACTTCGGTGATACGTTCGCCGTCGATGGCGATGTCTGCGAAACGGGGTTCCGCCCCGGTCCCGTCGACGATCTTGCCGTTGCGAATAACCAAATCGTGCATTGGTCCCCCTTTGAACTGTCTCAATCGTAGGACTCTTCGGCCCCTGTGTCCGAAACGGGGAACGGGGTTCCTCCTCAGACGACCCCGGTTGAGCGCAGAGTGGCAATCTCGGCCTGGCTCTTTCCGAGTTCGGAAAGAATCGATTCGGTGTGCTGGCCGAGGGTCGGAGCTGCCCTCCGCACGCCTCGCTCGCCTGGAGCGTCGGCGAAGGTCAGCGGCTGTCCGATCACGGCGGCGTCGTCGATCTCCGGATGCTCGATCGGCTTGGCGATGGCGAGCGCTTGGACCTGAGGGTGAGCAAACACTTGTCCCAGATCGAGAACCGGGCCTGCGGGCACACCGACGGCAAGACAGGCCTCGATCCAGTGAGCAGTCGGCTTGGTTGCTGTCACCTCGGAGATCATGGTGTTGACCTCCTCGCGGCGCTTACGCCGTGAGCCGGGCCGGGCATAACGTTCGTCGTCGGCCCATTCCGGATGACCAAGTACCCCGCAAACAGCCCGAAAATGGGCGTTGGTCCCCGGTGCCAGGTTGAACACGCCATCGGCGGCCGGAAACGTACCCATGGGGACGCCGGTCGGATGGTGGTTGCCCTGCTGCGTCGGCACGTCGCCTTCCATCAACACTCGCGCCGCCTGGAAGTCCATCATCGCAATGAGCGCCTCAAGCAACGACGTCCGGATCCATGATCCCTCGCCCGTACGATCCCGGCGGATGATCGCCATAAGGATCCCGAATGACAGGTAGATCCCCGACGAGCTGTCGGCTACAGCGTGTCCAGATCGCATCGGCCCTTGACCCGGCAGGCCGGTCACCGACATCAGTCCCGACATGCCCTGCGCCACCTGGTCGTAGCCTGGCCGCTGCGACCACGGGCCCTCCTGGCCGAAGCCGGAGATGCTGGCGTAGACCAAACGTGGATTTACAGCCCGTAGCGCCTCCCAGTCGACGCCGAGGCGATCGGTGACTCCCGGTGCGAAGTTCTCGATGACAACATCGGCTCGCCGAACCAGATCGAGGAACAGGGCCTTGCCCTCGACTTGCTTGAGATCGAGGGTAAGCGACTCGTTGTTCCGCCGGAGGTTCTGGAAGTCCGAGCCGAGCCTGGCTCCAAGGGCGCCCTCGCCTCCGTCGGTTGCCGGTCGTTCGATGGTGATCACCCTGGCTCCCCAATCAGCCAGCTGGCGGACGGCCGTCGGTCCTGCCCGAAACGCGGTCAGGTCGAGAACAAAAAGATGATCGAGGGGCAGCATGGTCAACCAGCCTCGGGGCCAAGGCCTCGAACCACAAAGTCAGCCTGTTCTTCGAGGGCCCGAACCGTTGCCAGAAGGTCTTCGTCGGCGAAGCCGTTGTCCCGGTAGCCGGTAAGCAGCCCCTGAGTATGCCGTCCCATGGGCACCGGAACGTTCAGCTCGTCGGCCAGGTCGACGGCGAGACCGATGTCTTTGCTGCCGAGCGTCGTCGTGAAAGACGGAGCGAGCCTGTCGCGCAGGATCGCTCTCGTTCCGCTGTCCCACACGAAGCTTGCGCCGCTACTCGCCTGCACAGCTTCGCGCAATACCAACGGATCAACTCCGGCCCGAACACCGAGCAGCAAGGCTTCGGTGACACCCATCATGTTGATGAAGGCCAACATGTTGTTGACGACCTTGACCACGTTTCCTGCACCGACGTCACCACACCGAACCACCTTGGAGGCAAAGGTGTCCAACACCGGTCGGTAGGTCTCGAACACGTCTTCCGGACCGCCGACCATCACCGCCAACGTACCTTTGCGGGCCCCGTAGACTCCGCCGGACACCGGAGCATCGAGAAAGGCGATGCCCCGTTCGTCACCCTGCCCGGCCAGTTCACGGCTTAGGGTTGGAGAGCTCGTGGTCAGATCGATGATGGCTGTTCCCGGGCCCATGGTCTCGAACAGCCCGCCGGCCTCTGTGACAACGGCCTCGACGTCATCCGGCATCGGAAGCGACAGAAAAACTGCTTCGGCCTCAGCGGCCGCCTCAGCCGGCGATCCAGCCCGCCGTCCCCCGGCCTCGACCAGCGGATCGACCGATTCCGAGCGGAGGTCATAAACACCCACATCATGACCAGCCGCAACGACATGGCCTGCCATCGGGCCTCCCATGTTGCCTACACCAATGAATCCGAGCCGCATCTGCAGTCCCCCTACCGATGTCTTCTGTCGTGGCCATGAACCGTAGTTAACGGCGCCGACCGGTACCCAGCCTCGTCGAGGTGAGTCCGATGTTTGCGAGGTCTCAGCAGCGTGAGCACGATCATCAGCGTGAGCACGGTCAGCAGCGTGAGCACGATCATCAGAGTGAACATGGTCAGCAGAGTGAGCATGGTCAGTAGAGTTCGGCCCCGTCGTGCCAGGTTGCGAAGCGGCTCTCCATCTCGTCAACGGTCTCGTCGGCCGCGGTCTGGTCGGCGAGGCACTCGGCATAGCTGGCCAAACCTGTGATGTCCGGCCAGGCGGTCGAATCCCAGAGCCCGGACCGAATGACCGACTTCCCGCAGTGAAACATCACCTCGTCGATCTCCACCACCATGGCCAGTTTTGGCTCGGCACCGCGCTCGGCCATCGTTGCCAACAGGTCGGGGTCGTTCACGACGGTCGCCCGCCCTTCGATGCGTAGGGTTTCGCCTCGACCGGGCACAAGGAAGATGAGTCCGACCTGCGGGTTCATAATCACGTTTCGGAAGGTGTCGAGACGCCGATTGCCGGGCCGATCCGGAATGGCCAGGGTCCGATCATCGAGGATGGCAACAAAGCCTGCGGGGTCACCCTTGGGTGAGATGTCCATACGCCCCGATCCATCCGAGCTGCAAACCACGATGAACGGGCTGGCCCCGATCCATCGTCGACAGTGGCCGTCGAGCCGGCTCAGGCATTTTGTCAGCTGAGCAACACGAGGCTCACCGACAAGAGCGGTCAGCTCGCCCTCGGCACGAACCACCGAATCCGGGTCATAGACCGGTAGCGGAGTTCGAGCTGTCTCGGCATCGGAGGTCATGTCCGAAACCTACAAGGCGGAGCGTCTTCGCTGCAGGCAGGCCGGTTGTGTAGGGTCGCCGAGGTGGCCAATCCGTTCGTGCCGGTGCCGACACCGGAAACCCAGCCATTTTGGGACGGTATTCAGCAGGGCAAGGTTCGTATCACCCGGTGCGCCGACTGCTCCGTTCCGTTCTTTCCTCCAAGCCCGGTGTGCCCGGAGTGTTCGAGTCAAAACGTCGAGTGGTTCGACGCATCGGGAAACGCGACGCTCTACAGCTACGTGATTCACCAGCGCCCACTTCCCGATTGGGAAACCGAGGGACCTCGTTCGGTGGCGATCATCGAGTTGGTCGAAGGGCCACGCCTGGTTTCCTCGGTCGTCGGCTGTGAACAGACTCCAGACGTGCTCGAACTTGACATGGCGCTCACCGCGACCTTCGTGCCCTTCGCCGATGCCACCGTTCTCTGCTTCGAGCCGACGGAAGGTTCGGCCCGATGAGGCCCGGGGATTTCGCCATAGTCGGGGCCAGTGAATCCGACAAGATCGGAACCGTTCCCGAAACCACATCGATGGGACTGGCACTAAATGCTGCGGTCAATGCGCTGGAAGATGCAGGGCTCACCGCCAAAGACATCGACGGCATCACCACCGGTTACCTAGAGGTGTCCGACGTCAGCCGCCTGCTTGGAATCTTCCCAAAATGGGCCGACAACACCGTCGTAGGAGGCTGCTCCTGGATGTTCCAGCTTCGTAACGCCATTGCTGCCATCAACGCGGGGTACTGCGAGACGGTGCTGGTCACCTACGGAGAGTCGGGTAAGAGCACTAGACGGCTAGGCCAATCTGGTGGCGGCGGCAAGGGTTCGATGGGCCAGCAATTCGACATGCTGTATGCCGGGGCTGCGGCACCGGCCCTGTTCGGTCTTCCGATCGTTCGCTACATGCGTGACTACGGCCTCACGGAGGACCAACTGGCCTCGGTGGCGGTGTCGCAGCGCGAATGGGCGGCCATGAACCCCCGAGCGACGCTGCAGGAGCCGACAACGATCGACGAAGTCCTCGGCTCGAAGATGATCGCCTGGCCGCTACGCCGCGCCATGTGCTGCCTTGTCTCCGACGCCGGCGGCGCCATCATCGTCACATCGGCCGACCGGGCAAGAGACTTCCCGAAGCCGCCGGTGTACGTGCTTGGCTCTGGCGCCTCATTGGAGGCGGGCATCATGAGCCCAGCCGGGGTTCGAGATCCTCTGCGCCCTGAGTTCATCCGGACCTCGGGTGAGGCCGCGTTCGCGGCGGCCGGAATCAGCCACGACGATGTCGACCATTTGATGATATACGACGCCTTCGCTCACAATCCGATCTTCGGGCTGGAGGGACTCGGCTTCGTCGAGTACGGCGAGGCAGGCCCCTTCATCGAGGAGGGGAACACCCGGCCTGGCGGGACGCTGCCGATGAACACCAGCGGTGGTGGCATGAGCTATGCCCACACCGGCGCCTACGGCATGTTGTGCATGCTTGAGTCGATCCGCCAGGTGCGAGGTGAAGCAGCAGCCCAGGTCGACGACGTAGAGGTGGCCGTCTGCCATGGGTGGGGCGGCTTCTGGTCGGCCTGTGCCACCCTTGTCTTCTCTCCCGACCGGCCATCATGAGCGAAGCCCCGGTACCGCAGCTGTTGCGGTGGCTGCCGGCGACGGGCTAGAGACTGATACATGAGCCCATCGTTGGACCAGTACTACGACCCCGAGGTGAAGGCCGTCCTGGATGCCGGGCCTCGGCTGGGCACGGTCAACGGTGAAACACTGGCCAAGGTCAGGGCCAATCGACTGCTCATGAACGAACAAGTCGCCCTCTCCGATGAGGTGACGCGCACCGACATCTCCGTTCCGGGACCGGCCGAGGGATCTGAGATTCGCCTGCGGGTCCATCGCCGGGTCGGCTCCGACGGTCCACTTCCCTGCCTGTTCTGGATCCACGGCGGCGGCTACGTGCTCGGTGCACCGGAGCAGGACGATCTCCGTTTCGACCGGTGGTGTCAGCGCTTCGACGTGGTCGGAGTCGCGGTGCAGTACCGGCTTGCTCCCGAGCATGCCTACCCGGCCGCGGTCGACGATTGTTACGCCGGTCTGCGGTGGGTGAAGGAACACGGGGCTGAGATTGGCGTCGAGACGTCACAAGTCGGTATCGGTGGGCCAAGCGGCGGCGGCGGCTTGGCGGCGGCGCTTGCGCTCATGGTTCGGGACCGGGCCGAGATCGACATCGATTATCAGCTCCTGATCTACCCGATGATCGACGACACACGAACAACGCCTTCCTCGGGCTGGGACGTGCCGGTCTGGGGACCGGAGTCCAACGAGTTCGGATGGACGTCCTACCTCGGCGAGTTGGAGGGCACCGACAGTATTCCGTCCCATGCTGCGCCCGCCCGCGAGTCGGACCTGTCCGGGCTGCCGCCGACCTACATCATGGTCGGCAGCCTCGACGGATTCGCCGACGAGGACATCACCTACGCCATGCGGCTCAACCAGGCCGGTGTCGAAGTGGAGCTGCACGTCTACCCCGGCGCTCCCCATGGCTTTGAAGGGTTTGCTCCCGGCGCCGCTGTCTCCCGGCAGGCCAGGAACGACATCAACGCCTGGCTGGGTCGTATGTTGGAGAACGGCGGGAAGTAGTCGGACAACGAGCTCGCCGGCGGCCGGCGCTTGACCACACCGCCCGAGCCTGTGGCAGGCTCAACCATGCAGGAGATTCAGGCAGCTGTCCTTCGCTCCCCTCGGGAGCAGCTAACGATCGAGACCGTCGAGATCGATGATCCTGGACCTGGCGAGGTTTTGATCAAGACCTCGGCAACCGGTGTCTGCCACAGCGACGTGCACATCTACGAGGGCACCGTTTTCGGCGGCAAGCCACCTCTTGTACTCGGACACGAGGGCTCTGGTGTGGTGGAAGCGATTGGTGAAGGGGTGACTCATGTGACGCCAGGTGATCATGTTGTCACCTGCCTTTCCGGTTTTTGTGGTCAATGCGAACAGTGCCTGGGTGGCCATCCAAACGTTTGCACCGGCGGCGGGATCGTCCGCAAGCGAGGTGCCGAGCCGAGACTGCGTCAGGGCGACGGGCGGGTCGGCGGTTTCGCCGGGATCGGAAGCTTCGCCGAGAAGATGCTCGTGCACGAACACTCGCTGGTCGGGATCGACAAAAACCTTCCCCTGGATGTGGCGTGCCTTGTCGGCTGTGGCGTGCTCACCGGGGTTGGAGCGGTGCTACGTACCGCCGAAGTCCGACCCGACCAGACTGTCGCCGTGTTCGGTTGCGGTGGTGTTGGGCTGTCGGTGGTTCAGGGCGCGGCATTGGCTCGGGCGGGCAGGATAATCGCCGTGGATCGTATGCCGGCAAAGCTTGAGCTGGCGCGATCCCTCGGAGCGACCGACACCGTCGACGCATCCGACGAGGCTCTCGATGTTGTGGCTGCAGTCCGCCGCTCAGCTGGGGGTCGGGGCGTCGACCATGCCTTCGAGGCCGTCGGGCACCCGGGCCTGGTCCGTATGGCGGCCGAGTCGCTTGCGGTCCGCGGGACGTGCACGATCGTCGGCGTTCCTCCCGATGGTACGGTTTTCGAGATTCCCTATGCCGCGGTCAGGCTTGAATGCAAGGTCCAGACTTGCCGTATGGGTTCGAACCGCTTCCGGTCCGACATTCCCCGCTACCTCGATTTCTACGACAAGGGTTGGCTTAAGCTCGACGAGATCATCAGCAAGCGCGCGCCACTAGAGGGCGTCAACGACGCCATGGCCGCTCTGCAGGCCGGAGAGGGCGCCCGGACGGTCCTGACGTTCTAGCGGGAGCTAGCCGGCCAATGGCCCTCGCAACACGACGCCAGGCAGGTTGCCGGTGTGCTCCTGGTCGAGGGTCAGGGTTGAGCCGTTTACGACGGTGGCCTTGATGCCGATCGACTTCTGCGTGAGGCGGGTGGCCCCACCGGGTAGGTCCTGAGCGACCGCAGGCATTGCCGGGCCAACCGTCTCGGGGTCAAAAACGCAGATGTCGGCCTTCAGTCCCTCACGTAGGAGTCCACGATCGTGGAATCCCCATGCCGTCGATGGCAGGAGGGTCAGTCCACGTACCGCTTCCTCAAGCGTGAACGCTTGTCGTTCTCGAGTCCAGTGACCCAACACATGAGTCTGGATCGAACTGTCCATTAGCTGGCTGACGTGGGCCCCTGAATCGGAGAATGTCGTAACACAGTGCGGATGCTTCATGATCTCAAGCACTACGTCCTGGTCCCCGTTCGCTATCGGCTGCAGGAAGAACTGCTCGAAGTCAGACTCGACAGCGAGGTCGATCATGCAACGGGCTGGCGAGACGCCCCGTTCAGCCGCCACCTGAGCCACTGTCTTGTACGGCGGCATCGGCCCGTCCATAACCCGAATCCAGTCGTAGTCGGGTTTACGAGCCTCGGCGCCGACGCCCTTGGCCCATGAGCCTTCCTCGGCTGCCAGGATCAGCTTGTCGAGCATGGCAGGATCACGAAGCGCCCGCTTCTGCTCTTCGAGCGGCCATGTCCGAAGGTCCTTCCACTCGGGCAGGGCGTCGAAGGGAATCTGGGTCTTGAACGAAAGCACCACGTTGAACTCGCGGGCATGGGCCTGGCCGAACATCCGCCCGCCCCTGGCCGCAGTTCGGTCGAGTAGATCAAGCATCACCCGATGCTCACCCTTTGGATAACGGCCCGATGCCACACCGAAGGTGATCGGGCAACCCGTCTCGACCGCCAGGTCCTCAAGGCGACCGTAGTAGTCGGCCTGTTTGTCGGGATCGCGGCCTACGTCTTCGCCTGCGATCTCGAAGATCCCGCCGCCCTCATCGCTCATGATCCGAACCAGCGTTGCCACCTCGCTCCAATCGGCCATGCGGCTGGCCACCGGGCGATCGTCCGAGGTCTGGTGGTTGAACGTCCTGCTGGTGGTGAAACCGAGGGCTCCCGCCCGTAGCGACGAGCGCAGCTCGCGATCCATGATCTCCATGTCGTCGGCGGTGGCTGCCTCCTCGAAGGCCCGCTCCCCCATTGCCCAGGTACGTAGAGCTGAATGGCCAACGTAGCCGCCGTAGTTGATGCCTTTGGGAAGCCGGTCGAGGGTGTCGAGGTATTCCGGGTAGGTCTCCCAGGTCCAATCGATGCCAGCAGCCATGGCCTCGGCCGAGATGTCTTCGGCTCGTTCAAGATTTCGCACGACCAGCTCGCGCTCATCGGCCCTGGCCGGGGCCAGCGAGAAGCCGCAGTTGCCCATGACCACCGAGGTGATGCCGTGCCAGCATGACGAGGTGCCAAGCGGGTCCCAGTTGATCTGGGCATCCATGTGGGTGTGACCGTCGATGAAGCCAGGCGTCACCACATGGCCTTCGGCGTCGATCTCCTCGGCCCCCTTTTTGGTGATGCGGCCGATCTTGGCGATCTTGTCGCCAACCACGCCGACGTCGGCCCTGAAGCGGGACAAGCCCGAGCCGTCAACGACGACACCATTTCGAATGACCAGATCGTATGTCATCGGATCCCCCTAATGAATGAGATGACTCTCGATGAACGTTACCCCGGCGAACCATCTCGCCTGTAAACAGCGATCGGGGGCAGATCCGTTTCGAAAGTAGATGGCCAGTCGTTCTATTCTTGGGGAAAGAGGCCCACAGGCGGGTCGGCTCTGCAACGCGGGGGATTGAACAGTGGTAAACCGGGAACAGTCAAAAGAAGTATCGTCAGCTTCGGTCACAGCTTCCGAGCCGGACTATGAGGTGATCGTCATCGGGGCCGGTATCGCCGGCATCTATCAGATCAAGCGTCTGACCGATCTCGGTGTCAACGCGATCGTGCTCGAAGGAGATGACGACCTTGGCGGCACCTGGTTCCGAAACCGCTACCCGGGGGCACGCTTTGACTCGGAAAGCTACACCTACGGGTACTCGTTCTCGCAGGAGCTACTCGATGAGTGGCACTGGAAGGAACGGTTCTCGAGTCAGCCGGAGAACCTCCGCTACCTCAACTTCGTTGCCGACAAATTCGATCTACGGCAGCACATGCAATTCGGGGCACGGGTGGAGTCGATGGTCTTCGACGATGGCGAGTCGATCTGGCACCTCGAACTTGCCGACGGCAGACAGTTGTCGTGTCGTTTCGTTGTGACCTGTCTGGGGCTTCTGTCTGCGCCGACACCGCCGCGGATCGACGGGATGGAGAGCTTCGAAGGCGAGTCGTTCCATACGTTCTTCTGGCCGAAGGAGCCGGTTGAGCTGAAGGGCAAACGGGTGGCCGTCGTCGGTACCGGGGCCACCGGCATCCAAGTCATTGGAGAGATTGCAGACAAGGTCGGCTCCCTCACCATCTTCCAGCGACGTCCGAACTGGACGGCCCCACTCAACAACAGCCTTATCGACGACGAGGAGATGGCCGACATCCGATCCCGCTACGACGAGATCTTCGAGCGTTGCGCTCGAACCCCCGGTGGCTTCGAACACGAACCCGACCGACGCGGCTTCCACAACCTCACGAGCGAGGAGCGTGTCGCCAAATGGGACAAACTCTACGACGAGCCAGGGTTTGGGATCTGGCTGCAGAACTTCGTCGAGATATTCATCGACGAAGAGGCCAACGCCGAGTTCTCCGAGTACATCGCTGATCGAATTCGGGGCCGGGTCGACGACCCGGCCGTTGCCGAGAAGCTGATCCCCCGTGATCATGGCTTCGGTGTGCAGCGGGTGCCGCTTGAGACCAACTATCTGGAAGCCTACAATTTTGAGCACGTTGAGCTGGTCGACATCAGCGAAACACCGATCGTTGGCGTGACGCCGTCGGGCCTCAAGACCTCCGATCGAGAATTCGACTTCGATGTGATCGTCTATGCCACGGGCTTCGATGCCATGACCGGCTCATTCGACCGTATCGATATCGAAGGCGTCGGAGGCCTGAAGCTGAAGGACAAATGGCAGGACAAATGTCTGACCCATCTGGGCATGCAGATCAATGGCTTTCCCAACTTGCTCATGATCGCTGGACCACAGAGTGGATCGGCCTCGACCAACTTTCCTCGCGGCATCGAATCGGGTGTCGATTGGATCACCGACCTGCTCATCTTCGCCTGGGAAAAGGGCCACCGCCGGATCGAGGCTACGCCCGAGGCTGAGAAGGCGTGGTCGGCGCATGTGGAGGAGATGTACGGGGCGATGCTGATGCGCAAGGCAAAGAGCTGGTTCACCGGCTACAACTCCAACGTCGAGGGCCATGAGGAAGGTACGATCCGGTACTTCGTGTACAACGGAGGTGCTCCCAAGTACGTGGCCAAACTCTCGGCCATCGCCGACGCCGGCTATGAGGGCGTCGGCTTCGCCTAGTGGTGATGATCTCGCCCGCTGACGGCGAGAATCCGGGGCCTTTGCCTCGCTTCACCATTCGGTGAGGGGCTGACAGAGGGTCGTCCACCAAGAAGGCACTTGGTGAGTGAATCTTCGCGCAATCTCGACCGTCTGCAAGCGACCTTCGATCGCGACGGGATCGTGAAGCGGGACGCGGACCCGGGCCAAGCCGATCGGGAGGAAGTCTCCAGCAAACACTGAAGCCACATTGATGGTCGTGCCGCAGAGTCAAGTACAAGACCCTCACGACTAGGCAACGCCGTGTCGGCCGCTACCCCGGACTACTTGGAGACCGAACGACCATGGCCAACAGACCCATCCGCGCCGTCAGCCTGCTACTCACAGCCTCGCTCCTATTCGCTGCGTGCGGCAGCGATGACGACGACTCTGCCAGCAGCGATGACGAAACGACCACCACCGAGGTAGTCGAGTCGACTACCGAACCGTCCGCCACCGAAGCCCCAGCGGAACCCCCTGCAGGAGCCGACCCCTCCGGCGAGCGGCCAACAGAGGCACCCGACACCGTAGACAGCGACGAATTGACCTCTGAAGGATTCGGCTACCGTGCGGTAGAATTCCGAGACCAGATATTGGACAGGCAAGCTGAGTTCGAGCGGCTCGATAGCGACGGTGACGGCTTCCTGATCGTCGATGAGTACAACGGCACACCGAAGCTGTTCGCCGATATGGACGCCGACGACGACGACAAGCTGAACCACGAGGAGACCGAGTTCATGATGGTCTTCGCCGACATACCGAGCGGTGACTTCATTATGGGCACCGACGAGCCAGTCCAGGCCTTCGTCGAGCCCGAGGTCAATGCCACACCGGCCCATGGGGTCACCATCGACGCTTTCAAGATGGGGGCAACCGAGATCACCACGGCACAGTACGTTCTCTACCTCAACTCGGCGCTTAAGGACGGCGAGATCACCGTATTCCTTGGTGAGGTCCACGACGACGTCGAGCGGTTCCACTACCCCATAGCTACCTACCTGGTTGAAGGTGCCCCCGGCACCGAGTACGAGGGACTGCCCTACATTGATCTGAGCCCGGTCACTGGCCTGTCCCATATCCAGTTCGAGGACAACACTCTGCTAGTCCCGGAGCACCCGCTCAATGAGTCCTGGCTCACCTACGATCCCGACACCGAGGAATTTGAGGTCCATCCGGGCTTCGAGGACTGGCCGGTTGCCTATCTGAAGTGGTGGGGAGCGATGGCATTCGCCGACTACTACGGGCTGTCGCTGCCAACTGAGGCGGAGTGGGAGTATGTGGCGTCGGGCGGCCAGCAGTTCGTATTCGGCAGCGGAGACGGCGAGCTTGGTTGCCAGGGGGCAAACTATGGGTGCTACAACGTCAACCACGAACCGAACTTCATCGGTACTGACACGCCCGATGAGTACATCGGCTTCCGCTACACCGTTGGCACCTACCCGGCCAACCCCTACGGCGTCTACGACATGTCTGGCAACGTTTGGGAGGCCACCCTCGACTGGTACGACGCGGACTTCTACCAGCAGCTCGTCGACAACGAGATCACCCACAACCCGCTGAACCTCGATGGCGAGGACCCACCCCTGGACGGGACCGCAACAGGAGGACCCGGACAGGAATTCTCCCACGACTCACGGACATACCGAGGCGGTAGCTACAACTACCACGAAGCCGTAGCCCGCAACGCCTACCGCTTCCCCGTCTACCCCTTCATCGGAAACGACCACTTTGGCGCACGAGTTGTGCTGCGCCCCGACACCGTCGTCTTCAACGGCCAGAGCTAAGTCGCCCGCACCGTTGGTCTGACACCCGACCACGGCACCTGACCCACCCCAGCCGAGAATTAACGAATCCGCTCTCATCGAGGAGCCAGCAACCAAACTTGTCGAACGGTGGATCGAGCTTAGGCGGTTGGCAGCCAGGCGGCGATGGCCTGGCCGATTTCGTCGGGGCTGTCTTCCTGAACGAAGTGATTGCCGGCAACCGTTACCTCGGTCTGGTTTGGCCAAGACCGGCAGAACTCCAATACTTGTCCGTTGAGGATGGCCCCCGGCTCGGCATTGATGAGCAACTTTGGAACATCTGATTCCGAAAGCCAGTCGGCATAGGCCTGCACTATCTCGACGACGTCGGCCGGTTCTCCCGAGATGGGGATCTGGCGGGGCCAGGTCAGCGTCGGACGACGGTCGGCCGGTTTGGTGAAGGGACGACGATACTCATCGTGCTCCGCTTGGGTAAGGTCACGAATTATCGACCCGGGAAGCACAGCCTCTACGAAGAGATTCTTCTCGATGACCATGTCTTCACCGGCCGGTGATCGGAATCCCTGGAAGATCCCCTTGGCCGCCTCCGGCCACTCGTCCCAGGTGACGGGGCGCACGATCGATTCCATGTAAGCGATGCCAGCGACCCGGTCGCGGTGACGATTGGCCCAGTCGAACCCGAGTGCCGATCCCCAGTCGTGGATGACGAATGTAACGGCGTCTCCGAGGTCGAGCTGGTCGAGAAGACCGTCGAGGTACCCCCGGTGTTCAACAAAGGTGTAGGAGTCGGGCCCGGTGTCGTCGAGCTTGTCGGAATCACCTTGCCCGATCAAATCGGGAGCGATGCAGCGGGCTCCGCTCGAAAGATGAGGAATGATGTTACGCCAGAGATACGACGATGTCGGGTTGCCGTGCAGGAACAGCACGGTTGGCCCCTCCCCGACCTCGTGATAGGCCATTTGTTTGCCGTTCACAGTCTTGTACCGCTTCGTCAGTTTTGCTTCGTTCATCGTTGACTCCTTCATTGCGGCCGCCGCAGCCGATGTGGAGTGTAGGAGAACGCACACTCCTTCACGAAACGTGTTGGACCGGGCGTTGGTCAGGGCCGTTGTTCGACCTACAGTCTCGCCATGGCTGACGCGCAGGAAAGCCCCCTCGCTGGTGTGAAGGTTGTGGAGATCAGCAACATCTACTCCGGCCCGATGGCGGGAATGCTTCTGGCCGAGCTCGGTGCCGATGTTGTGAAGGTCGAGGGGCCAGACGGACCCGACCCGATTCGGGCCGGTGGACCTGGGGCCGGACCGGATGCCGTCAACTCCATCTTCTACTCGCTAAACCGGGGCAAGCGGTTCTGTGCTGTGAACGCGAAGTCCGACGAGGGCCAGGAGGTCCTCACCCGGATTGCAGCCTCGGCCGATGTGTTCCTCCACAACATCCGACCAGGGAAACCAGAGGAGATCGGCGTTGGCTATGAACAGTTGGCTGCCATCAATCCTCGGCTGATCTACGTGGCGATCAGCGGTGTCGGTAATGACGGCCCGGAGGCCCACCTCCCGGTGTACGACTACGTCATGCAGGCGAAGATCGGTATGGTCGATTACCAACGTGATCTGGCGACGGGCCGGAGCGATCTTGTCCATCAGGTAGTGATCGACAAGACGGCGGCCATGGGTGCGGTTCAGGGTGTCCTGGCTGCGCTCTATGTGCGTGAGAAGACGGGCAAGGGACAACGGATCGACGTGCCGATGATCGCGGCCGGCCTCTCGTTCCTCTGGCCGGACGGCATGGCCGCGGCCCACGCAGAACTCGAACCGATGATCCCGCTCGATCAGATGCCCCCGTGGTTGGAATCGGCGCCGAGTTCCTTCCTCGTCGTCTTGCCGACCACCGATGGCGAGATCGCAACCGGTGTTCTTCTTCCCCCGTGGGACGGCCTGTGTCTGGCACTCGACCGGGCCGACTGGGTTGTCGACGAACGATTCGCCGAACAGTTCAGCCGGATAATCAATCTCCCCCAGCTGATCGAGGAGGTGAGCGCCGAAGTTGCCAAGTACTCGACAGCCGAAGTGCTCGAACGCTTCGCCAGTTTCGACTTCGCAGCCGGCGCCGTCGCCAGCCGCCGCAACGTTCACAAGGACGAGACGGTGCAACACCTCGGCCTCATATCCGAGCACGACACCGAGCACATCGGAACGGTTCGTCAGCCTGCGCCAATGTGGACCTTCAGCGGTAGCGAGACGGCGGTCACCAGCAGCATAGGGTTCACCGGGGCCCAGACCCGCGAGACACTCTTGGAGATCGGCTACAGCGATGAGGAAATCGATCGACTTCTTGCCGAAGGCGTGGCCCGCATCGCGGTCGACGGTGGGGCCGAGGGCTGACGGGCAACACCGTCCAAGACCTTGACGAACGACGGCTCCACAACCTCACCAATTCCGACACCGCTACGAGCAGTAGCGGTGTTCAGCTTCATCTACCTCTTCCTGGTCGGCGTCTCGTCGCTCGAATCCGGCATCAAGATCATGGGCCAGGACACTCAGGAGGCGCTGTTCTCCACGGTAGGCAACCCCCTGGCCGGACTCTGCATCGGCATCCTGGGTACCGTTCTCGTCCAGTCGTCGTCGGCATCGACGTCGGTCATCGTCGGCCTGGTCGCCTCTGGGGCCCTCGGGGTTGATGCGGCGGTTCCCATGGTCATGGGCGCCAACATCGGCACGACGGTCACCAACACCCTCGTTTCCCTTGGGCACGTCCGTCAGTCGAACGAGTTCCGGCGGGCCTTCGCCGCCGCCACCGTGCACGACTTCTTCAACGTGACAGCCGTAGCCCTGCTGCTGCCGCTCGAATTGGCGTTCGGCATCATCTCGACGGTGGCCGAGGCAATCAGCGAGATGCTCGTCGGCTCGGCGGGCACGGAATGGAACAGTCCGATCAAGAGCTGGGTGAAGAGTCCGGTCGGCTGGCTCCGGGGCTTCTGGGAGGCCGTGGGGGCCAAGGGCAACGTGGCCGGGGTCCTCATGGTGGTAACCGGGCTCGTGATCGTGCTTGTTGCGTTAGCGTTGATAACCAAGAACATGCGGGCCCTGGTTGCCGATCGCGTCGAACGGTCAGTGAACGCGTTCCTCAGCAAGGGCGGGGGTGCGATGGCCCTGATGCTCGGCCTGGTCATAACAGTCGCCGTGCAATCGTCGAGTATCACAACGTCGATCTTGATCCCTTTGGCCGGCGCAGGCGTGCTGAGTCTCCGCAACGCCTATCCGGTAACGCTCGGGGCCAACGTCGGCACCACTATCACGGCCCTCTTGGCCGCTCTCGCGGCATCGAGTCCGGAGTCTCTGACGGTGGCCCTCGCTCACACCACGTTCAATGTCGCAGGCATTGCGCTGATCTACGTGCTTCCCTTTGCCCGCGACCTCCCGCCTCGGGCGGCCGAGCGGCTTGCCGATGTGGCAGTGGCGCGTCGCAGCATTGCTGTGGCCTACGTTGGGGGTGGCTTCGTGATTCTGCCGCTTCTCGGAGTTGCTCTCTTTCGCTGAAAGGCGGTCCCATGGTTCTTGCGTTCTTTAGAAGGAGTTCAGGAGATGGCAACTTCGAGCACATCGTTGCCAAGTCGATAACAATGCTGGGCGATGCCAGGCACTCGTTTGATCTGGCAACGCTTGCGCTGCTGACCGAGACCGACGCCGCAACGGTCGCGGCCGACATTCGGGCAACCGACGACCGGATCAACCAAACCGAACAAGAGCTTCGGTCAGAACTGGTTGTCCACGTGAGCGTGCAAGGAGCGGCCGACATCGGCTCGGTCCTCGGCTTCACCCTGTTGCTGAAGAAGATCGAGCGAATCGGCGATCAGGCCAAGAACATCCTCGATCTAGCCGAGAACGGCGTGACACTGGCGAGCAACGGCAACGTCGATGAGTTGTTGATGGAGCGTCAGCGAGTCTCAGCTCTCTTCTCCGAGGCCGCCGATCTTCTTGGAGACTCCGATGCCGATGAGCGCCTCATCGACGAATACTCGGATAGAGCTAGCGCCATTGCCGCCGAGCATCAGACTTACATCGACGGATTCATGTCCTCCGAACGTCCAGGCCATGAGGTCGTGCCGCTGGCGATCTACTACCGCTACCTTCGCCGGATTGTCGCCAACCTGGTTGGGATCGTGCGAACTTCGTCGGAGCCACTGCCGCACATCGACTACCTCGACGGTGGGGCCACCGACACCGACGACTAGGACCGGGGTGGGTGATACTCCCGCGGTCCGAGGTTCATCGGTAGGCGGGAGGCGGCACGAAACCGCCGATCTCCTGGGCCATGAGGCGGGCGAACTCGATGCAGGTGTAGTCGTTGAACTCCGCGCCGACGGCCTGGATGCCGATGGGCAGCCCGCTCGATCCCAACCCGGTGGGGAAGACAGTGCTCGGTAGGTGGGCGACGGTGATCGTGCCAGCCCAGAACAACTGTTGGAAGTAGGGCTGTTCGGCGTTGTTGACGGTGATCGTTCGATCCATCGAGGCTGAGCCGTCGGCCGACGTGGAGTGATCGTGGGGAAAGGCGACCGTCGCTGTCTGGGGGCATAACAGGATGTCCCAATCGGCGAAGTAGGAACGCCACTGCTCCCGCAAAGCGAAGCGCTTGTTGTGGCTCGTCATCCACGTTGCGTGATCCTGGACAACGCCTTGGATCATCTGCGCCTCCATGCCATCTTCGACGGTGGCCAATCGCTCCCGCAGCTGTTCTCGAACCTCGACCGGCGTGGCCTCCGACATCACTCCCTGCAGGAGACTGATGTACACGGCCGTGCTCTCCTCGAAGTCGATCTCCGGGAGGGCCATCGTCGAAACCTTGGCGCCGGCGGCTGCCAACACGTCGCCCAGGTGCTCGACCCGATCCGCGATCTCGGTGTCAACAGGGGCAAGGTCATGCGACGGCAGCACCGCGACGCGATAGTCATTGAGGCGGCGGCGGTCGGGCCTGGGAAGGTTCAGCTGCCAACCCGCCTCGTTGAATGCATCGGCCCCGGCCACGATGTCCATCGAGAGAGCGAGATCCTCGGCCGACCGTGCCAGTGGGCCGACGACGGCTATGTCCGGCGGCTTGAGGTCGCCTGGCAGGCTGTGACCCGCCGATGGCACGACACCCCAGGTCGGCTTGTGGCCGTAGACCCCACAGAAATGGGCCGGGTTGCGGATCGACCCGCCGATATCGCTTCCCGCTTCGAGGGCGGTCAGACCGGCGGCCAGTGCGGCCGACGATCCGCCGGAAGAGCCCCCAGGGGTGCGGGAAAGATCCCAGGGGTTGCCGGTCGTCCCGTAGATGTCGTTGTAGCTCTGAAAGTCGGCGAGGTGCAGAGGGACGTTCGTCTTGCCGATGAACAGTGCCCCGGCCTCCTTCAAGCGTCGAACGCTTTCCGAGTCGGACGCGGCGATGTTCTCCGACATTGCCGGGATGCCCCACGTTGTGGGGAGACCCTCGATGTCGTAGGCCTCCTTGATCGTCATCGGCAACCCGTGGAGGGGTCCCAGCTGCTCGCCTGCCGCCAGGGACCGGTCGGCATGCTTCGCCGCGTCGAGCGCCCGCTCGAAGTCACGTACGACAACGGCGTTGATGTCGCCGTCGTGCTGTTCGATCCGGCCTATGTAGTGCTCGGTCAGCTCCTTCGAGCTGATTTTTCTCGACCGGAGGTCCGCCGCCAGATCGACGGCCGAATTAAACGCCAACTCATCCATACTTGGACAGTACACGGGCTTGGAACCCTGTAGATATGACGACTCAGGGTCGGCCGCGTCTGTGGAAGCTCAGATGTCTGATCCGAGGCTGCTACCTCGGGCACCCTCGGCTGCGAAACCGCCGAGGTCGATGGCGAGATGAATGGCAACATTTGGCGCCGCGCTCAGGCCCAGATCGTCGCGTAGCTCTAGAAGATCGTCGACATGGCGGCCCTCGATGGCGAGGGTGCTCAAGCGGTTTGGTCGATCGGCGATCACGAGTTCGGCTGCTTCGGCCCGCACCGTGCCGAGCCGGAAGCGACGTCGGTACTTCTTCACAGCTACTGCCTCAAGCTTGCTGCCATCGATGGCACCGATCGCGTTGATGCTGCGTGCCAGCTTTTTTCCGTTCTTGGCATCGTCGGAGCGATGGGCCAGCTCGGCCAAGAGTCCGTCGAACGGCTTGGGGGCATCGCCTGCGTGGCGATGCCAGCTCGATGCCCACCGTTGAAGCCCCGCCCGCTCCTCAACCAACCGCTTGATTTTGAGCCGACGGTGGCGGATCTTGACATTCATCGTCGGGTCTGCGGTCAGTAGATAACAGTCGGTCAACTCCCGAGTCCGATCGACGTCGGCCAGCGATGCCAACCGCTCTATCAGGTCTCGTCGATTGCCCCAAACTCGGAATTCGAATCGGGCATCGGGAGGCGTCTTACTGATTGTTGTCATGGAGTACCCCGCGACGGGCCCCACTGCCCATCGCCCTGTCCACGGTACCGGTATGGCTCTACGATGGGAAAATCAGCTCTAAGGCACACCTCTGCTTGAGTAGTAGGTATACCGATCATCGCCCGATCGGCTAGGCTTGTTCCATGCCGTACGAAGCCACGGAGCACCATCCGGCGTTCGAAGAATATTCAGAGACGATCTTCGAGCTGGAGGAAGACGGGATTGAGGTGATCCAAGCCCGTATTGCTGAGCGCTTGGAGATCTCGCGGCCTGCCGTCTCGGAGATGATCCGCCGTATGGGCAACGAGGGGCTCGTCGAGGTCGACGATCGGGCTCATATCCGTCTGACGAAGTCCGGACGCTCACTGGCCACCACCCTCGTGCGGCGGCATCGGGTGGCCGAACGTTTCATGACCGACGTCCTCGACCTTGGTTGGGCCGATGCCCACCATGAGGCCGGTCGCTGGGAGCATGTCATCTCGCCGCTAGTCGAAGAGGCCATGATGAACCTGCTCGACGATCCAACAACGTGTCCTCACGGAAACCCGATTCCCGGCACCGGCTACGCCAGGCCGGAATCGGCGACGCCGCTGGCTAGCCTTGCGGCCGACGCCGACTTTGTGGTTCAACGCATCCCCGAGGAACTCGAATTTCAAGAAGGCCAGCTCGACTACCTCGAAGACGCGGGGCTTCTCCCCGGTCGCTTGGGAACGATCCTGAGCGTGGCTCCTGACGGTACGACCACGGTCTCCGTCGACGGCAAGGCGATCGGTATCAGCAGTTTTGCCGCAGCGCGGATCGTGGTGGCCGATGCGTCGGTCGACGCCTGATCGATTCGTTCGGCTGCAATGACACCACAAGCGTCGGCTGGCGGAGCCGGACAAGTTCAGGTAGCTGGGCTGCATCACAGCTATGACGGGTCGAGCGATCCCACGAGCAAGGTCTTGTGCGACGTTTCGCTCGACATCCCGGCTGGGCGGTCCCTGGCATTGCTTGGACCTTCAGGCTGTGGCAAGACGACGCTCCTACGATCGATCGCCGGCCTTGAACGCCCACTGGCGGGAACGGTCTCGATCGACGACAAATGCTTGAGCGGCGATTCGACCTGGGTCCCCACCGAACGTCGCCGGGTCGGCATGGTCTTTCAGGACTGGGCCCTGTTCCCCCACCTTTCGGTTGCAAAAAACGTCGCCTACGGGATTGCACGGCAGGACCGCGACGATCGAGTCACCGAAAGCCTAAGTCTCGTCGGCCTCGAGGGACTCGGCGATCGTATGCCCGCAACCTTGTCAGGTGGTCAACAACAGCGTGTCGCACTGGCGAGGGCACTCGCTCCCCGCCCAAAAGTGCTCCTACTCGACGAGCCGTTCTCCAACCTAGACACCAATCTTCGCTCGTCGGTGCGTTCCGAGGTCCGCGATCTGCTCCTCACGGTCGGCATAACCGCTGTCTTTGTAACCCACGATCAGGAGGAGGCCTTCATCCTCGGCGACGACGTGGCCGTAATGAACGAAGGCCGGATTGTTCAGACCGGTACACCCCAGCATCTGTATGCCAAACCGGCCACCCGCTGGATGGCTGAGTTCATTGGCGAGTCGTCGCTCGTTGCCGCAGAGGCCAAGGGCCGGTCGGCGACCACCCCGCTCGGCGACCTCCCTCTTGAGGACAGCGCTACCGGCCCGGTGGACGTCGTTCTACGGCCCGAGGAGCTCGCGATTACTGAGGGCGACGCGGCCATGGTGCAGTTGGTCGAGTTCTACGGCCACGATGCCATGGTTCACGTCGACCTCAATGGTCAGAGCGTCCGGATCAGGACGCTGCCCCAGCCGAACGTGAGGCGGGGAGATCGGGTTGGGCTGATCTTCCTCGGCCACGAGGTCAAAGCCTTTCCCGCTCTGGGCCATCGGCCTGATGGATAGCTATTCGACCAGATCGGCTGTTGCCACTCCGTACGGGCTGAGCAGGTCAAGGTAGGGGCTTGGGTCACCACTCCAGGGCAACGCAGCCACCTGGGCTCTACTGCGGCGGCCTGTCAGCGCTCGAAAAAGCTCGAAGGCTGTTGTGGAGAGCGAAACGGCGGCAGCGCCGTCGCCAGAGACCCAACGTTGGTCACCGGCCATGAATTCGACAACGGGTAATCCCCCATCGGCCACGCGCTGCATGACCTCCGGGCAGTACCGAACGAGCGCCAGCATCGTCGAAGGGGCGTTTCGCTCACCGTTTCTCTGCAACGTGCTGAGCACATCGAGGCGGTGGGCGGCGAGATCGGCGCCAGCCCGCAGCGCGATGTTGTGATTGTCGGCCATGGTGGCATCTACTTGGGCTTGTAACGCTTCCCATTCGTCGCAGACCTCGTCGAGCGTGTTGTCAAGCCGCAGGTCAACTTGAGCGGCCGTCCACGCCTCGGTTCCTACACCTGCAAGGTTGCCGGAGACGAAGTCGGCATTGATGCCGACAACGTGGGCGTATACGTCCTTGACCGACCAGCCCGGACACATCGGCACCGGCGCACCCGACTGAGCGGCGTCGAGGCCTCGGGCCAGCGCAATCAATTCTGACCGAACCTCGGCATAGATCCTGGGTGCGTCGGAAACGGTTGGCACTGTCATCGCCATGCTCAGGAATCTTCCAGGAGCTCGCGCAACGTTCCGAGCGTCCCGACCGGATCGGGCCCGACCGGGGTGACGTTAAGGACGCTGACCCCGGCTTCCTTCCAGACGCCGAGCCGCTCCTTAACATAGGACGCAGGTCCGACCAGGTTTGCCTTCTCAAGAAAGTTGCGGGGAACGGCTGTTGCTGCGGCTTCCTTTTGCCCATCGAGGTAGAGATCCTGGATCTCAATGGCTTCTTCCTCGTATCCGTATTTCTGGGCGATCGTGTTGTAGAAGTTCTTATCGCGGGCGCCCATTCCGCCCCAATAAAGCGCGGTACTCGGTCGGCCTCGGTCAAGCACCTGGTCGGCACCATCGCCGGCATATTCCTCACCTATCGCCACCATTGCTGCGGCGCCGATCTCGAGTTGGCTCAGCGAAGCGTCGCGCTTGGCGGTACCGGCCTTGAGGTCATCGCCCCAGACTCGCTGGAACTCGTCTGGTACAAAGAAGACGGGTAGCCAGCCGTCGGCTGACTTGGCGGTCTCCTTGACCGACAGCGGCATCAGGGACGCCCACCAGATCGGGATCTCGTTGCGCACGGGATGGTTGATGAGCTTGAGCGGCTTGCCGAGTCCGGTTCCCTGTCCCTCGGGCAGCGGCACCTGCACCGTCTTGCCGTCGTAAACAACGGGCTCGCGCTTGAGCGTCATCCGGGTCACGTCGATGTATTCGCTGATGCGCTTCATCGGCTTCTCGTACGGGACACCGTGGAAACCTTCGATCACCTGCGGTCCGCTTGCCCCGAGGCCGAGAATAAACCGGCCGTTGCTCACATAGTCGCAGCCGGCTGCGGTCTGAGCGATGGCGGTGGCGGTTCTGGAAAAAACATTGAGGATGCCCGTACCGATCTCGACCCGTTCAGTTCGCGCCGCCAGAAACCCTACCTGGCTGACCGCATCGATGCTGTAGGCCTCGGCGACCCAGACAACGTCAAGGCCTGCCTTTTCCAGCTCGACGACCTGTTGGACCGATGAGTGAAAGTCGCCGACGTAATTGATGCTCATGCCAAGTTTCATGGCCTGGATGGTAAGGCCTTGCCCAAGTGGGCCGCCAACCATGCCTCTGCCTGCTTGCGATCCGATGTCCTGCGGCGGGATTCGGTTTCGAGAGCCAGCCTCTCCTCAGGTGCCGTGTCGCTGGCGAACGACGACTACGGTTCCGCCATGGCAGACAACGATCTGGTACTCCTAACCGGCGGGCCGATGCTCGACGCGGCACAGCTAAATGATGTCTTTGGGTGGCAGCTCAAGCCCGAAGGTCTGTGCCGCGACGACAGCTGTGTACTTGTCCCGAATAGGGCAGCCATCGAACGCGAAGGCAGGATCGATGCAACCGCGGTTGCCGCCTTGTTGGATCGGCCGGCCGCCGCCGATCCCGAATCGGATCTGGTGGCAATAGGCGCAGCCCGCGGACTTCGGCGGGCTGCGGTCAACGACTTGCGGGCCCCCGACTTCGTCCTACCCGACCTGGACGGCACGTCCCACGCCCTGTCGGATCATCGCTCGAAGAAGAGGCTGCTGGTCGCCTTCTCAAGTTGGTGAGGTTGCATCTTCGATCTGCCAGGTTGGCAGGCTCTGCAAGATGAATTGGCCGATCACAATTTTCAGGTGATCGCCGTCGCCATCGACGAAAACGTAGAGAACGTCCGGGCGTTCATGGATGGAATCTCCTATCCGGTCCTGATGGACAGGGACCATGTGCTCACCGAGCTGTACGCCATTTCGAACGTGCCGTCGGTACTGATGATCGATGAGGACGATCGCATCGTTCAACCGAACTGGAACGCATACGCCACCAACACCTTTAAGGAGTACACGGGCATCGAGTCGGCCGACCAGATCGAGGTGATCCGGCGGTGGGTCGTTGATGGCACGCCAATGATGACCGAGGCCGAGGCCAAGGATGCGGTCGGTGACCTGTCGGCCGACGAGGAGCAGGCGCGCCTCTTCTTCCGGATGGCCACCTATCTGCGCAACAACGGCGATGACGTGGGTGCGAGCCGCAACTTCGACAGAGCGGCCGAGTTGGCACCCAACGATTGGACCATTCGGCGGGCCATGATGCCGCTGCGGGACCAGGACCCCTTTGGCGATGACTTCGTTGCGCTGGCTGCGGAATACAACGAGGCCGGTCGCCCCTTCCACGGCGTCGCCCCGCCGAGAAGCTGATCACCCGAGCCTGAGGCTGGTCTCAGGCCAGCTCGAGGCCAGACAGCGCCCCCTCGTCTCGCCACTCTTCGAGGGTTTGGATGAACTTGATGGCATCGACGCTCACGTTTCGGCGGGCCCTGGCGGCAGGGTTGCCCTCGTTGTTGTAATAGCCCGGGGTACAGGCTTCGAGGTAGTGCTCAGCCATCTTGGCGTGCCGCTCGATCCCGGCCACCCACTCGGTCTCGGCCTCGATCGAGGCCTCGATCATGTCGAGGTCGTTTTCGAAGGCGTGGTTGAGGATGTAAGCGAGGTGGCGGCTTCGCTCATCGATCATGTGGGGGAAGTTCACTGTGAAGCCCGATTGGGCGTCGGCGAACACAAAACAGTTCGGGAAGCCATGACTGTGCATGCCGTGGAAGGTCATGACACCGTCGGCCCACTTCTCCGTAAGAGTTAAGCCGTTTCGACCGATGACTTCGTAGCCCGAGCGACGGGTGTAGTCGGTGCCGACCTCAAAGCCGGTGGCGAAGATGATGCAGTCGAGCTCATACTCGGCGTCGTTGGCAACGATGCCTTTCGGCGTTATGCGCTCCACACCCTTGCCATCGGTATCGACCAGGGTCACCGACTCACGATTGAACGTGTCGAGGTACTGGTCGTGAAAGCAGGGCCGCTTGCAGAACTGGCGGTAGTACGGCTTGAGCGCCTCCGCGGTGGTCGGATCAGCGACGACCTGATCGACCCGGGCCCGGATCTGGTTCATCTTCTCGAAGTCGGCCAGCTCCAACGATTGGCCGGGGTTTCCTTCCTGGCGGTTCTTGCGACGGGCACCCATGCCGATATTTCGAATGATCTCAGTCCAGCCGTCCCGCACGAGGTCTTCGTCCTGGGGCCGACCGGAAACGAGCGCGTTGAAATTCTCCATGCGTCGTCTCTGCCAACCGGGCTCAAGCGTCTTGACCCATTCGGGATCGGTTGGTTGGTTTGCCCTGACGTCGATCGAAGATGGCGTGCGCTGGAATACAAAGAGCTCGTCGGCCCCGGCTCCGAGGTGTGGCACGCACTGCACAGAGGTCGCACCGGTGCCGATGATGCCGACCCGCTTGTCGGCCAGGCCGTCGAGTCCTCCTTCGGAGGTCCCGCCTGTGTAGGCGTAGTCCCACCGGCTGGTGTGAAAGGTGTGGCCTTGGAAGCCCTCGATGCCAGGAATCCCTGGCAGCTTCGGCCGATGCAGGGGGCCGTTGGCCATGCAGACGAACTTGGCCCTCATCCGGTCGTCTCGGTTGGTTGCGATGATCCATCGCCGCTCATCGTCTTCCCACCGCAGTTCGGTCACTTCGGTCTGGAAGCAGGCATCGCGGTAGAGGTCGAAGTGTTCGCCGATTGCCTTGCTGTGAGCCAGGATTTCGGGTGCCGTTGCGTACTTCTCCGTCGGGATGTAGCCGAGTTCCTCAAGTAGCGGCAGATAGATATACGACTCGACGTCACAGGCTGCACCTGGATAACGATTCCAGTACCAGGTGCCACCGAAGTCGCCGCCCTTCTCGATCATACGAATGTTCTCGATGCCGGCCTCCCGGAGCCGAGCTCCCGCCAACAGGCCGCCGAAACCCCCGCCGATCACGGCCACGTCGACCTCATCGAGCATCGGTTGACGCTCCAGCGGCTCGATGTACGGGTCTTCGAGGTAGTGGCTGAACGCTCCGCGCATCTCCTGGTATTGCTGGTTGCCGTCCTCGCGCAGCCGCTTGTCCCGCTCCTCGCGGTATTTGCGCCGGAGCTCATCGGGGTCGAACCCTTCGGGACCTGGAGGTTGGACGTCGTCGGTAGTCGTCATCGTGTACGCGTTCTCCCGCAAACAGCATTGCTGGATTGGATGGTGGTTCTGCCTCATCGAAGATAGTGGTCGAGGTGGTCGCGGGAGAAGAACTGCGGTAAGCCTTGCCAAACGCAGATCGCCATCCGGCAGCTGCTTCGAGAGGAAGAGCACATGCAAGACTTCGAGGCCAAGACCGCGGTAATCACCGGTGGTGCATCCGGTATTGGCTTGGCGGTGGCTGAGCGATTAGGCCAGGAGGGGGCGAATGTCGTCATCGCCGACGTCGAGACCGCGGCCCTCGACCGTGCCATCGCCAAGCTGAGTAATGCGGGTATCCCGGTCGAAGCCGTGCCGACCGACGTGACCGATCGATCGCAGATCACGGCGTTGGCCGATGCCGCCGAATCCCGGTTCGGAGCCGTGCATTTCCTGCACAACAACGCCGGCGTCACGACCGCCGGCCTCGCCGAGGAGCAGACGCAGGAGCAATGGGACTGGGTGCTGCAGGTGAACCTGCTCGGCGTCATCGCCGGCTGCTACGAGTTTCTGCCGAGGATGAAGTCCCACGGAGAGCCGGCCCACATCCTCAATACGGCATCGATGGCCGGAATGTCGGGAGGGCCTTTCATGGCCCCATACTTCGCAACAAAATTTGGGGTTGTGGGCTTGAGCGAGGGCCTCTGGCACGAGGGTCAGATCGTCGAGTCCAATGTCGGAATATCGGTCCTTTGCCCGGCCTTTGTGCGAACGGGGATCGCACGTTCCGACCGCAACGAGCCCGAGGGCATGGGCGGATGGGTGACGGTCGGCTCCCAGGGTGGGGCGAAGTTCGGCGAGTTCCTGACCGCAGGCGTTGACGGTGGGATCGAGCCGGCGCAGGTAGCCGATGCGGTGCTCGAAGGCGTTCGGGCAAGCAAGCTCTGGATCCTCACCCACCCCGAGTCTTCAGACTCGGTGTTGGCAAGGGCCGAGGCCATCGCCGGCCCCGGTGTGCCAGACACGGTTCGGCGGATGGGACGCTGATGATCAAGGTCATCGAGATCATCAACCACCGCTCAGACCTGAGTATCGAAGCCTTCCAGGACTACTGGTTGAACAGCCACGGACCGATCGTGTCTCGACTACCGGGGCTGAGGGGCTATGTCCAGAGTCATACGAAGCTTGGTGGCTATCGCCGAGGCCAGGTCGCCTTCGACGGGATCGCGGAGCTGTGGTTCGACGACAAGGCGGCTCTGGCCGAGATGGCGACGACCACCGAGTTCGCGGCGGCCAAGGCCGACGAACCGAACTTCATAGATTCGGCATCGTTGATCGAGCTGGTGGTCGATGAGCACGTCATCAAGGACGGTCCGGTTCCCCCGGAGGGAATCAAGAACCTCGAATTCCTAAACCTCTCGCCTGCGATGACGCCTCAGGACGCCCACCGGTATTGGCTTGATGTCCACGGGCCCATCGCTGCTCGGATTCCGACGATGGAGCGGTACGTTCAGAGCCATACCCGAGCTGGCGCTTATGCTCGGACGATGCAGCCGCCGTTCGACGGCGTAGCCATCACCTGGTGGGAGGATCTCGAAGCCATGCGAGCATCGGCCGAATCGGATGAATACCTGGCAACCCGAGCCGACGAGGAGAACTTCATTGGAACCGAACCCAAGGTCATCCTCACGACCGAGCATGTGCTCGTCTAGACCTCCAACGCCAACTGCCGCCGGGGCACGAAGCCAGGAATCTGAAACAGTCTTTACGACAGGAAGAGGGCAATCATGAGTGACGCAAACGCCATCGACGGTCGAGCCATCCGTTCCACCGTTACGAGTGAGGGAGACGTGGTGCTAAGCATTGAGCCCCTCAATATCTCCGGTGTCCGCTCGGACGAAGTGGTCATACGGGTCGAGGCATCGCCGATCAACCCATCCGATCTCGGCTTGCTTCTTGGTGGCGCCGACTCGGCAACGGCGCGGCGCGACGATGCAACAAACACGGTCAGCTTGTCGCTCTCCCCCGGCGCCCTGTCTGCGTTGTCGGCCCGGGTCGGCGATGCGTCACCCGTTGGCAACGAAGGCGCCGGTGTTGTGGTTGCGGCCGGGGCCGACGCTCTGCCCCAGTCGCTACTCGGGCGGACGGTGGCCGTGTTGGCCGGCGGCATGTATGGCACCCACCGCAAGGTCAAGGCCGACCAGTGCCTCGTACTTGCCGAGGGCACCGCAGCGGTCGATGCGGCGTCGTGTTTCGTGAATCCCCTGACCGCACTGGGAATGACCGAGACCATGCGCAGGGAGAACCACACGGCGCTGGTCCACACGGCTGCGGCGTCAAATCTCGGGCAAATGCTCAACCGCATCTGTCTCGCTGACGGAATCGACCTCGTCAACATCGTTCGCAGCGACACCCAAGTTGAGCTTCTACGCGCTCAAGGAGCCCACAACGTCGTCAACTCCTCGCTCCCCTCGTTCAGCGATGATCTAACCGAAGCATTGACCACAACCGGAGCCACCATCGCCTTCGACGCGATCGGCGGTGGTGATTTGGCGTCAAGCATTCTCCAGTCGATGGAGAAGGCCGCCAACGCCAACGCCGGCGAATACAACCGCTACGGCTCGGCGACGCACAAGCAGCTGTACATCTACGGAGGGCTTGATCGGGGGCCGACCACCCTCAACCGGTCGTTCGGCATGGCATGGTCGATCGGCGGCTGGCTTCTACCGCCGTTCCTGGCCCAGGTCGGTGCTGAGCGGGCTGATGAGCTCCGACAGCGGGTTGCCGACGAGTTGACGACGACATTCGCCAGCAGTTACACGGCGCAGATCTCGCTTGACGAGGTTCTCGATCTGGAGCAGTTAGGTAACTACGCCCGGATGGCGACTGGCGAGAAGGTCCTGGTAATGCCCCAACAGTGAGCTGGCCAACCGGCTAGGCAAGGCCGGGGAGCAGTTCCACATCAGTAGGACCGCCGGTGCCGGTACGACCCGGGACGTTGAACCACTCCGAGCCGAAGGCGACGGTGAAGACCTCGTCCGGCATCGTCAGAAAGAAGCTGTCGGGCCCGATCTGGCTTCGATGGGCGATCATGGCCGCTCGTTTGGCGTCGACGACCGAACTCACGTCGACTCGATAGCTGATGTCGGCCATCGGGGTGCCGAACGCATCGCGGTCGATCTCGGGGTTTTCAACCTCTTCGCCCTTGGCCAGCGCCTCAGCCTGCTGAGCCTCCATGAGTGCCTTCACATTGTCGCGGTTGATGGTCGCTTCGAAGACCTGGTCGATGCCCGCCGCTTCGGCCGCCGCTTTGCCAACGGTGTGGACCCGGAGGTGATCGGGATGACCGTAACCTCCGTGGTCGTCGTAGATTGTCAAGACGTCGGCCTCGACCTCCAACAGGATGGCCACTAGCCGGGCGGTGGCCTCGTCATGGTCGGCCTGCCAGAAGCATGCCGGGTTGTCATTGGTTGGCTCGTCGACCATGCCGGAGTCCGCGTAGCCGAGCCATCGGGGTTCGTCGGCGCCGAGCAGCTTGGCCGATTCGGCCAACTCAACCATGCGGCGCTCCCACAACTGCTCCCCCTCGTTGAGCACCCCCTCTTGAGGTTCCCCAACCTCACCTCGAGTTGCGCATACCAGGACCACACGGTTGCCCGCGGCTGATGCCTTGGCCATGAGGCCTCCGGTTGAGATCGCCTCGTCGTCGGGGTGGGCATGAAAACAAACGAGCGTTGCCATAAGATTCCAGGCTAGCGACCACACACCCACCGACCTGACGAGGCGAGTTCTGTGACGCACCCCAAGGATGCTTCCCGCGTGATCTCGTTGTGTCTCGACGCCAACGATCCGCAACGCCTGGCCCAGTTCTGGGCCGAGGCGCTGGGTTGGGAGATTGCTGAATCTGACGGCGAGACTTCGCTGGTCCCGACCGATGACACCGGCTTCGACATTCTCTTCGAGCCGACAACGGATAAGAGCATGGAGCAGAACAACATCCATCTGGACCTGACCACGACGTCGATCGAGGATCAACACGACATGGTCACCCGATTGATCGAAGCCGGCGCACACCACGTCGATCTTGGTCAGCGGGGAGAGGAGGGTCATGTCGTTCTCGCCGACCCGGAGGGCAACGAGTTCTGCATCATCGGGCCGTACAACAACTTTCTTGCAGGCTGCCAACGGCTCGGTGCAATCAACGCCGACGGCACCCGTCAGGTCGGCCTGTTCTGGAGCGAGGTACTCGGTTGGCCACTGATCTGGGATCAGGACGAAGAGACGGCGATCCGCTCACCTGATGGCACGGGTCCGATCATACAATGGAGTGGACCCCCGCTCATGAAAAAGTCGGGCAAGAACCGTCTTCACCTCGACATCGCACCACCCGATCACGTCAACCAACGCGATGAGGCCGATCGGCTCATCGAACTGGGCGCGACCCCCATCGACCTCGGCCAAGGCGACGTCAGCTGGATAGTCATGGCCGACCCAGACAACAACGAGTTCTGCCTATTGAGTCCTCGATAGCCGAGCGTTTCCGCGCTGATAGCGATCCCACGGGAACCGTCGCCTATCTCGACGTAACAACTCGCCGCCGCAGAAGCGGTCATCTACGCTCGGAACAGCCCATCCGACGGTCAATGATTGATGGGCAGCGACCCCTTTGGGAAGAGGCAACGTGGTGGGTGGAACAGCAGAACCTCGCAAACTCGATGCGGTGGTAATCGGGGCTGGTTTCTCCGGTCTCTATATGAACCGTCGGCTGCGCGACACGATGGGCCTTGATGTGGAGGTGATCGAAGCGGGCAGCGATGTCGGCGGCACCTGGTATTGGAACCGCTATCCGGGCGCCCGCTGCGACTCCGAGTCGTACATGTACTGCTTCGCTTTCGACCGGGAGCTTATGCAGGAATGGGAGTGGAGCGGTAAGTATCCGGAACAGCCAGAGATCCTCCGATATCTCAGCCACGTCGCCGATCGTTTCGATCTCCGACGCAACACTCACTTCGACACCCGCGTGTCCTCAGCCCACTTCGATGAGAGCGAGAACCGCTGGCTGGTAACGACCGACGGTGGCGATCGAATCAGTTGCCGTTTCTTGATCACGGGCATCGGCTGTTTGTCGACTGGTCAGATACCGGACTTTCCCGGCCGCGATGACTTCGCTGGCGAGGCCTATCACACCGGCACCTGGCCGCATGAGGGGGTCGACTTCGCAGGCAAGCGGGTTGCCGTGATCGGCACCGGCTCCAGCGGCGTTCAGTCAATCCCCGTCATCGCTGCTCAAGCCGAACACCTGACGGTCTTTCAGCGGACCCCGCAATACATGATTCCCGCCAGGCACGGCAACGTGGACAAGGCCGTACTGGATGGCATCAAGACGGAATACGACGGAATTTTTGAGAAAGCCCGTCACTCCGTCGGGGGGTTCCCCTACGACGTCTCCGACCGAAGCGCTCTCGACTTCGACGATGAGGCCCGCAATAAAATCTTCGAACAAGGCTGGGAGCTCGGCGGTTTCAAGTTCATGTTCAGCTCCTTCTCCGACCTGCGGACGAGCCTCGAAGCGAGCGAACAGGCAGGCGAATTCATCCGGGGCAAGATTCGCGAGACGGTTAAGGATCCGGAGGTGGCCGAGAAACTGGTTCCCCTCGACCATCCGTTCGGCTCCAAACGAGTTCTGATCGACACCAACTATTTTGACACCTACAACCGCGAGAACGTCGAGCTCGTCGATATCAACGAGGCCCCGATCGTTGAGATCACCGAGACCGGTATCCAGACCGGAGACCGACATCACGAATTCGATGTCATCGTCTACGCCACCGGCTTCGATGCCATGACCGGATCGTTCAACCGGATCGACCTTCAGGGCAGGAATGGCGAGAAGCTGAAAGACAAATGGGAGGCCGGACCTCTCACGTATCTCGGTCTTACCGTGGCCGGCTTTCCAAACCTCTTCATGATCACCGGGCCCGGCTCCCCGTCGGTGCTGAGCAACATGCCAATCGCCATCGAGCAGCACAGCGAAATGATCGCCGAGATCATCACTCATCTGGATGCGAACGGCCACACGCTGATCGAGGCCGAAGCTGAGGCGGAGAAGGCCTGGGTCGAGCACGTGAACGAACTGGCCGAGCCGACGATGTTCATGCACGCCAACTCCTGGTATCTCGGAGCAAACATCCCCGGTAAACCGAGGGTCTTCATGCCCTACTGCGGCGGTGTCGGCACCTATCGCGAACGCTGCAACAATGTGCTGGCCAACGACTACGAGGGTTTCGTTCTCAGCTGACGTAACCTAGATGTCTTGGAAATGTAGTACAGAAATATAGACAAGCTAAATACAAGTTAGATATAAGTAGGTACGGTCGGAGTCATGACCGATGCCCTCTCGTTGTTCGACGCCACCGTCGCAGGCATCCCCGTCGCTTCGGTCATCCGACTCGTCGTGGTTGCCGTGGCCGCAGTGGCCACCGCCATCCTCAGTGCTCTGGCGGGGCTGGGAGGTGGCGTCGTGCTGCTCGGCGTATTGGCTCAGTTCTACGCGCCGGCCACCGCGATCCCGATCCACGGCGGGATCCAGTTGGTGGCCAACGGTTCCCGAGCGGGGTTCCTGGTCAAGGACGTGAACTGGCAGGCCGTATGGAGAGCCTCGATTCTGCTGTTGCCTGCCAGCCTGCTCGGCGTCGCTGTTTCAACCTCGATTCCCGAGGCCGGAGGACGTCTGGTCCTGGCCCTCTTCGCCCTCGTTTTCGCCTGGCGTCCTCAACTTCTCAAGTGGCGGGGTGACCAACTGCCGCTAAACGCATTGGTCGGCATCGGCGCTGCCTCAGGCTTCATCAATACCACCGTTGGCGCCAGCGGCCCGGTGACCTCGCCGTTCTTCCGGGCAGTGACCGCAACCCACAAGGCGTTCGTTGCCACCGCTGCCGCCAGCCAGGTCCTGGCTCACGCAGCCAAGATCACGGCCTACCTAAGCAGTGGTTGGAATCCGCGGGACCATCTGTCGGTCGTCGGGGTCGGCATTGTTGGCGTCACCATTGGTAGTTGGATCGGTACTCGCCTCGTCGGCCGATTCAATGAGGAACGGCTCGGACAGCTGTTTCGCCTCTCGCTCACCGCATTGGCGCTGCGGCTAATCGTCACATCGATAGCCTCGATGTAGCGCACTCCCCGACGGCACCGAGTCGACAGTCGTGCAGCTCCAGCGAGCGTTTGGCCATGGCTGGGGGCTCAGGTAGATTCGGTCTTCAGCGGTCAGGAGCAGCGGCCATGGGATCACTACCAATCCAGCTAAGCGATGATGACGTCACCAGTTTCTGGGACGATGGCGCCATCTGTGTTCGCGGTCTGTTCAAGGACTGGGTTGAGCCGATGCGAGGCGCCATCGATGAGGTGCTCGACGCTCCCGGTCCTATCGGCTTCGACGTTGCCCCCGGCGGGCACAAGCGAACCGGTCGGAGTACAAAGGAGAGCTTCTACATCGAGGTCGGCGTGTGGAACCGCCATGAGCAGTTTCGGACAATCGCCCTCGACTCCCCGGCTCCTGGGTTGGCGGCTCAACTGTTGGCAGGATCAAAGGTCGATCTCATCTTCGACCAACTGTTCGTCAAGGAACCCAACAGCGAGGCCCAGCGAACCCCGTGGCATCAGGACGTCCCCTACTGGCCGATCAAAGGGCGCGACGTGGTTTCGGTATGGATCGCGTTCGACGAGGTCACAGCCGAAACCGGAAGCATCGTCTACGCCAAAGGCACCCACAAATGGGATCGCTACTTTCGGCCGAACAGCTTTACAGCCGACGGCAAGCCGATAAGGGGCATGGAAGGTGAGGTATTGCTCGATTCCGCACCGATCGAGGGAGCAGACCTCATCTCGTGGGATGTCGAGCCAGGTGACTGCTTGATCCATCACGGCTGGATCCTCCACTCCGCTCCAGGAAACAGCTCTGGCGAACAACGACGACGGGCCCATGCCATCCGCTATGGCGGCGACGACATCGTGTGGGACCCACGGCCCGACGTTGTTGCCTCGATCAGCCCCCTCTCGCCGCTGAACATCGATTTACAGGCCGGCGACCCCCTCGGTGGCGAGGCCTTTCCCCGGGTCTTCTACCAGTCGGACTCGTAGTTTTCGTCGTAGGCTGCGCCCGACTCGTCGGCGAGAAGTGGTCCGCGTCGTTTGCCGTCGAGCCTCCAGACGAAGACCCCGAGTAGACCGATCAATGCTGTCACCCCAACCGCCGTGGCCACAAGAGGAAACGACGATGTGTCGTCTCCAGGGGGATCGATTCGTGCCGGCTGTGGGGCATCGGCGGCGTAGGTGAAGAAGAAGCCACTTGTTGTGTAGTCGGCGTCGAAAGAGGTCATCTCATAGAACACTTGGTACCGGCCAGGATTCTCCAACGCCTTTTCGAGCTGGAATTGCACAAGTTCACCGTCGGAAACGGTTGTGGTGCCTGCTACCGGTTCACCGTTGTAGGACACGGTGACGATGGCTTCGGTTACCGGATCGAGGAAGGCCAACTCGATGAATTCGATTGAGCCACCGGCTGTCTCGTCTGGGCCCGGTGATGCTCGAAGCAGGGCGGTATGAGCCCCCGCCGGAGCGATCCATAGTGAAGCGATTGCGACAAGAAGAAGGATCACTCCGAGGGTGGCCAGTGACCTGGGGGCCGCAGGCCGCCGTGTTGCCCATTGGATCGAGGAACGGTTCATCCGGCCTCCGATGCTTCGGAGGCCGGGCCGTCGTTGGCCAACGCCGCCTGTTCCTGACGGCTGCGTAAGCCGAGACCGAAGGCGGCGATGGCGGCAACCACAAAGGTGCCGATGATGGCGTAGGCCCCAAGGCCGAGTCGTCCGCTGCCATCGGCGTCGGCGGCGGCCTCGTCGGGTGTCTGAAAGGCTGGAACGCTCGGCCGCGCCCCCAAATGAGAATCGTCTCCAACGTCGGCGTAGGCCGCAAGGAACGAACGCTTGGTGAACACCCCATGGCCTTCGTCGCTGCTCCAGCCGTCGTAGGCCGCAGGCCGATAGGCGATGCGACCGGCCGGATAGTAGAGGACGAGCATCGGCAGATCCTGGGCCAGGATGTCCTGCGCTGCGTTGATCAGGCTCAGTCGGCTCGCAGCCTCGGTCGGCTCATCGAGAGCATCCTCGACCAGTGCGTCGAATTCAGAGTTGGCGTAGCCCCCGAACACATCATCGGCATTGTTGGCGCTGTGAAACAGGAAATAGAGGTGGTCGGGATCGTCGTGGGCGTGAGCCTCCAGCTCGCCGATCACGAGATCTGCCGGGGGTGTGCCTGCACCGGTTGCGGCAATGGTTGCCGCGTCGAGGACCTCGATGCCGACGCCAACTCCCAGCGCAGCCAACTGTTCGACAACCAGTTCGGCCGACCGGACGTGGCCGGGTAGCGATCCGTCGACGCCAAGGGTGAGCGTCATCGGTTGACCGTCCGGCATGACCCGTGTGCCGTCGCCGGCCTCCGTATAGCCTGCTGCATCGAGTAGCTGGCCTGCCGCCAACTGATCTGACAGGTGGGCTCCGGTCGGGTCGCGAGTCCAGGGCGAGGTCGGATGAGTCCAGGTATCGGTACCCAACCGACCGGCACCGCCTTCGACAAGATCCAGCATCTGGTGGGTATCGAGGCCGAGGCCGAGCGCCTGACGGACCCGCTGATCCTGAAGAACAGGCTGGTCAAAATTGAACTGGAGGTACACCGACTGAAGTCGGGAGGCACCGACGATGTCGAGGTCGTCGTTGATCTCGATCTGCTCGGTCAGTTCAACCGGTACGTTGCGGGCAACCAGATCGAGCTCGCCCCCCTGAAGAGCGGCGAAGGCGGTCTGATCATCGGGGATGATCGACATCATCAGCGTGTCGACGAGCGGGGCCTCAAGAAAGTAGTCCTGGTTGGCTTCAAGGCGGTAGGAACTGCCCGGCTGATAGTCGACCATCCTGAACGGCCCGGTTCCGACCGGGAGCGACGTGGCATCGGCTCGAGGATCCTCGACCCCCTCCCAGATGTGCTGGGGCAGGATCGGCAGGTCACCGCCCGGTAGAAGTTCAAAGGTGGCTACCGGGTTTACAAACGAGAGCTCGACCGTCGCATCATCGATCACGTTTGCCGAAGCAAACGCCGGGTGTTGATACACATGGTGGCCATAGCGGCCAGGACCGCCATCGTCACTGAAGTACCTGAAGGTAAATGCGACGTCGTCAGCGGTAAAAGCCTCGCCGTCATGCCACAAGACATCGTTTCGGAGGGAAACGGTCCAAGTCCGGAAGTCTTCCGAAGGAACCGCTTCTGTAGCCAGCCAGGGTTCCGGGTTCAACCTGCTCTGCGACCAGAACAAGGTGTCGTACACCAGCATCGTCAGATCGTGGGTAAGCGGCTGTGCCCGGGGCTCAAGAAATGGGTTCAAGTTCTTCTCATCGGCGCGAAGGCCTACTCGTACCACGACTCCCTCGGCCTCATCCTGTGCCGAGGCGGCCGATGCCAGAAGCACAAGCATCAACACCGGAACGAGAACTGCAAGGGACCTACATCGCATCGACGCGGAGCCTACCCGGCGACTGACGACGAAACCGGTGTGCTTGCTTATGGCATTGTCCCCCGGGTTGGCAACACCCATGGAAACTCCTCCGGTGGTTACAGCAACTACCCGCTCGATAATCTCGAGCGGGTAGCTGTCATGAATCTTCGCTTGATCCGGCCAGGGCCGGAGGGCTTGTTTACTCGCCAGACTGAGCTGGCGGCGTGGGGGGATCTGGATCGGGATCAGGGTCTGGATCTGGATCAGGGTCTGGATCGGGATCAGGGTCTGGATCTGGATCAGGGTCTGGATCGGGATCGGGATCGGGATTTGGATCGGGATCAGGGTCTGGATCGGGATCAGGGTCTGGATCGGGATCAGGGTCTGGATCGGGATCAGGGTCTGGATCGGGATCGGGATCAGGATCGGGATCGGGATCAGGATCAGGGTCTGGATCGGGATCAGGGTCTGGATCGGGATCTGGCGCCGGAGGCGTTGTCGGGTCCGGGTCGGGATCGGGCTGGTTCGGCGGTGCCAGCGGATCGATTGGCGGCGGCGTCGGTTCCTTCAGTCCACGACCGGCATAGATGCTGCGTCGCTCCTCTTCGGTGAGGTGGCTGAAATCGAGCCTCGGCGTTTGCCCATAGAGCACCCGGCGTGCGGCTTCGGACAAGTACAGCTTGTTGTTCTTGTTCTTGTTCCGGACCATCTCGTTGCCGATGTCACGTGCCTGGGCAAGGTTGGTCTCGGGGGTCAGCTGCACCTTGAACGAGCCAAGCACGTGTCCGGTGTGGGAGCCGTTGTTGTTGTTGGAGATCACCCAGATCTGGAAGACGCCGCCACCGAGATGCTCGGCCTCAGTCCAGTCCTTGTCCAGAGTGTGGGTGAAGCCCAAGTCGACGGTGGTGTCCTGAGTAAGAACCTCATCGATGTAGCCGAACGGCAGTGGCGAGTGGAGAAGGTGGTTGATCGTGTCCTCACGCAACCGCTTGTCCATCGAGTCAATGTCAACCCCGGCGAGGACCATCATGTCCTCCTGGGTGTCGTCATTGAGGTTCTTCCAGTCGTTCAACTCGGTGAGCCGCTTGGCGATCTTGCGCTCAAGCTCCTCGCCCGATGCGTTCGGGCTTCGCTCCTTTACATCGTCGATTGCCTGTTCGATCACAGGGCGCTGGCCGGTGATCGAGGACCATGCCCGGATCTCGTAGGGACCGACCCTCTGGTACCCGCCCTCACGTTCCTGACCGGGCTCCATTACCTGCGTGCCGAGGAGGGCGACGGTGTGTTCGGCAAAGTCGTGAACGTCATAGCCTTCCTGCTCGGCCCGGCTGACATAGCCGCCATTGCCGTCGTTCTTCTTGCCGTCGTCGCCGCCGTTGCCATTGTCCGGTTTGGGATCAGGCTGGGGGGCGGGGTTGTTTGCCGGTGCTGGCTCGGGAGCCGGATTGGCCGGAGGCTCGGTGGTAGCCACCATCTCGTCGGCCGGAGCCGGACTGTCCGGAGCCGGACTAGCCGGGTCTGGGCTTTCGGCCGGTGCCACCCCCAATGGTGCAGGTGCTGCGGCTCCGTTTGATGCGACCGGCAGAGCGAGTGGCCTCGTCTCGGCCGGCTCGACATCTTGTGCCAAGGCCGGAGCGCCGTCGGAGGCGTTGTAAGCGGCGACGGTGCTGGCATCGGCTGCCGTAATGTCCAGGCCGTCAGATCCTGGGTCATCCGATGGTAGCCACGCTATTGCAGCTACGAGTAGCGCGAGCGCCGCGGCGACCACAACTAGCTGGGGGGCAGAGGGATTCCGACTCAAGGCTGGACCGTCCCAAACGGTAGATCCGAGGATTTCCGTTCCTCGGAGGCCGGCTGCCCCGACTTGAGGGACCATAACACCTGGTCACGCCTCTGCCTAGGGTTCTTACAGATTTTTATTACGAAATCTTGCCAATGTCGCAATCTGTTCGCTGCTTGGTCGCAATCTCTTTCACCGCCGACTCGAACGCCACCGATCACCTCAAATTGCTCCGGCCCTCCGGCGCGCTGCTTTTGGCCCAGGTCGCGCTCGGCGTCCTCGTCGATCTGCAGCAGCGCCTCGGACCGGATCGGTCGACGCTGATCCGTTCTCGGGTTGTTCCCCGCTCCTCTTGGAGGGATGATCGGCGTCATGGACTACTACGATCTCGGCCCCTACGACCGCTCCGTGACCACCGAGTCGCCCGACGCCCAGATGTGGTTCACCCGTGGTCTCAATTGGCTCTATGCGTTCAACCATGCCGAGGCGGTTGAGTGCTTCCGCAAGTCGGTCGAGGCCGACCCGACCTGCGCCATGGCTCACTGGGGAATCGCAATCGGTATGGGCCCCAACTACAACATGCCCTGGCACCTCATGGACCAGAAGAGTCGGGAGAAGGCCTTGGGAGGAGCCTACGACGCAGCACAACTGGCCCTTGAGAACCGAGAGGGAGTCACCTCGGTTGAGGCCGATCTCATTGAGGCGTTGCAGGCCCGCTATCCCCAACGCGACCCGATCGACGATCAGATGCCATGGAACAAGGACTTCACAAACGCCATGCGCACGGTTCACCAGCACCACCCTGACGATGGCGACGCCCTCGCGGTCTTCGTCGACGCGATTCTGAACGAGACGCCATGGCAGATGTGGAACCTCAAGACCGGGGGTGTGGCCAGCGGGGCCGGCACGGTCGAGGCTCAGGCCGTTCTCGAACGAGCGCTCGATGAGCTTCCGTCGTCGTGGGACCACCCTGGTCTCCTGCATCTCTATATCCATCTGATGGAGATGTCGCCATTCCCCGAGGTCGCCCTCCGGGCCGGCGATCGTCTGCGGCACCTGGTACCCGACGCCGGCCACCTGATTCACATGCCGACCCACATCGACGTTCTGTGCGGCAACTACCACGACGTCGTCGTCTACAACCAGAAGGCGGTCGAGGCCGACCGGCGGTGGCTCGAACAAGAGGGTGTCTTCAACGTCTACACGCTCTACAGGAACCACAACCACCACTTCGTTATCTACGGAGCTATGTTCCTCGGGCAATACTCGGCCGCCATGGCCGCCGCCGAGGAGCTGATCGAGACCATTCCCGAGGACTTCCTACGCGTGCCGTCGCCGCCGATGGCCGACGCGGCGGAAGCGTTCGTCGGGATGAAACAGCATGTGTTGGTTCGGTTCGGCAAGTGGGACGAGATAATCGCCCAAGACCTGCCAGACGATGCCGAGCTCTATTGCGCCACCACCGCCCTGATTCGTTATGCCAAAACGGTCGCCCACTCCGCGCTTGGCAATGTTGCCGAGGCCGAACAGGAGAAGACGGCATTCATCGAGGCCAAGGCCGCAGTGCCAGATAGCCGTCGTGTTCACAACAACACCGTCATCGATCTGCTCGAAGTCGCTGAGGCCATGATGGAGGGCGAACTTGAGTATCGAAGGGGCAATCACGACGCAGGCTTCGAGCATCTGCGGCGAGCCGTGGAGATCGAGGACAACCTTTTGTACGACGAACCATGGGGCTGGATGCAGCCAACCCGCCACGCCCTTGGCGCCCTGCTGTTGGAGCAGGGCCGGTTCGAGGAGGCGGAGTCCGTCTATCGGGCCGATCTTGGCCTCGACGCAACGTTGAGCCGGGCCAGTCAGCACCCGAACAATCTGTGGAGCCTCCACGGGTTGCATGCATGCCTGACCAAACGGGGTGAGCAGGTCGAGTCGCTACTCATCAAACAGCAGCTCGATCTTGCCCTCGCCCGCTCCGAAGTACCGGTGAAGGCATCGTGTTTCTGTAGCCAGGCCGCGATGGCCGACGCATGACGGCAATTGTGACCGGAGGCGGAGGTGGTCTGGGTCGGGCCATCTCGATCCGCTTGGCCAAGGACGGCCACAACGTCGCCGTACTCGACATCGACGTCGACGATGCCAAGGGGACTTGCGAGAAGATTGCGGAGAACGGGGGAATCGCCCACCCCTTTCTCGTCGACCTTCGCGACCGGGACAAGATCGCGACCACCGTCGAGGAGGCCGAGCAGCTCCTCGGCCCGATCGTGAGCGTTGTCAACAACGCAGCCGTCTTCCCAGCCGGGCCATTCGTCGAGGTAACGGCCGAGATCTACGACGACGTGATGGCCGTCAACCAACGGGCCTACTTCTTCACCGCCCAGGCGGTGGCCCGATTGTTACGTTCGGCCGACCGGCCGGGCGTCATTGTCAACATTGGCTCCATCACGCAACACGGCGGCTGGTCGGAGATGGTTCCCTACGCCGTGACCAAGGGGGCGGCCGCCGCCTTCACCAGAGCCCTTGCCACCGAGCTAGGGCCCTACGAGATCCGAGTCAACTGTGTGGCGCCCGGAGCCTTCCCGACCAGGGCTGAAGCAATGCACACCGACCCCAAAGCCTACTCGCAGCGAATCATCGACTCGCAGGCTCTGAAACGTCGCGGCCGGGTGGCCGACGTTGCTGCTGCGGTCTCGTTCCTCGTCGGCCCCGATGCCTTGTTCATCACCGGACAGACGCTAAATGTCGACGGTGGCTGGAAGATGACCTGAGGCCACGGCGCTCGCTATTCGTTTGCCCACCAGACCAGGTCGACATTTGGCAGGCGATGGGAGGTGAAGGGGGACTCGACCCCTTGCACCAGCGCGCAACCGGAGCCGTCGTCGTCGATCGCCGGAACTACCAGCTCTTTACTGTTGGCCGACCAGACCGAGTGGCTCGCGGTGTACTGGCCGAAGAAGGGCAGCACCGTCCTCAGCCAGTTTCGGCCGGGCTGGAATGGCTCCAACTCCACTATGTCGTTTCCGTCGTAGACGATCCACCGGAGCTCGGCGTCGGAGGCCAACACGATGGCGGCAAGCCGCAGACCGTCCGGCGACCAGTGGAAGGCCGCGGTCCGACTACTGGTCAACGTCTCGACTTCGCCACTCAGCAGATCGCGAACGATCAGATTCGATCGATCACCGTCCTGGTTGATCTGGGCCACCCGCCGACCATCGGGTCCGACCGCGAAGTGATGCGATCCTGCCCGATCCACAAGGGTGGTCAGCGAGCCATCAACCCCGCCGCACACAATCTTGTCGTCGATAACCATGGCAACGGAGCCACCGGGCATCCACCACGGAGCCGAGAATGAACCGGCTCGCTCAGTCAAGATTCGGGTGTCTCCCCCATCCAGCTCTGCGGTAAGCACTCGATTCTCAACATGGATCGCCAACCGGTCGGCCTCCGGCGACCATGCCCAGAACAAGGGCTGGCCACGCTCGACGATCTGGAGGTCGCCGCTGCGGACATCGGACACCGCCAATTCAAGGCCGAGAGGTCCCGGCGAAAGATGGCTGAGATATCTGCCGTCGGGGCTCGGGGAAAGGTAGAAAGCGGTCAGAGAGTCGGCCAGCACCTCGGTTGAGTTTGCAGCCTCGTCGTGGATCCGAAGCTGATGCACGCCGTCGGGCGCGATGGAGTCGGCCGACCAAGCCGTCCATTGTCCCTCCGGAGACCACACGACGCTGGTGGCGCGGGCCTTCTCGGATGGATCGGCTAGCTCACCGACCGGGACCCGGGCTCCATTGTCGACGTTGCCGAGTTCGATCCGACCAGAGGAGTCGATCAACAGGAGAATTCGCATCGTAAACCCGGAGCCGAACGGCTGTCAGCCGTCAAAGCCGGTCGGGTCGAGACGCCAGGTCTCACCGTGGTGTCTCAGGTGACCACAACTCGGTCCGCCGAAGTGGGTGCCGAGAACGATCGTGTGATCGTCGCAATACCGCTCGGCGAAACGACGGCGGGTCCCGATGGCCGCGGCTTTATCAACATCCGGGCTGCTCGACCACTCGGGGTGCTCGAACTGGAGAGGATGGTGGGCGATGTCGCCGGTGATCACGGCGTCGTGCCCGTCGGAGGAGATGCGCACACTGTGATGGCCGGGGGTGTGCCCGGGCGTTGGCTCAAGCCACAAAAGGTCGTTGAGTCGGAACTCGGACGACACCAACTCGGCGAGACCGGCGTCGATGCACGGCTGGATACTGTCGCCGACGACGTCGCCGTAGATCTGTGGCTCCACCCGCCAGTGGTCCCACTCGGTCTCACCGAACAGGTAACGGGCTCGGGGAAAGGTCGGTTTCCAGTCGTCACCAACCAGGTGGGTGTTCCACCCGACGTGGTCGACGTGAAGATGAGTGCATACGACCGTCGTTACGTCGTCGGGTCCGAAACCGGCATCGACGAGGTCATCGAGAAAGTCGGTCTTCAAGCCGGCAAGACCTTCGAAACTGGGCCTGACCTTGTCGTTGCCGGCACAGGTGTCGACCACGATCTTCTCATCACCGATCTCGATGCAGAACGCATGAAACGAAACGCGAAATCGGCCGTTCCCGGCGTCGGCGAACGGACCGAGAACCCAATCGTGACCCAATACCGCCTCGGCCGTCGCCTGCTCGATAATGGCCGTGCCGGGCCACCCCTGCTCCATCTCGACCACCTTGGTGATGGTTGCTTCTCCGACCTGCCAGGTTTGGCGGGCCGACGCTTTTGTGGTCTCAGTGTTCATTGCAACCTCACCCGAGTACCGCCTGACCGTAGATTGTGGCCGCCGCATCCCAAGTGAGAATGGCGTGGCTGCGGGCGGCGTGAACATCGCGCCAATAGCGTTGCATCGGTTCGTCGGCCTGCAGTGACGAGCCGCCGCTGGCCTCATATAAACGATCGACGGCTCTGGCGCAGAGGCGGACGCCATGAGCAGTGTCGCGAAACACCGCCGCTACCTCCACCGGATCTGGCTCGGCCTCGCCGGCCATACGGTCGAGACGGCGAGCCGCATCGAGCAGGACAACCTCAGCCGCGTTGGCCTCGGCCGACGACTCGGCTAAACGGAGCATGGCGGCCGGATCCTGTTTCTGCTCGCGTTGACTGTGCACCATCACCCGGCTGTCGAGTCGCTCGACGAAGCGCCGGAGGGCGGCCTTGGTCGTGCCGACGGCCGGTGCGGCGAGGACGATCGCTGCGGTGGCCCGGAACGGAGTCCGATAGAGCACGCGATCATCGCTGAGCTGGCCCGGAGCTTTCCCGTCGATGGCGTCGGGGGTGAAGAGCACCCGATGGGCCGGTATCCGTACGGGCTTGTCGATGACCAGATCTTTGCTTCCGGTGCCGGCCAGGCCCACCACTCGCCACGAATCATGATCGATTTCGGCTTCCTCGGCTGGAAGCATGCAGATGACGGGGCCGGCCCGCCCACCGTCGAATTCGGCGAGGCCACCAACACCAAGCCACGTTGCATGGTCACAACCCGAGGCGAAGGAGAACCGGCCCTTCACGATCACGTCTCCGCCGTCGACCTTGAACCTCGTCTTCGGCACGATCGAGGCGCTCACCAGCGCCGACGGATCGTCCCAGACGTCTTTCTGCGCTTGCTCGGAAAACAATGAGAGCATCCAGTTGTGAGCGCTCCAGACTGCAGCGCACCACGATGTCGCCATGCAGTGCTCGCCTATCGCCGACACCAACTGCATGTGCGCCTCGATCGACTCCTGTCGGCCTCCGAATTCGAGGGGCTGCAGGACCCGGTGGGCACCTGTGGCCTGGAACTCCGCCGCCGTGTCGGACGAGATGTGGCCCTCACGTTCGGCGGTCGGCGAACGATCTGACCACTCAGCGCCGTGGTCATGGACGGTGGAGAGCAGCAGTGCTTGGACCGACATGGTCAAACCTTATAGCGTCGGACTCACGAGGTCATAGGAGGGCTCATGGCATCACCGATCAAACTTGGCCACGTGGCCTTCCGCACCGGCGACGTTACTCGACTACGCGAGTGGTACTGCACGGTGCTTGAGGCATCGGTGGTGTTCGAGAACGACTTTCTGGCCTTTCTCACCTACGACGACGAACATCACCGTCTCGCCATCATCAATCGTGGCACGAGCGAGTCGCAACAGGCGATGAACGGCACGCTCGATCACATCTCCTTCACTTTTGCCTCCCTTGGCGATCTTCTCGACACCTACGAGCGGTTGAGAGAGCAGAACATCAGCCCGAACCGGGTCATCAATCACGGGCCGACGACGTCGATGTACTTCAACGATCCCGACGGAAACAACGTTGAGTTGCAGATCGACAACTTCACCACGATTGAGGCGACGATGGCCTTTCTGCAGTCGGAAACGTTTGCCGCCAATCCGATCGGGGTTGAGTTCGATGCCGATCGGCTGGTCGAACGGTTCCGTAACGGCGACCCGGTTGAGGAACTCATCAAGCAAGGTGCGGTGTAGCTCGCGGCCTTGTGCAATGGTTGCGCCATGAGCATCGAACGAATCGAGTCCGGTCCGCTGATGAGCCAGGCCGTGATCCACGGCGGCACGGTCTATCTGTCAGGTCTCGTCGGCAGCGACCTCGACGCCGACGTTGCCGGACAGACTGCGCAAATTTTGGCCCGTATCGATGAGATTTTGGCCGCCGCCGGTAGCGACAAGACGAAGCTTTTGAAGGCGAACATCTGGCTGCAGGACATCGCAACGTGGTCGGAGATGAACGATGTATGGACCGACTGGGTCGTTGCAGGCTCAACGCCGGCACGGGCAACGGTCGAGGCAAACATGGCCCATCCCAAGGTAAAGGTTGAGATCATGGTCGAGGCCGCTCGCTGAGGTCGCTCGGCCAATCAGCTCGGGCCGGCGCCTCGGACGATGTCGAAGATCCGCCCTGGATCGGGTGGTGGAACGTCGGAGCGCCAGGCCACCATCAGATCAGGCCGGATGAGGACGAGGTCGGCCCCGTAGATTTCGCGGACGATCGTGTCGGCCACCTGCACCACCGCCAGGGGAACCCCGACCGCGGCCGCCGCATCGATCATGCCGGTCGGGTCACGGGGGTTCGGTTCGAGCTGAAGCAGGGTGAAGTGAGGACCGAGCAGGTCGTAGAGGGCGTCGCCGTTGTCGAGCCAGGCGTGTGGCGCCCGGTGTCCTGGGCGGGCAACCGGTAGGTATCGCCGAGGGTCGTCGGGAGGCTCGACGGTGCCATCGGCGACGACGATCTTTGATCCCTCGTAGCGATAGCCGAGCAGTGTCCCCGATGAGGAGATCAGCTTCTGCTGATCCTCGATGTCGGCGATGAGTTTCCGTCGAACTGCCTCTGCGTCGGGGCCATCGCCGTCGAGCAGGTCTCCTTCCTGCATCACGGCGAACAGCCGGTCGAAGCAGTCGGCGGCCTCGTCGGTGTTTCGCCGCCCGACCGCCTGCCGCTCGTCGTTGTAGCTGGCGAGGAGGTCCGGTCCGCCCCATCCGTCGAGGGCGGCCTCCAGCTTCCAGGCCAGATCGATGGCATCGGAGACACCGGTGTTCATGCCGAAGCCGCCGGTCGGGCTGAACAGGTGGGCGGCGTCGCCAACGAGGAAGGTGCGTCCGGCCGAATAGCTCTTGGCGACCAGGGCGTGAGCGTCCCAGGGTTGGACGGAACGAACCTCGATCTCGAATTCCACGCCAACCAACGACCGGATGGCCTCGATCGGATCGATCTCGGTCCAGTCCTGACCTTCGGCCAGGATCAGGTGGTAGGTATAGGTACGATCGTCGTCCCAGGTGAGCAGGAACCCCCGATGCTCACGGTGGAGCGGGAAGTAGATGTTTCCGTGGCCGAAGGGATGATGCTTGATCATCTCCGGAGCGTGGAAGTAGATCGATACGAACGATGCCAGACCGGCCTGCCCCTCGTAGTCGATGCCCAATTGCCGTCGCACGGTCGACCGTCCGCCGTCGCACGCCACGAGATAGTCGGTTTCGATGGTGCTCCGCTCACCTGTTTCGAGGTCTTCAAGGCGGCAGGTTACGCCCTGGCTGTGATCGACGAAGTCGACGAGTCGGTGCGAGAAGTGGAACTCGACCGTTTCCCGGGCCGAGACGTAGTCGAGCAGGATCTTCTCGACCTCGTCCTGGCCGGTGATCGTTTTCAGGTATGGCGACCAGTTGTGCTCGTCCTCGGCATATCCGCCGGCGGTGTGGTAACGCTCGAGTTTGGTGAACGGGGGGAGCGAGACGCGGTGCAGCTCACGTCCGTGCAGCGAGCTGACCCACAGGTATTCGGCCGGGAGGTCGGGAGGAATCCCGGCGTCGGTGATTGCCTGATCAATACCCCATCGGCGGTAGTACTCCATGGTTCGGTTGGCGACGGCGTTTGCCCGGGGATGATCGTTCAGCCTGTCCCGCTCCTCGACCACCAGGCAATCGATGCCGCGCCACCCGAGTTCCCCGGCGAGTGACAGTCCGACCGACCCACCGCCAACGACCACGATCGGGTAGTGGGAGGCCCGGGGGCCACCACGATCGATCACGGGAGGGCCACCAACCTCCCGGCCTCGACGACGGTCAGGTCGTCGATCGTGACGGTGCAGTTCCGCATGGGGAGATCGAAGTGGCAGGCGGTGAAACGATCGGCGAACTCGTTGGCCCCCGTGGAGAAGAGGAAGCTACCGGCGATGGCCCGCATCTCGGTGCCATTCACATCGGCCTTGTCGTACATGGCCAACGCGTCCCATCGAGCAGCCGGGTTCAGCCCCCAACCAACGTGGGACACGGCGTAGGCGTCCGGGTCGTTCCACCCCTCGTAGTACGAGCGCATCAGTTGGGCGTCGAGCCCGGTTCCCTCAACCGCCGTCACCCGATCGCAGGCGACACGGAGCGTGATCGGCGACTCGATGTATCGCTTAAAGGTGAGGTTTACGTCGCCAACATCGAGTACGACAGTGCCGTTTGTGGTGTCGGAAAGCGGGAAGCACAGGCAGAGACCGGCGGGCCAATAGGCGATCTTGTCCTCTGGCCCGAGAATGCCGCCCCCGCCCCGGCTCGGGGCATTGGCGATGTCGACGGTGAGATCGGTCCCCGCAGGCGAGGTGACCCGCATAGTCGATGCATCATCGAGCAGCTTCAGGGCAGATAGAGCCTCGGTGTGCACCGCCGGGTCTGGCCGGCAACGCTCGAGGACCTCAGGGTGTTCATTCGAAACCATGAGGACACGACCTCCAGCCCCAAGCAGCGACTGGCGGGCTTTGCTGTGCAACAGACCCTCCACAGTGCAGTCGACGACCAGGCCGCAGGCGCCAAGCGCCTCCATGATCTCCGGGTAGTCATCGAAGGCATAGGAGGCACCCGTCGATCGCACCGGGAGGGGGTCGGCGAGCGGTGGAGATGGCACCGTCACCCGCACCGGGCGAGCCCCGATGCGATGAAGCGCGTGCTCAGACAGCTCAATGAGCACCGTCCGGCTCTGGCTCTCGGCCAGGATGCCGATCAGGTCCCCCCGGTCGATGCCCGAGAGCTCGAAGAACTCCTGGAAGGAGTCGACCCACTTCGGTTCCAGAACCTCAATCATCGGATGTTTCCTTCACCTGGCCCATAAACGAACGCTAGTACCTGGCAACGGCTGATCGTCATTGCGGCCCAGGGCTCGACGATCCAGCCAAGCTCCTGGGAGGGTGGTGCGAAGACAACCAGCCAAACAGCTAGGAGCATCGATGCACGTGACCCGGACCGACGAGCAGTGGAAGCTGCTTGCAGAAGCCGATTCCACGGTCCCCGTCGTGATGCTTAACCTCATCCGGTTCCGCGAGCACGCGCTCGATGGCCACGGCTGTGACGGCATGACGGGCCAGGAGGCATACGCAGAGTACGGGCGCCGGCTACGTGCCCTCGCTTCCGACTTCCCCGGTACGGCGTTCTGGGTGGGAGAAGCCAAGACGACTTTCATCGGGCCCGAGGACGAAACCTGGGACCTCGTGCTGCTTGTGAGCTACAACTCCGTCTCGATCTTCAGGGAAATGTTGGCGTCGGACGCCTATCAGGCCGCAGCAACCGCACGAACAGCTGCGGTTCTTGACTCTCGTCTCGTCTTGACGGGCGAGACCCTCAACCTCGGCGACGCGATGGCGCGGTTGGCGAGCTTGGATGGTCAAGCGTCGGAGCAGCCGATCGTCATGCTGAACCTCATTCGATACCGGGAGATAGCACTCGTCGGTCACACGTGCGATGGGATGACAGGCGAGGAGGCATACACAGAGTATGTGCGGCGTCTTGAGGCCATGAACAGTCATGACTTCCCTGGGACCGTCATCTGCAATGGTGAGGCGAAGGCAACGGTGATCGGGCCTTCGGACGAACGCTGGGATCGGGTCTTGTTTGTGGCCTATGAATCGGTCGACGAGTGGAGAAGGATGGCCGGATCCGAGGCTTACAAAGCGGCCGGGCCGGCCAGAACCGCCGCAGTCGACGACTCTCGCCTCGTGCTCATGCACCAGAGCTTCCCTCGCTCCTGACAAACCCGGGCCGTACCGCGACCTCTCACTCTGCCTCTCTGGTCAACCACAAGGGATGTGGTTCCCGCCCGCCGGATGAAACCGGCACCTCAAGGCGGCCGATGCCATCGATCTCGACGGCTATGACGTCGCCGTTGCCAACAGGGCCCACCCCGGCCGGGGTACCGGTGGCGATAATGTCACCAGGCTCAAGGGTGACGACCGAAGACATGAACTCGATCAGTTCGGCCACGCCGTAGACCATTTGCGATGTCGACTCGTCCTGGCGTAGTTCGCCGTTGACCCAGCCACGGATCCGCAGATCGGTCGGGTCCGGTATCTCCTCGGCCGTGGTGATCCAAGGACCGATCGGAGTGAAACCGGCGAACGACTTGCGGGTCGACCGCTCCTCGGCCCCTCGAACGGTCACATCGACGAGGCAGGTGTAGCCGAAGACGTGCGCAAGGGCCTGGTCGAGCGGCACGTTGTCGGCTGTGCTTCCGATGACCACACCCAACTCGGCTTCCTGATCGGTGCGACGACCGGGAAACGGGAGCACGACTTCCCCATCGGGGCCAACAATCGAACTCGGAGACTTCAGGAAGAAGCCAAGCCCGGAGACCGTGTGTTCGACCTTCATCTCCTTCTTGTGATCGAGGTAGTTAACCGGGGCTCCGAGGATCTTTCCCGGTCTGGGGACCGGCGCTCCCAACCTCTTCGGCTCAAACGTTTGGCCGACGCCGGGGCGGCTCGACTCGGTGATCTGGTTCCATCGTCGAATGGCCTCGATGAACGGGTCGCCGCCGGCGAGTGCTGCTTGGTCGATGGCGCGGGCCCGTCCGTCCTCGTCGATGAAGATGGGCCGGCCTCCCAGGTTTGCCAGTTTCATGTAGCCGGCTCTTCGCGGTAGAGGCCCAGGGCCCGCAAGACAGGCGAGGTGTCGATCGTGATGACGATTCCGGTCCCGTCGCGGCTGGTCAGCTCCAACGGCGTCCAACTCCTGGCCGACACCACATCAAAGGTTTTGATCGGGCCGGCGCTGGTGTCGAAGCGACCTCTAGCGGCGAGCGCTACCGTACCGGCTGTCCGAGCGGGCAGCCGCAGACTTGTGCTCTGCTCGACCGCATAGGCCGTTACAGCCAGTGTTGACAGTACCGCGCCACCTCCGTACGGGAGCCTGCGAACTCCGTCGACGGCCTCCTCGGCCAACAGTCGTGGCTCCATATCGGCCCAGGGATAGCTTCGGATGGCGGGGATATTTTCGGGGTCTAGCAAGGTGTCCGGCGAGCCGGTCTTCACGGGTTCGAACAAGACACCTCCGAGGGCTGACACAAGCGGTAAGTCGACGATGTCGAGCCAGACGGCACCGTTGTCTCCTCGGTCGGTGTGGCCGTGCCACGTGCCGGAAGGGTTGAGAACCACGTCGAGTGGGCCGAGTTGCAACTCCTCGCCGTTTACCGTTGTGATCAGGTCGGTCGCCTCGATGCCCACCCGTAGAGCGGCCGGCGTGTGGCGATGATCGTCGGCCGACTCGCCGGCGAGCAGCATCTGGATCCCGGCATGCAGCCCGTCGGTGGCCGCCGCGTCTTCCAGGCCGGGGTGGGCAAGCAGCGCAACGCGGCGGGTGCTTGCCGCCTTGTCGAGCAACTCGGCAACCCGTACCAGCTCGGTCCGTACCGATACATAGTCCCACTGGTGCAATCCGGTCGCTGGCCTCAGGGGGAGGAACTCCGGAGGGCGATCCCAGAGGGGGACCAGATCTTCTCGGTCGAACACGGTCATGGGTGCCTGTTTTGCGCCGCGGCCGGATCATGCAGTCGTGTCCTCATCAGGACCTTCCCCCAAACGACATCTTCCTCCAAACGGCGATGACGGCTGCTCATAGCGTGCTCGTGCCCCCATACGTTAAGGGACAGAGAACCCGCGAACCCAAACGCTGATCAAGCCGGTGATGGCAGGCTTAGATCGAGCGCTTGGAGTCGGCCCAGTAGGGGGCTCGAAGCTCGTCCTTCAGTAGCTTGCCGGTCGCATTTCGAGGCAGTTCGGTGACGATATCGAGGGAACGAGGGAGCTTGTAGCCAGCCAGCCGAGTCCGACAGAAGGTTTGCAGATCTGGCAAGGTGACCGTAGATCCCGGCTTGGCGACGACCACAGCATGGACCCGCTCACCAACGGCCTCGTCCGGCACGCCGATCACGGCAACGTCATCGACATCGGAAAATTCATCGAGCGCAGCTTCGACCTCGGCCGGGTAGACGTTTTCGCCGCCGGTCACGATCATGTCTTTTGCACGATCCATGATCGTCAGATAGCCCTCGCTCCGCGTTGCCACATCTCCGGAAGTGAACCAACTTCCATGGAACGCGGCGTCGGTGGCTTCCTGATCGTTCCAATAGCCGGCCATGACAGACGAACCTCTGATCAGGATCTCGCCCGGTTTGCCGTCGGCTACGTCACGGCCCTGGGGGTCGACCAGGCGGACCTCAAACCCGGGATTGACCCGACCGGCCGATGCCATACGGTCCGGCTTGGTTGGATCGTGATCCTCAGGGGTGAGCGTCGTAAGCGCTCCGGCGATCTCGGTCATCCCATAGAACTGGCGCAGGCGGGCTGCAGGAAACAGATCCATAATCGTCCGCAACAGTTCAGGCGCTATCGGTGAGGCGCCGTAGGTCATCTCAAGCATCGAGGAGGTATCTGGCTGCTGATCGCGGTCTCGGGCGGCGAGCGACAGTGCCCGAAACATGGCGGGGACCGCCGTCATGTACTGGATGCCGAGCCCCTCGATGTCGTCGAGCGCGGCATGGGGATCGAAGCCGGCCCGCAGGTGAATCTCAGCACCGCTGGCCAGGCCCATGAGTGTGTTCGACATACCGGCCAAGTGAAAGGTCGGTGCCACCATCAGTTGCCGAGCAGCGCGTTCCATTCCTAAACACTCGGCGCCGTCTATAAGCGCGGAGCGGGCCAGCGACTCATGCCGCCACGGAATCGCCTTGGCTAGGCCGGTGGTCCCGCTCGAAAAGGCGAGGGCGAAGATGTCGCCTGGCAAAGGTTGAGGTGGCAATTCGGCGGCTGCTCCGATGCCTTCAGCGCCACCTTCGGTGGAGTTGCCCTCCCGCTCGTCGTCGGACTCCCAGCCCTTTGGCCCTCCCCCGAGACCGACTCGAATCGAGGGGGCATGGGCGGAGATACGATCGATCAAGTCGACGCCAGCGGCCGCAGCCTTCGGCTTCACAACCTGGAACAGCTGTCCGAGCTCCACCGGGGTGAGGCGCCAGTTGAGCAAAGCCGGAATCGCGCCGAGTCGGCTCAGACCCAGAACGTTTGTGAAGAAGGCAACCGAGTTCGTATCGAGAACGGCGACCACGTCTCCCCGACTGATCCCCCGCCTCGACCACCGTCGAGCAGCCCGAACCGAGCGATCATGAAGCTCGCGGTAGGTGGCCCGATCACCTCGGTCGTCGACCATGGCTGTGAGGTCTGGATGACGATCGGCCCGCCACCGCACAAGGTCGTTGACCGTCAGCATCGGCCAAGCATACGCACACCTCTTTGAGCGTCGGTAGTGCCCTCGGCGAATCCGGTGCGCCGGTCAACCCGCCAGGAAAGCCGATCACGTCCGGTCGACGGTGACACCTTGGTCCCTCGTCATGACCTGATCGCAGCGAGCGCGGCGGCCAGATCGCCGGCCGATGCCTCCGCCAGCCGCCCGCCAGTGAAACCTTCGTTGTTTGTTACCTCAGGACCGGCCCAAACAGGTGGAACGAACTCACCGAGCGCTTCGGCCACTCCTACGTCGACCTCGAGCAGGATGAGACCTGCGAGCTCTTCCTCGAAGACGTTGACTGAGCAGGGCCAGCCCTGAGCATTGACCGCCCACCTGGTCTTGACCAGACGGTTGGCCGGCAGCTGCGCCAGTACGGTGAACTCGGCCTCATCGAGATACATGCTGGTATGCATGATGGCCGTCGGATCACCGGGGTCCAGGCGGCGCTTGTGCCCAAGCTTCCAGTCGCTCTCGCTTCCCTGCTGGTGGACCTGACGCAGCCGAAGACGGGTGCCGTTCAGGTACAGGTCGACAATGCTGCGGGGATTGCTAGCTCCGGGCGGCATGGCGTCGAGGAGGAAACGCCGTTCGTACTCGCCAACCGAGTACTTCTCTTTGACCATCGCTCCAGCATGCCAGATGGAAATCACGCGACTGGACAGTGAGGCGTGCTACCCGGACGTGCCTGGTCGGTCGATGGCGGCCAGGCGCTCGTTGTATGCCGCAGTTCTTACCGGCTCGTTCTGTTGGATGGCCCAAGCCGAGTAGTCGGTCACGTCGATTTCATCGATTGAGCCGAGCGAGAGTTCACCGATGTGGTGGTAGCCGTCGCCATCGATCAAACGACGGACCTCCAGCAGCGATCCACTCTGGTCATCGGGTCGGCCATTGCCGAAGTACCCATAGCCCTCGACCATGCCGCTGGACGGTGTTGCCTGGAAACCTGCCCGCCACAGGAACTTCGATGAGGCATGGGCCAGTACCTCCGGCCGGACGGTCAGGAGGAAGTTCTCCTGCTGACGGATCCACGGCTGGACCAGCGAGTTTGTGATGATGTAGCGCAGCTCGTCGGAGTGGTTCACGGCGCCGCCGTGGAGCACACGACCATCCTTCAGCATGATCGTGCCGGCCGGAGCTTCAAGATTGACCGGGGGCGGGATCTCTCCGAAATTCGGCCCGCCATCGCGACGGTACCGGCGGTGCGACCCGGGGACGATCAGGGTTCCACCGTTAACTTCATCGACGTCCTGGAGGATGTAGATGGTATTGACCAGGACGGGCGCCGGATCGGTGGTGTAGGGAGCGAGCAGCGACTGGTCCTGGTGGATGGCTTGGGGATGGCAGCCGGGAAACGAGATGTTGGAAATGAAACTGAGGTGGTTCCACCCGGTCCCCAGGATCTCGTCGATCAGGCGCTCGATCAACGGCCCGGCCTGTACCGCGTCGGGCTCGTGGGTCATGCAGCGAACGAAGTCTTCCCCCTTGTTTACCAGCGCCCACACGTGCTGCTGGGCCGGACTCAGATGGGCAATACCCAGGGCCCGCTCGGCCGCGGCCTGGTCGGCGATCCGGCTGCGCATGCGCTCGACCTGGGTAGAGCTGACACCGTCTTCGATCAGGCAGTAGCCCCACTCAAGAAGATCGTGTCGCAACCGCGTGATGTCCTTGGTCGGCTTCGGAAGCTCGGCGTCGCTCCAGGCCGGGTGTTTGCTGGCCACCGTGGTGTCGTAGTACCAGCCTTTACCCCATTCGAGAGGCTGCCCGGCCTTGGGGAAACGCAGCCACGGGTTGTGCTCGATCAGCGATCGGTAAGGCTCGCCCGAGCGCTGAAACTGGCCGTACAGCCCGTCGTCTTCGCCAAGGTCTTCGATTGCGGCGGCGCTGAACTCCACTGGGATGCCCGTCGTCTCATCGATCGCTGTCACGTCGGGATCCTCTTCTCGCCATTGCGGCCAGGATAGGGCCGTCGACTATCATCGAACCAGCTATCGGGACCGTCGGCGGTGCCCAATCCGGGCCGTCGAGCAGGGCACAAGGGGGCCGAGATCATGAGTGAGATATCGATTCAGCCAATCGAGGGCAAGGTTTTCGGAGCAACGGTCACGGGCGTTGACCTGCGAACATTGACCGACGAACAGTTCGCAACCCTCCATACCAGTTTCTTGAAGCACGGGTTCCTTCTGTTTCCCGACCAGCACCTCGACGAAGCAGGCAGTACGGCTCTCGGGGAACGGTTCGGCGAGCTGGAATTCGGTGGACAGCCGATGGCAAACCAACGTAGGCACAAAGACGGCACGCTCGGTGAGATCTTCGACATCGACTCACAGCTGATGCGGACAAACGTCGGGAACGAATCCTGGCACACCGATTCCACATACAAACCAATCAGCAGCAAGTGCGCCATGTTGTCGGCGGTCGTGGTGCCCGAGACCGGTGGCAACACCGAGCTGGCCGACACGCGTGCCGCGTATCTCGCACTCGACGATTCGACCAAACAACGGATCGAAACGCTCAGCGCCTATCACTCGACCAACTTCTCCCAGGCCAACGATGTCGGCGACTTCCCGTCGAGCAGCGGTGAGGGCATCTATGGATCCGTCTACCACGGCGAGGCCTACCTCCGACCGTTGGTCAAGGTCCATCCAGAGACCGGTGAGAAGAGCCTGTTCGTCGGCCGCCATGCCTTCGGGGTACCTGGCCTGGAGCGAAGCGAGAGCCGGGCGCTGCTGCGTTCGCTTATCGACTTCGTCGTCTCAGACGAGACCAGGGTCTACAGTCACCGCTGGAACCCGGGCGACACGCTTTTCTGGGACAATCGTTTCGTCTTGCATCGAGCCCGGCCCTACGACTACACCAAACCCCGGTTTCTGATCGGGACAAGGGTGGCCGGCGACCCGGCCTCGGAGTTGGCCTATTACCCAGAGGATCCCGAGGCCGAGGCTGGCCGCATTGCGCTGTCGGCCGAGCTTGACATCCTGCGTGCGGAGGCCAAGGACCGCCGCTACGGCGCAACCACGGCCGCCCGGTAGCCTCACTCGGGTGGATACCTCTCCCCTGCTTGCCCAGGCGGACCTCGTCGCCCTCGAGGCCGAGGTTCGGGTGGCCCTGGACACGAGGGACAATTCGGGGCTCAACCTGCTCGGCTTCGGCGAAGTCTCGGTTGCCCTGGGGTACCCCACCGATGAGCCGGTCGCGGTTTGCAAGCGGACTCCGCCGATGACGCCAAACCAGTTCGAGGCATACCACAGCCTCGTCGACGAGTACGTCCGCACGCTCACCGAGCGGGGACTGGCGGTCGTGCCAACCTCGGTTCAGTCGGTCGAATGCGACGAGCATCTCATCGGCTACCTCGTCCAGCCGCTGTTACCTGCGGCCTCGATCGGCCACAAGATCCTGGCCGCCGCCGAACCTGATCCCGAGCATACGTTCCTCAAGGTGCTGGCCAACAAGCTCGAAGTCGTGTCGCCGGAGCTGAGCATCGATGCCCAGGTGACCAATTGGTCGTGGGACGGCGAACGTTTGCTCCTCCTCGATATCGGGACCCCGTTCATGTGGGACGAGGCAGGCTCGCTCCGCTGGGACATGAGCCCCATCTCCCAGATGGGATCACTTCCCCTTCGGGCCATCGTGGTGAAAGACATGAAGCAGGTCATCGGCCGATGGCGAGAGCCGGCACAGGTCGCCTGCGATGTGGTCGCCAACCTGTACCGAGAGCAATTGCCCCAGTGGGTCGATCCGACCGTCGAGGCAATGAACCGGGTTCTTGGGTCCGGCCAGCAGATTACGGCCACCGAGGCCCACACAATGTACATCGAGGACGGGAAGACGTTTCCCCGCCTCAAGAAGATGCAACAGATCGAGCGCTTCTGGCAGACCGGCATTCGTCGTCGCCGGTATGACTTTTTTGTCCAGGAGACGACGTACCGCTAGCCCCTCAAAACGAGACGAGCACCAACCGTGATACAGGCAGCGTTGATCACCGGCAAAGGCGAGGTCGAACTACAGTCGTTCGACGAGCCGACGCCCGCTCCCAATGGCGTGGTGATCGACATTCAGCTGTGCGGCATCTGCGGCACCGACATACACGCCTTCCAGTCGGGTGTTTCCTACAACCCGGCGATCTGCGGTCATGAATGGACCGGCGTTGTTTCGGCCATCGGGGCCGAGGCCGGAAACGGCGTCGACAGCGAACGCCGGTTGAACGAGGGAGATCGGGTGGTGGTGGCGGTACCCCCGGCTTGTGGCGCCTGCGTTGCCTGTCGAGCCGGGCAAGCCGATCGATGCCAGGCATCGTTCCTGGTCGCGATTGGTCGCGACCCGCTGGCTCCCGCCCATGGAGGTTTTGCGCCCCGCCTGGCCGTTGGCGCCAATCGTGTGGTCAAGGTCCACCATGATCTGTCGATCACGCAGGCGGCTCAGGTAGAGCCGGCAACCGTTGCATTCCACGCTGTTCGTCAGTCCCAACCACGATTGGGCGACTTCGCCGTTGTCCAGGGAGCGGGGCCGATCGGGCTGACCACCATGCAGTGGGTTGCGGCCGCCGGGGCAGGCCACATCCTGGTGATCGAACCGAATGAGGCCAGACGTTCGCTGGCTGCGGCCTTGGGAGCAACGATCACGGCTACTCCCGACGAGGCCCGAGCTGTCGTCGACGACCACACTCACGGCTTGGGCGCAGACCTGGTCTACGAGTGTGTCGGCCGCCCCGAGACCATTCAGGGAGCTGTCGAGCTCGCCCGTCGAGGAGGCGTGGTCAGCCTTATCGGACTCGCCAATGAGGCAGCCTCGATCGATCCCGGCTCCTGGTTGGTTAAGGAGATCACACTGCAGGCTTCGCTGGCCTATGGCCACGAGGACTTCGACCTGGCCATGCACATGATCGCCGCCGGTCGGGTCGACCTCGACGCGATGCACTCGCGCACCGTCGGTCTCGATCAGCTCGGTGCTGCGCTGGAGGACCTGGCCGACGGATCATCCGACGACATGAAGGTCCTGGTCGACCCAAACGCTTGAGACCCCCCATCAAAATCAGGCGGTTTTGGCCGCTTGGGTTTGGAGTGTGTTGCGCTGAGGGTTGAGTCGGCGACGGACGGTGGGTATTCGGGTGATGAGGCCCAGTGTGATCATGACGGCACCGGGGCCGATGTCGCCGATGAGGATGACGTGGGCGAGGAGTCCGACGGCGACGAGGTAGGTGAGTTTGTGGAGCTGTCGCCATCTCTTCAGCCCGATGGTGCGCTGTGACCATCGGCTGCTGGTGAGGAACAGAGGGGTCGCCAGGGCCAAGGCGATAGACCCTGCGAGGAGGAAGGGTGCGTTGAGGGTGGCGATGAGTCCGGATTCGAGGACGAACATTGCGCCGTTGCTGAGCGCGAGGAGGAAGAAGACGACGCCGAGGTATTTGCGGACTCGGATCTGGGATCGTCCGGTAAGCCATTGCACAGGCGAGGCGAGCAGCATGGCGCCAAAGGTGACCATGCCGGGGTTCTCGCCGGCGGCGAGCGCGAGGCCCATCATGGCTTCTACCGAGATGACGCCGAGGAGCGCGCCGCTGATCGCTCCGACGATGATGAGTGGGGCGATGGTAGCAAGGGTCAGGACCATGAGCTGGAGTGGCGTGAATCGGTTCCACCTTTGGCGTTTGAACCATGACAGCGCTGTTACTTGGGGTCGTCCTGTTGGCTGGGGGCGGTCGAGGATTGCGGTCACGGGACATGTTCTTTCTGTGTGGCTGCAGCTGAGTTGTTCAAGGCTGTCGAGGAACATCGTGCAGCCTTTCGGCCCTGCCGTCGTCTGCTCCCGGGAGGCTTGGCCCTACTCCCCTCGGAGTACGCGGCGAGGCAGAGATTGCTCCCAAGAGCCGATGCATTCAGGGCCACCGTCGGCCACAGTTGATGCCAGTGATCGACGGCGTTGTGAGTCACACTTGGGAGACGAGGAACCGAACCTGCCATGACTACTGACCGTGCCGCTCCTGCAAATCTGAACACTGCCGCGCGGCGTGTGAGGGTGCGGACCCACGGCTACACCAACGTGATCGTCACGCTTCTCTGCATCGCTCTTGCCGCGTATCATCTGTTGTTTGGCTGGGTTAGAGGCGACAGTGACCTGACCACAATCGCTCCCGCTGTCGCGATCCTCGCGGTGGTAGCACTCTGGTTCCGTCGTCGGAATCCGGTCGCGATACTCCTCGCTGTCGCGCTCACCCAGCTCTTCGTCGTCTGGAACACCGGGAACGACTTGGTGCTTCTGCCTGCGGTGGCGGTGGCGTTGTATACGGTCGCCAGGCATGCCGACCGCAAGGCCGGGTTGACGATCGCAGCAATCACTGGTCTGGCACTGGCGGTGGGAACCGCAGCGTTCGACGCCGACCCCTTCGTAACTGAGTTCCTCGGTGAGGCTGCGTTCATGGCGGTCCCGATTGCGATTGGGGATGCAGCACGGAGTCGAGCCGACCGGATCCGAGACCTCATCGACACCGAGGCCGACAGCCGGGTTCAGGCCGAGCGGCTTCGCATCGCCCGAGACCTCCACGACGTTGTTGCCCATGGCCTGTCAATCATCGCCATCCAATCCGGGGTTGCCGCACACCTCATCGACCGAGATCCAGGCAAGGCAAGAGAGGCCCTTGAGGTCATCAACGCCACGGGGAAGACTTCTCTCGAAGAGCTGCGGGCCATGGTTGGCGTCCTCCGCTCCACCGACGAAGCACCCTTGCGTCCGACGCCGACCGACCCGAACGACCTAACGGACCTCCTCGCCAGTGCCGCCAACACCGGCACCAGCGTCACGGTCGAGATCACAGGGTCATTCCCGTCCCATGTGGGCGACAGCTGTGTGGTGGCGCTGCACCGAATCATCCAAGAGGCGTTAACCAACGTCGCCCGCCACGCTGGAGCGGCGGCCACGACCCTGCGCATCAACCACGCGACCGATCATGTCGAGATCCACATCTCCAACGCAGTCGGGACGGCCTCGAAGGCTGCGCTCAAATCAACAGGTGTCGGCATCATTGGCATGCGAGAGCGGGCAGAGTCCCTCGGCGGGACCCTCACCACCGAACCAATCGACGGTGGTGGGTTTCACGTCACCGCCGTCCTGCCATACAACCTCACAAGAGAGCACACCCCATGACCTCCATCCGTGTGCTTCTGGCCGACGACCAAGAACTCGTCCGCCGTGGCTTCGGCGCGCTCATCAGCGCTGAAGATGGTCTCGAAGTCGTCGGCGAGGCCGCGACCGGCGCCGAAGCCATCGACCAGACCTTCGCAATCGGACCTGATGTCGTCCTCATGGACATTCGAATGCCCGAACTCGACGGCATCGCGGCGACCGCCCGCATCACCGCCGATGAGCGGCTTCGGGAGACCCGTGTACTGGTGCTAACCACCTTCGACCTCGACCAGTACGTCTATGGCGCACTGCGGGCCGGAGCCTCAGGGTTCCTACTCAAGGACACCGCACCCCAACAACTCCTCGACGCGATTCGAATTGTCGCGGCAGGTGATGCTCTCATCGATCCTGGGATAACGCGCCGGCTCATCAGCGAGTTCGCCTCCCGCCCCGACCCGGCCTCGAACCAAGCCGACCTCGACCGCCTCACGGTTCGCGAACGTGATGTGCTCGTAGAAGTCGGCCAAGGTCACAACAACGCCGAGATCGCTGAGCGCCTTCACATCAGCCCTCTCACCGCGAAGACGCACGTAAGCCGGATCATGACCAAACTCGCCGTACGAGACCGAGTTCAACTGGTCGTCGTCGCCTACGAAACAGGCCTCGTCATCCCCGGCGACTGACGTTGGGGAGAACTCGGCTCGAAGCGACCGTGGAAACACAATCGATCCGACTCAAGCCTCAGTCAACCAGAATCTAACCAGCCGGTAGATTCTACTAAGGTACCGGCATGCAAAGGCTCGAAGGCAAAGTGGCAGTGATCGTCGGCGGTGCGACGGGCTTCGGCCTGGCGACCTCGAAGTTGTTTGCAGCTGAGGGGGCGACCGTCGTGGTCGTTGGGCGCCGAGGAGATCTTGCCGACAAGGTCGGTCGGTCATTGGGAGGCTCCGGGCACGGGTGTGACATCAACGACTTCGAGCGCCTCGACCAGGTGACCGAGCAAATCGTTGAGGCAAACGGACGCATCGATGCCGCCGTCAACTACGCCGGGTATCAGCAGCGGATCGAGATCAAAGACCTGACACCGGACAGCCTTCGCTCGATGGTCGACGTGCAGTTGCTTGCAGCCATTTGGTTCATCCGGGCCATGGCCGGGGCCATGTCCGTTGGCTCCGGGGGTTCGATTATTTCGACGTCGTCGCTCACTGCTCAGAACCCCTCGGCAGGCCAGGTTGCCTACGCGGCAGCGAAGAAGGGCCTGGAGTACGCGTCCGAGATTGCAGCCGTCGAATATGGGTCACAGAATATTCGTGTCAACTGTGTGGCCGCTCACCTGATCGAGACGCCAATGACGGCGGAGATCTTCGAGCGACCGCTCGTCATCGAGGCCGTCAAGCAACAGACACCCCTCGGCCGCATGGGCACTGTCGACGACATCGCAAACGCCGCGTTGTTCCTGGCATCCGAAGAGTCGAACTACATCTCAGGTCAGACCCTGTGCGTCGACGGAGCGGCCTCGACCCAGAAACTCCCAAGCGCCAACGACTATGCGCTCCTGGCTGCGGCGAGGCCCGAGTTGCTCTAGAGGAGATCCGGAGGCCAACGCCCGAGCGCTAGTCGGCTCCGTGCCCTGCGGCCATGGCCTTGGCGGTGAATTGCTGGAACTTCACCGTGTCGAATCCGACGACAAGACGGGCATCGGTCTCGATGATCACGCGCTGCGGTGAGTCGAGGAACTTCGAGAAGCTCTGTCGGTAGGCATCGTCGGGCTCAACGTCGAGCTGTGATAAGCGGGGATAGAACCAACCCTTGAGCTCGTCGAATCCCGAGTCGCCCGGTGCGTGCACCACCGATTCCCCCTTGAAGGTCGCCGTCTTGCCATCCCGATTGATCACGATGGCCGATTGGGGTCTGGCTCGGAGCGCGGGAACCCGCTTGCGGCGTTCGGCGCACGTCGTGAAAAACTTGCCCTCGTGGTGGACGAAGGCCACAACCACTCCCACCGGATAGCCGTCTCGGGTTGTCCAATTGAAGACGCACTCCCCCACTCCGGATACCAGGTCATCGAGAGCGGCATCATCGAGCCGCATGCTCGTCAGATCCTCGTAGTCAACCTGGTTCTCGGCGTTCATCGACGGCTCCATTCATTTGTTCGACGATCGGTCAGGCATCGCCTTGGTTTCGCTCATTGTCGTGCGGATGGTTCCACGCCGCCACCGTAACGGTGTGGCTACGACCCCTCAGCACGCTCCAATGGCTCGGCCGCTGACCGATCGAACGGAGAGCCAAAGGATGTGCTTTCATGCAGACATGAAGTTTGGACTCGCCTTTGCCAGCAGCGTTGGAACCGATCCGGGCTCCGCCCTTGAGATCGCCCGGACCGCTGAAGCCGTCGGTTTCGAATCGGTTTGGGGCGGTGAGCACGTCGTCATGCCCAGCACCATCAATTCGGCCTATCCCTATACCGCAGACGGCAAGATCCCGGCCACTCCCGAGACGCCAATCCCCGACCCACTGATCTGGTTGGCCTATGTGGCCGCGGCGGCGCCGACGCTACGGCTTGGAACGTGCATCCTTATCCTGCCCCAACGCAACCCGTTGGTCCTGGCCAAGGAGGTGGCCACCCTCGACCACCTCTCCGGCGGGCGGGTCGAACTCGGGATCGGCGTCGGCTGGCTTGAGGAAGAGTTCGTGGCGCTTGGTGTTCCTTGGGAGCGCCGCGGTAAACGCAACGACGAGTACCTGGAGGTCCTACGGACGGTGTGGTCGGGCAGTCATGTGGAGTTCCACGGCGACTTCGTCGACTTCGAACCGCTGACCTCGACACCTCAACCACCGCAGGGACGCGACATCCCAATCCTGGTCGGCGGAGATACGCCGGTGGCAATGCGGCGGGCGGCCCGCCTGGCCGATGGCTACTTTCCCGGCGAGTCAGACGCCGACCAGTTGGCCGACTTGATATCAACCGTGGGAACCGAGTGCAAGAAGTACGACCGGGATCCTGCGTCACTAGAGATCAACGCCATCTTCGGCTCCCACTTCGGCGACCCCGCGGCCGGGATCGAACTCATGAGCGATCTTGGCGTCGGCAGGCTCATGGTTCCGGCGTTCGCCTTTCTTGGCGACGGCGGCCTCGATCGGCTCCGGCAGTTCGGCGTGGATCATGTGATGCCGAACATCACCGACTGATCGGTGGTGAGCACGCCATCCACTCCGCCGTACCTCAGCTCCTGACGACTGGTAGGGTACCTATGGTACACTACCAGTATGCCATCGGAAACAGCTGCAACCGTCCTTGAACCCCCGGCTTCGCTCGATGCCCGCCAGCTACTGCTCCCCTACACACTCGGCCTCATTGGACTGTGTGCGGGCCTCCAACTAACGATCACCATCACCGGCAACGAGATCGATCTGCTCGCCATCGTTCTGACAACGTTGATCGCGAGCTACTACGCCGCCTACGTGATCGTCACCCGCTTGAGGCTCCGCCGCATCCGCTTTGCACCATTCGTCGCCCATGCAGTCACCTACGCCGTTGTCTGCGGGAGCTTCCAACTGCACGCCGCGATACTGATGTTCGCCAACAGCGACAGCATCCGGGGCGACAGCGACATTCCCATCGACGCCGGATGGCTCGGCCCGACGTTCGCCATGGCCGGGTTCTGGGCCATCGGGCTCGCAATTCACGCCGTTGCCAGCGTCGCTCAACGTGGCTACGAGAACTGAGCGATGCACAACCCAACCGAATCTCAAGAATGGCTTGAAGAACTCGTGATGCAGTGGACCGAGGTCCACAAAAAGAGCATGACCACGCTGGTACTGCTGCGGGTGATTCGAGATTCGGCGCCAGCCAACGCCGACACTATCGGACCTCGCTTCACCGAACTCACTAGCTGGACACTCTCCGAACGCGCCCTGTACCGAACGCTTCGACGGCTCGCGTCCAACGGGCTGCTCAGCACCGAGGAACAGCCCGCACCGAAGACCGGAGCCAAACGCAAGAACTACACCCTGACGACCCTCGGAACCGACTACCTCCACGAGATCGAAACTCGAACCATCGGCCTCCACCCTTAGCGACCCTCCCAACTGCTGACTGCGGCCGATCGCCGACCCCGGCCTTGGAATACCAGGTGTCACGATGGGGCTTGCACCGGGTGCCGCTTGCACGTAGTCGCTCGGGAGCATGCATGTCGATATCGAGCGGTGTTGATCATCGCCTGGGAGAATGCTTCGATGACACCGATATCGACTCCGGTTGACTGGTCGCCTGTGCTTGTCGATCTCGACCTGGCACTTATGGCAGTGATCGAGCCATGGTTCGATCATCCGACCGTGAAACAGTGGTTGGGTGGTCGTGAGTGGATCGTCGACGAGTACCATCGCGCATTGGAAGGGCCCGGCACGACGTTCCGCGGCAAACGAGTTCTTCGGTCCTACAAGTGGGTTGCCCTCGATCCCAAGTGCAAACCGATCGCGTTCATCGGTGGCGATGTCACCGACTGCTGGACTCGATCCGATCTCGATGATGATGGGAAACCTGAGGTCGTTGAGGTCGACCATCGCAAGTCCATGGGTCTCGCGTACGTGGTTGACCCTGCACAGCACAGCCGCGGTGTCTGCCGGTCGGTTCTACAGGCGGCGGTCGAGCACCGATGTGTTTCCGATGTAGAGGTGTTCTACTGCGGCATCGACTCAGACAACCGCGCCAGCCTGCGGTGCTGCGCAGCAGCCGGGTTCACGGCCATCAGCACCGAACCAAACTGGGAAGACGTCCTCTACTACCGGCTCGTTGTCTGATCGACGATCCCGACAGCATCCGAGCTAGGCAGGGTTCACAACCCGGCGAGGAACGCTGCGAGCGCCACTGGACCGCTGTTGCTCGACCGGCAACATCGAGATCGGTATGGTTGCCGCTGTGTCGATCTTCCGAAGTACCGAGGGCGAGAACATGCTTCGGAATTGGTGTGAGCAGCGCGTCGGGCGTGGGCCCTGGGACCTACGCCGCACAATCGAGACTTCGCTCGGGCCAACCCACGTTGCTGCAACCGGAGCCGGGTCAACGGCGGTCCTTTGGCTCCCCGGCACGAACTTCAATGCAGCCACATCGGCAAGGCTGGCCGAAACGATCGGGACTCGTTTCCGCATCTATCTAGCTGACCTGCCTGGTCAACCCGGACTGAGTACATCGGATCGCCTGGGCCGCGACCGGGTCGACCTCTATGGAGGATGGGCCGACGAAGTCGTGGATGAGCTGGGCGAGGAAGCGGTCATCGTTGTCGGCCACTCGCTCGGCGCGGCCGTCGCGCTTGCTATGACACCAACGCCGACAACCCTGGGTGTGGTCCTCTGTAGCCCAGCGGGACTGGGCCGAGTGCGGGTCACCCCGACGGTCTTGGCCGTGTCGGCTCGCTGGCAATTGCGGCCCTCCCCACAGAGCTCTACGGCGTTGGTGAGCTACATGCAACACCCGTCTTCGCCGGTCGATCTTGAGCTGGTGGAATGGCTGGCCCTGGTCGGCCGACACACAAGGCAATCTGGTGCTCCCGGACCATTGCCGCGGTCGCGACTTGAACGCTGGCGTGACCGGGCCGCAGTTCTCGTCGGCACAGCCGATCGCTTCTTTCCACCGCCGCGACTGGAGAAGGCGGCAGCCAGCGCACTCAACACCACAGTGAGGGTGGTCGAAGGTGCCGGACACCTACTTCCCGATGAGCAGCCCGATGCTGTTCTCGAAGCAATCGAGGAATTGCCGACCACCATTCGGTAGCGGAGCAGTACGGTCGTGCCGGTCGAACGGCGCACACCACGGCTTCCCAGCGCTGCCTCTGCCATCGAACCGGGGGTGCGGATGGCCCAGGAGACGGGTCCTCGGAAGAAGTAGTTCTCGGGGGTGGCGATCTGGTCGAAGTCCTACTTGTAGATCGCAGCGGTGCCTTTGGGGAGGTGGAACTTAAACCACCACACGGCTGCGCAGAGTGGCCACGCCGTCGCCGACCAGGGCGTCAAAGCCGGCCGGACGGCCGTTCAGTGCAGCCAACAGGTCACTCATGGGGCTTTGAACAGGTCGGTATTCGCCTGAAAGAGGGTCGAGGGGTCGTTTTCCCCGTAGAAGCTGACAGTCACTCTGAATGAGCTCGTCAGGTCGGGGTGTGCCAGGGCGAAGAAGATCGAGGTCTGATCCTCTGCGAGCGCCGTAGGAATGATCTCCTCGGGTGGCAGCTTATTCGAGTCTGCGAAGCTGTAGTCGGATTCGCCGACGAGGTCATACGCGGCCTGCGCGACCTCCTCGCCCGCTGCGTTTGGGTACTTGAGCTCGTGTGCCACCCACGTCGCGTTGCTGGTTGTCCCAAGGCCCGTACTGTGTTGCGACACCAGCGATACCACGTACGGCTCCCAGTCCGGAGGAATCGGAGCAGGATCGGGATACCACGCCACGAGCACACTCATCTGGTCGATTGCCCTTGCTCTCTCACCTGGACTGAGTGTGTCGGCATAGTCGACGATGACGATCGTGCCAGCAAACTCGCCGGTCACGAAACTGATCGTCAACCCGTCGAGGGCGCCGTCGCTGGTCGGCGTCGAGTAGATCGCGGTGTGGATCGTGAGCTCTTCCTCGGTGCGGTCGGAGGTCTCCGTGAGCACGAAGGAAGGAGCGGTCAGGTTCGCTTCGTAGAAGGCGATGATGTCAGCCGCGGGAGCTTCCAGGCTGAACCTGACGTGAGCGTCATAGTTCGGCCGGGAGGAGTCGACGTTCGACGACAAGCTGAACTCGTAGATATCGCTGCCGGGCATTGTTGGAAAGCTGGCCGGAAAAGTGCTGAGCCGGTTGATCTCAGCAGCCACGTCGTCGGTGGGTCCGTGAACGTCGACGAGCAGGTTTCGAATCTCGCCGTGCACCAGACCGGACGTGAGGGTGTCTGGTACGTCGTAGTTGAGATCGAGGATGAGCTCGTCTGAGATCGATCCAGTGGAAGCGGCACCCTGAGTGTCATCGCCATCAGCTGCGCCGTTCTGGGCGGTGTCGCCGGTGGCTTCGGTCTCCTCGGTGTCGGTCAGGTCGGTCTCGGTGGTGGGCTCGATTCCCGCTGCCCCTGCGGTCGACGCCGAAGTGATTTGCCCGGCTTCGGACTCAGCGATGCCTTCTTGCCTATCCGCAGAACCGCAACCAGCGGCCAGGAGCAGCAGCGCCACAAGGCCGGCTGAACCTCTTCGCTTCCAGGTGTAGGTGTATCTATGCATCGCGATACGTTACGCCTTGGCTACTACAAAGATCGGTCGGCCTGCCTCATCGGGTCGCCGTGGGCGAGCGAGAGCTCTCCATGCTGTGCCTGGGAATCCTGCAGGCCTCACTCGGCGTCGCAACGCTGAAAGCGGGTGAGTGTTATGTGGCGCCGACACCAGGCGGGCGCCGGGTTGGGTGTCTAGGCTTCTCGTTGTGAATCTGAACCATCTGCACCTCCATGTGAGAGATCTCGAAGACGCCCAGGCGTTTTACGAGAGGTGGTTCGGTTTTCAGCAAACACGCTCAGCATGGGGAGATCGTCTTCTTGCGTGATCGCAGCAACCTCGACCTTGCTCTCGCACCAGATCCTGCGCCGGACCCACTGCCCGCCTGGTTCCATTTCGGCTTGACTCTGCGGGCGAGGTCGAAGCACTCCACGCAGAAATGGTGAACGCAGGCGTGGTCGTACCCAAGTCCTACGAGTTCTGGGGCGATCTTGCTGCATTCCGCTGCGTCGACCCCGACGGTTACCAAATTGACGTCTACTGGGAATAGCGGTCGGCTCGTGACATATCGCAATCGAGAGCATCAGCTGGAGCACCCGTCGGCAGGTTCCACAGTGTCGAGCGTGTCGCGATCTGGTCGTTTGAGATTCGCGGCGGTGAACGCTGCGGCAGGATCCGTTTCTCGTTAGCAATCGCCGGATTAGCGGCACGTCGAGCCTCAACCGAATGCTGCCAGGTGGGCGGAAGATCGGCGTCGCGGCATCCGATCCCTGTGATGGCGTCGCCGCCAACTGGATGCGAGGTCGCTCAGTCCTCGGGCCCTGACCGATTCCGGGTCGAGTTCGCAATGAATGAGATCGCGAGGACGGCGAATGCGAGGGCCAGCAGCCAGTTTCCGGTAACGGCAAACGCGACAGCGGCAACCGCAAACCCTATGCCTGCATATCGAAGGTACTTATTCTGGGAAGCCTTCATTCCGGGAGTGTACAGCTAGCGGCTCAATCGCATTATGAAGCCTGCGGGAGAATTCCAAGGACCGGGGCGAGGTACTGAGGCCCGGAGTCCGGTACTGCTGTAGGTTCACTTTGGCCCGGGAATGCCGGCGCCGGCCCGATGGTGCGGTCATCGGCTTCGATGTCGACCTGGCTCGATCCGCCCGGCGGCTACTCGTGGATCTGGGTGACGGCGGCTACGAGGAGTGCAGCCCCGCCAATGAGCGAGAGTTGAAACGGGTCTGCAACCCACGTTGAGTCGACGCTGAGTTCGATCAAAAAGCCCGCAGCAAGAAAGCCGAGCTGCATGCATGTTGAGGCGATCACATCGAGTCTGGTGAGTACCGCCACTGAGGTCGACGCGTTGGACCGGGCATGGGCCATCTCCAAGAGCGACATTCGCAACACAGTCCCCGCAGCGGTGGCGGTAATCAGAATCCCGAACGCCACAATTCCAGATGCGGCACCTGTGAGCGGTGTGCTCAGCGGAACAAGGGCCAGGGAGCAGCACAGGAGCACGATGGCTCCGAAGCGAGCCCGACCGAGCAGGCCGTCAACAGTCGGTCTCCACAGTGCAGCAGCTCCGAGGCCTCCGACCACGAGCGCAGCACCGATCAGTCCGAGGTGGGCCGATGGCCAAAAAGCGTCGGCTGCGTAGGTGACGAAGAAGGGCCAAGCGGGAATGACGCTGATGCCGATAGCGGCGAAAATCCATCTCAAATCTGTGTCTTCGACCGGTTGGTCTCGGGTACTCGACGCGAGCTCGGGGCCAGGAGCAGGACGTCGGAGTCTCGAAATCGCTGGAGTGAGCATCACTCCAATGACCGCAAGCCCGATCAAGATCCCGACGCGTGCGCTTGTTGAGGTCCAGCCAACAACGATCACAAAGGCGATCGCCAGGAGTCCGCCGGCCGCGCCGCCTTGGGCGTTCAGTCGCTGCCGGAAGTGCGGGTCGACGGTGGTCGACAACAGGGGTTGAAACGATGTTGCGAAGAGGACTGAGACTGCCAGCTCTGCCAGTATCGCGATGACAATCACCGAAGGGACGACGAACGTTGTTGATCCGGGCTCGGTGATGAGCCACGCCATGACGAGACACATCGTCGACATGGCGAATATGAAGATCCGCAGATTTCTGTGGGCGAGTCGCAGGGGTACGCGGGTCGCCCAGATCTGGAACGGGATGGATATGGCCCCGAGGCCGACAGCGAGCCCAACTTGGCGGGAGGTGAGTCCGAGTTCCTCGATGGCAAGGATCTGGAACACGGCTCCGCCGTTGATTGCTAGCGACGCGCCCAAGAGGGGGAGCAGAACGACGAACGAGAGGTAGCTGAAACGCTCCGTTGTCGTGAGTGCCGGTTCGGGCATTTCGTGCGCCGGTTTACCCGTCATCGTTGGTCAGGGTAAGGCAAGGATGAGCGACCCTCGTCCGGCAACTCCTCGACAAACGTCTCGACTCGTGGTGGCGGCGGGTTTTCCCTGCCGCCGGAGGCCGGCCAAGACCTCTCATGAGCGGGCACATCAGCACCAAGCTCTCGGCCCGATCCGCTTCAGAGGCCGTCGGTGAACAGAGCCATCCGAGAATCCACGCTACTTGTCGGTTCCTGCCACGTTCCTGAACGACACCCCGTGCAGGAGGAAAAACGTGGGCTGATCTCGGTGTCGGTGATCCACTTCGCCATGGAGGCCATCGGCGCCTGCCTTCCCGTCGTTGATGTTGCAGCCTGCCCACAGGAGATGCCCGCCGCTAACCTTGCCCGACGGCCATTCCGGGCGGCCGGACAAACAGTGATACACACCACGACTTCGACGGTGCTCGGCCCGGCCGTCGATGGGAGGTCTCGACCATGATCGATCTAAGCGGCAAGGTTTTTGTTGTAACAGGTGGCAACGGTGGGATCGGTCTCGGCATCGCCGAGGGCATCGTGTTGGCCGGTGGCTCGGTGGTGATTTGGGGTCGCAAGGCCGACAAGAATGCCGCCGCAATCGAACAGCTTCAGGCTCTTGGAGGCTCGGCAACCGCCCATCTATGCGATGTAGCCGACGAAGCCGAGGTGATCGAGACCATGAATCGGTCGGCCGCTGATTTCGGCCGACTGGATGGCCTGTTCGCCAACGCCGGGCGGAGCGGGACCGGTACACCCTTCCTCGACCTGCCGCTCGACGAGTGGCGAGCGGTCATGGCCACCAATCTCGATGGTGTGTTCCTGACAATGCGAGAGGCTGCCCGGCATCTGGTCGAACGGGGCGAGGGTGGCAGTCTGGTCGCTGTGTCCTCGACCTCGGCCATACATGGGGCGGCAGGCAACGAGGCATACGGCACGGCAAAGACCGGTTTGAACGGTCTGGTCCGGGCGCTGGCTGTCGGTTTGGCCAGGCACCATATTCGTGTCAACTCGCTGCTTCCCGGGTGGACGATCACCGAGCTGGCAACCGGAGCATACGAGAACGAAGCGTTTCGTACCGCCACGACAAAACGCACCCCCGTCAGGCGGTGGGCCGAGCCGAGTGAGTACCGCCAGGTCGGTGCCTTTCTTGCCGACCCGAGCCAGACCTACCACACCGGGCAGGAAGTCTGCGTCGACGGTGGATATACGGTGTTCTAGTCCAGCAGCAACTCGCTGCTGTTCGAGCAGCGGAGCGTGAAAGGTCCGGTTGCCACCGACTTCAGGCCGGCCAAGCGACTGGCACCCAGTCGTCATGGCCCACACAAGCTGAACGTCAAGGTCATTCCCGAGGGCGTGGAAACTGTCCTACAGAAACGTCTGCTGACCGAAACTGGCTGCGATTTCGGGCAGGGTTTCTATTTCTCTGAGCCACTTACCGCCGACGACTTCGAGAATATGCTTCGAGAAGCTGCGCCCTTCGACACCGGCGATTGAGCTGAGGGCAGCCCTATCGCGGCGAGTACCGCCGGGCGCCGCCCGATGGCAAGACCGTCGCCGTAGCGAATGGACAGGCTCCAACCCTTCAGCCTCGGGCAGGCCGGATGTGTGTGATTGTGAGGCGGGTGCTGGCCGGGGTGGTCTGACGCACTTTCAAGCTCGTTGGGATGTCAAGAGGCCCTTCGTCGGTTTGTTGCTCGTGACACCGCGGCACGCCCGTGACACTGCCAGGCGTTAGCCCAGTGACCGGACCGGATTCGAGCCGTCCCAACGATCGGCTGCAGCGGCAACCATTGCATAGAAGTCTTCGAGCCCCGGGGCTCGCTGGTAGATCTCGATGAGATGACCCAACTCGCGCCTCGCGTTGTGGAAGGCAAAACGTGTCGACCCGGCGGTGGCTGAAAGTTGTTGTGGCCACCCAAGCTTGGTCAGTTCAGTGGAGGCCTCGTCGTAGGAGTCCACAAAATAGGCCACGTGGTGGAGCCCGACACGGGCCAACGTCGATGGAGAATGAACTGTCACCAACTCCACCATCACGGCCCCCCACTGGCCATAGGCCGACGAGTGGTCGAACAACGCCGGAACTCCGTCGATGGTCACGTCGGTAACCGGAATGTGCCTTCGAACGAAGAACGGGCCGGCCCCGAGCCGTCGCGCCCATTCGCCAGCCGCCGCCTCGACATCGGTCACGCCGTAGGCGACCTGAACTGGCCCGGCGCTCAGTACCGCTGGATCACTCAAGCTCCGCATCGAGGGCACTCAGCCAAGAAGAGCCGATTCGGCAACCGGCTGGACGGAGACGGGTATGGCGCTTTGGATGGCCTGACCCGTGATCGGACAGAAACCGTTCTCGACATCGATGAGGCGATTGGTCGGAGCGCCGATGTCGCGCACCTTCTCGTCGGTGCCGGTACTGCTCCCCCAGCTGTGAGCCATCGACACGACACCTCGTCGAACGTCGGGTGCGGCCGAGACGACCCCGATCAGCTCGGCGTGAGGAGACGCAATGCGAACCAGATCGTCGGATTCGATACCGAGGTCGGCCAGGTCGGCCGGGTTCATGTAGGCGTAGTTGGTGCTGGTCTTCTCGGCCAGACCCGGGATCTCCCGGCCGAGCGAGTTCAGGTGGGTTTTGAGCCTGCGACTGATCAGCCGGAAGGTATGCACATCCGGGTTATAGCCGCGAATCAGCTCGGCCGACGTGGTCTCGGCCTCCACCACCGCCAACTCGTCAAGGTGATCCCGGAGGCCAACCTGAAACCGTCCAGCGGCGGCCGGGTCGGCGGGCTCAACGGTGATGGCATGTTCCGGCAGGACCCGCCCGTTGTTTGCTCTGATCTCGTCGAGCGGTACTCGCGATGAGGCGTAGACGAGGTCGAGCACATCGTCGTCGGTAACCTCGGAGCCTGGGGGAATGGGTCCACCAGGCAATTCGATCTGCACGCCCAGTCGTTCGGCCAGCCCGTGATAGACCTCCCAATCGTTGAGTAGGTCACCTTCGGGTTCCACGACCGCGGGCGTATAGCAGGCGTATGGCTGACGGAACCATCGGTCCATGAACGGCGGAACGTCGGCCCGCTCCAACGAAAGCCGAGGGGCGAACACGTAGTCGGCGAACTCGCTTGTCTGGGTCATCCGATGATCGATGACCACAAGAAGCTCCAGCGACTCCATCGCCGCAAGCGTCTTGGTCTGGTCGGGCCAGGCGGCCACCGGGTTGCCGCCATTGACGATCAGTGCCCGCACCTGACCGGGCCCGCCGGTCGTGATCTCCTGGGCCAGCGCTGCGCACGGCATCTCACCGTTGTAGCCCCGCAACCCACGGAATCTACTCCTGGGTCCGCGTGGGTCACCGAATGGACCGATGACCTGCGCCCGCTTCGGGACCGGTGGCTGCAGGAGCATGCCTGACTCGATCTGTTGGCCGGATCGGAGGAATCGCCCGCAGACTACGTTGAGACACAACGAGAGATGCTCCATCAGGCTCGGATGGGGCGACATCGACGGCCCGGTTCCCGTACCCGAGGTCCCTGTCGGACCGGTCGCGAACAGGCGGGCGGCCTCGAGGACCTGATCTGCATCAACTCCGCAGCGGGTTGCCACGTAGTCGGGATCGAAGCCGGCGACCGCGGCCCGCAGGGCTTCGAGTTGGCCCGGTTCGACCCATGCCTCACAGAACTCGTTGTCGTTTCGATCCTCCGACAGGATCACGTTTATCAGGCCCGCCAGCAGCGCCGGATCCTCGCCAGGGCGCACCTGGAGGTGGATGTCGGCCTGGGCCGCCAACTCGGTTCGGCGGGGGTCGACAACGATCAGCTTCAAGCCGTCGGCCTTTCGGGCCCGCAGCGTGGCGAAGGGGTCGGTGCCCTGCAAACCTCCGAACGGAGCGAAGCTCGAAACCATGGGGTTGTAGCCAATGGCCAGCAATACGTCGGCCTCGGAGAAATTCTGGGGCCCGGCCTCCCAGATGCCAAGCCGCATGTTCGCCGTCGCCTTCATCGGCTGATCGATGGTGACCGACGTGTAGTAGCTGATCGAGTTGATGGCGCGGTGGAACGATTGGGCCACCGGATGTGAAGGGGCGTTCTGGTAGCCGCCGGTGCCTGTATAGGTGGCGACGGCCCGGCCACCGTCGCGATCGATGATTGCGGCAAGCTTGGCCGCCACTTCGTCGAGGGCCGTGGTGCTCGACACCTCTTCAAGGGTCCCGCCCGAACCACGTCGCAACGCCGCCCGCAGGCGGGCCGGGTCGTTGATCTGGTCTGGTAGTTGGCGGCCTTTGACACAGGTGTAGCCATTGAAGATCGGATCTTCGCCCACCCCTCTCACCCGGGCGACTCGACCGCCCTCGATCTCCACGTCGACGGGGCAGGCCGCATGGCAGATGCGGCAGAACGATCGCCTGACTGTGGCGCTCACCGGTCTACTCCTGGCATGCAGGCCGCCTTGGCGTCCAGTGCCCCATCTGACTCCCTGAGATCGTGATTGCTGGAAATACTAACCGGTTAGTCAATTCCTGTCCCGCCGAGAACGCAGTTGCTTGTGCGCGCTACGGTCCGTGGATGTCACAGTCCGAGACCGCTGCCGACCGCGTCGCGATCATGCAACTGACGATCGATTACTGCTGGGCCCTCGACACAAGAAGCTGGGATGATCTCCGGGTGATCTTCACCCCCGATGCCGTGACCGACCTCGGCGCCGGCGGCCAGAACGGAGTCGAGGAGATCATCGAGCGGGTTTCAACCGCGCTCGGCCCGCTCGATGACACTCAGCACATGGTGAGCACCCATCAGATCAGACTCGACGGCGACCGCGCACACGGCCAGTGCTATCTACAGGCCCAGCACGTGCGAAACGACACCGAGGGTGGTGATCTCTACACCGTCGGGGCCCGCTATGAAGACGACTACGCCCACACCTCAGACGGCTGGCGTATCACCCGACGCCGGATCGTGACCATGTGGACCGAAGGCAACCGTCGGGTCTTTGATGAGCGCACCAGACCGGACCTGCGCTAGCCACTCTTGGCGTCGCTGCGGATCACCTCGGCCCCAGTCGGGTCGACGGGCATACCGTGGACCCACTGGTTGTGGGCGTGGCCAACGTGTTGTAGACCGAACGCCGACTGGATCGCCACCGGGAAACCCATGGCATCGACCGACTGGTTAACAGACATCTTTGCCAGCTTCAGTCCCATACTCGGCCGGGAGGCAATCCTGCGGGCCAGCGCCATCGTTTCGCTTTCGAGATCCTCGCGGGGCACAACGCGGTTGACCATGCCGATTGCCTTGGCCTCCTCCGCCCCCATGGCCTCACCGGTGAACAACAGCTCCTTGGCTCGTCGCGGCCCGAGCTCGAAGGCATGGGCGAAGTACTCGACTCCGTTGACGCCAAAGGCCACGACCGGGTCGGAGAAGCTCGCGTCCTCGGATGCGACAACGAGGTCGCAGGGCCACATCAGCATCAGACCCCCGGCAATGACCTTGCCCTGGACCTGGGCGATCGTCGGCTTTGGCAACCCTCTCCACCGGTTGCAGAAGCCGAGATAGATCTCCTCCTCGCGCGCCATCATCCCCTCGTCACCTGGCTTGGAGAATCCGCCAACGGGACCGACGGTATCGAACTCGTCGAACGAGGACTTGTCTCGTAGGTCATGACCGGAGGAGAAGTGTTTGCCGTTTGCGCCGAGGATGATGACCTTGACCTCGTCGTCGGCCACGGCAACGTCGAAGGCCGAGTTCAGCTCGTACAGCAGCCGCTTGTCCTGAGCGTTTGCCATCTCAGGGCGGTCGAGCATGATCCGGGCAATCCCCGGCTCGGCGATCTCGTAGTTAATCGTCTGGAAGTCGGTGGCCGGATCGTTGCTCATGGGCAAGCACGCTACTACCCGACAACCAGTCGGACCCAGAGGCGGTCCTGCCCCTATCGGCGCCGTCTGTTAGGGCGGCTCTTCCACGTTGGCGCTTGACTCTTCAACCGCGATCCAGAGTTTGCCGACGAGATACGTTCTTCGACGGCACCCAATCAAGCCGTTTCAACGGCCTCCAGGTTGCGTTTGATCGACCGGGTGAACTCGGCAGCCGGAGCGCCGTCGAGCGCCCGGTGGTCCCAGGTGAGGCTCAGCGTCAGCCGGCTGACCTTCATCGGAAGACCGTCGCTGTTCCAGGCCACATCGTTGCGGAGACGGCCAACGCCGAGAATCGCAGTGTTCGGTGCGTTGATGATCGGGGTGAAGCCGTCAACGTCGAACATGCCAAGCGCGGTGACCGAGAACGTGCCACCCTCAAGCTGAGGCAAGGTCAGTAAGCCTGCCCTCGCCGCATCGGCCAGCCTCGACGTCTCGGCGGACAAGGCTCCAAGATCGAGTGACGGTGTGTCGGGAATGACGGGCACGATGAGACCATCGTCGAGCGCGACGGCCAAGCCGATATTGACCTGGGGTAGCAGGGCAACCCCCTCCTCGGTGATCTGGCTGTTTAGTTGTGGGTGTTCGGTGAGTGCCTTGGCTGCTGCCGCGATCACGTAGTCGGTATAGCCGGGCAGGGCTCCATCACGGTCGGTCGCCCTGCGGCGATCCCTGTCGGTGACGACGGCATCCATGTCTACGTCCATGGAGAGTGTGAGCTGGGCCATGGAATGCAACGACTGACTCATCCGCGTCGCGATCGTGCCTCGCATGCCGGTCAGAGGGATCACCGAAGACGGCTGTTGGAGCGGGGTCGGCAGCGGTGGGGCTGCAGGTCCGGACGCCGCGTCATCCGGCGTTGGTGCCAAGGTTGCAAGCAGGGAGCGGACATGGAGGGCGACGTCGGCTCGCGTGATCCGCGGATCGAGGCCCTCTGGCGCAACCTGCGAGATGTCGACACCGAGCAGGTCGGCCAGACTCCTGGCCGCGGCCGTCGCCAATGCCCGACCTGCGGCTCCAGGCTGTGCCAACGCTGCCAGGCCGGGCACCCCTCCCCCGTTTACGGCAATCGGCTTGGCGATCACGTCCTCGGATGTAATCCGACCACCGGGTCCGGAACCGACAATGGACCAAAGATCGACACTGCGCTCGGCCGCCAGTCGACGGGCGTTCGGCGATGCAAGAAGGCGACCATCAACGCCACTGTTAGCCAGCTTGGCTGCAGCTGGGGGCCGCTGAGCGACCGCGGTACCTTCGGCCGCCGCAGCCGTCGATGCCAGTGACGAGGCGTCGACGGTGGCTGCGCCCACCGCCGCGGCCGGGGCGTGCTCCCCCGGCGAGAGGAACCAGCCGATGTGAGCCCCGCAGGGGTATTCCCGCCCGACTTCACCAACAAGATGAATCCGGCCCCGGTTGGTTGCCTCGACCTCAGACTCAACCTTGTCGGTCTCGATCACCAGGAGCGCCTGACCGGGCTCAACCTCTGAGCCGTCTTCGACCAACCATCCGACGATGGTTCCGGCCTCCATGGTCAGCCCCAGCTTGGGCATTACGAACTCTTCAGCCATCTCTCACTCCTCACCGCACGGTTCGGCCAGAACCATGTTCGCGTCGACTGATTTGGTCATTGCCAGGGCCACATCGATCACGCGAGGCCCATCACCACTGATCCGGGCTCGAACCCCATCGCCGGGGCCAAGCACCACATCTCGTTCTCCGTCGAACGACAGGACTCCCGGTCCGGTCATCGACACCTCGTCTCCCGGCTTCAGCCGTCTATGTTCCGCGATGCAAACGTCGACATAGCGGCCAGGGGCGATGGCACATCGAACGGTGTGAGTGACACGGCCGGGCTCGCTCGATGAGGGGGCCATACGGACATGGACGCCACCGGGATCCTGACGGATCGATGGAGCGACGGCCGCCGCGATTGCAGATAATCCAACCGAGTCCGGTTCGGCGATCGCGGTCACGATCTCGCGAAGCGATTGCACATCCCACACCGCCCTGCTTCCGGTAAAGGAGGCCGAGGTCAACGCCACATCGACCAGGCCGAGGTCGGCGGCCTGGGTGCCGTCGGCAGAGACCACATCCACATCGATGACAGCAGCATCGGTGGCCACATCGTCGAGCGCAACCGTGCCCGCAGCAACCAACCCGGCTGCATGGCCGGCGGTCGTGGCCTCCAGGGATCGGGGAAACACGTTGTTGGTTCCTGTCGAAAGCGCGACGATCGGGGCTCGACGCCATCCCTTGGCCACGTCGCGATGCGTACCGTCACCGCCGAGTACGATCACGGCGCCCACCTCACGCTCCGACATGGCGGCCGCTGCCCTCCGGGAGTCTCCCCCGGTCGACAGGATGGCCAGATCGAGCACATCGACATCGACCTCGATTCCCAGCGAATCGAGGCCTCGCAACGCCCGCCGGGCCAAAGCGTGGCGGTCGTCAGCCAGGATGAGCCGGGTGGCACCACCCTCCACCGCGCCGATGGCGGCTCGGCGGATGATGCCGATCTTGGCCATATCGGATACCGGCGAGGCTGCGCTGACCAACCGACGGATGTCTTTTCCCGCCGCCGGGTTGGCGACGATGCCAACCGTCCTACTCACGCCCCAGGGGCAGGTCGGCCGAGGGTGTCGCGAACACCTTGGACGATGCGCTTCGCGTTCGGAACGTAGTCGGCCTCAAGCGCAGGGCTGAAGGGCACGGGTGAGAACGGCGCTGCGATTCGACCAACTGGTGCGTCGAGGTAGTCGAATGCGTGCTCGGTGATCTGGGCCGCAATCTCCGCCCCAAGCCCGCCGAAGCGGACCGCCTCGTGGACAACGACGATTCGGTTGGTCTTGCGAGCCGACTCGAGGATCAGGTCGATGTCGATGGGCTGGACAGTGCGTAGATCGATGACCTCGGCCGAGATGCCTTCCTCGGCCAACCGGTCGGCCGCTTTCAATGATTCGGGCACCATCCGGCCGTAGCCGATGATGGTCACCCCGTCGCCCTCGCGCACAACCTTGCCTTTCCCGAGGGGAACTTCGTACAGCTCCTCCGGCACGTTGCCCTTGACGCCGAGCATGCGCTTGTTTGAAACGAAGACCGTTGGGTTGTCGTCGCGGATGCACGACACCAGCAGACCCTTCACGTCGTAGGGATCCGACGGCATAACCACCTTCAGGCCCGGGATATGGCATAGGAGGGCTTCGAGGCTCTGGGAATGCTGAGCGGCGGCCGAAAGGCCGGCGCCACCGCTGGTTGTGATGGTGAGAGGCAGCGTTGCCTTTCCTCCGAACATATATTTCAGTTTCGCCGCTTGGTTGGCGATCTGATCCATGGCCACCAGAACGAAGTCCATGAACATCAGGTCGACGACCGGCCGCAGACCGCTGACCGCAGCGCCGGTGCCGAGTCCGACGATGGCCTGCTCGGCGATCGGCGTGTCGAAACACCGCCGATCCCCGAACTCTTCCGAGAGGCCGGCGAAGTGGCCAAAGACACCACCGGCCTTACCGACATCTTCACCGGCCACGAACACCGATTCATCATCGGCCATGACCTGGCGTAGTGCCTCGTTGAAGGCACCGAGGTACGTTAGTTCTCGGGCCTCGGTCGTTGTGGGTGTTTCACTCTCGGTAGCGGTCATGCCCGTCCTCCAGAAACGGTGTAGACGTCGTCAAGGAGGGTCGCCCCGTCCGGCAGTGGGGAATCCTCGGCGAATTGGATCGCCTCCTTGATGTCGGCCTCCACTGCGTTGTGCACCGCCTCCATCTCCTCGGCCGTCATCACACCGAGCTCAGGCAACCTGGCCTCCAACTGGTCGATGGGGTCACGCTGTTTCCATCGTTCAAGTTCCTCATCGGTTCGGTACTTCATGCCCAGCACCTGGACACCGTGGTGGTTGTAGAAGCGGTACGTCTTGGCCTCGATGAACGACGGGCCCTCACCGGCACGAGCCCTGGCAACGGCCTCGGTCGCAGCCTCGAACATGGCGACGGCGTCCATTCCGTCGGCGATGACACCGGGCATGCCGTAGCCGGCTGCCCGGTCGACGACGTCGGTGATGGCCATCGTCTGATCCCGTGGGGTGTACTCGCCGTATTCATTGTTTTCACAGACAAAAACAACGGGGAGTTCCAAGGCGGCGGCCATGTTCGCCGCCTCGTGGAAAGCACCGATGTTTGTCGACCCGTCGCCGAAGAATACGACCGACACGTTGTCGGTTCCCTTGTATTTGTTTGCCAATCCGGCGCCAACGGCGATGGGCACCCCGCCGCCGACGATGCCGTTGGCCCCGAGCATGTTGAGATCGAGATCGCAAATGTGCATCGATCCGCCCTTGCCGTTGCAGTAGCCGGTTGCCTTACCCATGAGCTCGGCCATCATGCGTTTGAAGTCCCCACCCTTGGCAACGAGGTGACCATGACCACGGTGGGTCGAGGAGATCTGGTCTTCGTTTCGCAGAGCGACACAGACACCGGCCGCCACCGCCTCCTCCCCCACGTAGAGATGGAGGAAGCCAGGCAGCCGATTGGCTTCGGCCAGACGCCCGGCCGCCTCCTCAAAGCGGCGGATCCGCACCATCCGATGGTGCAGATCGCGTAGCACGTCATCACTCAGATCCATGTCCGACCTCCTGGTCATTCCTGTCTATTCTCGCGTCGTTCTTATGACCTCGGCACTATTCGTCCCCACCGAGCGACCATCGAATGGCCCGGCGTAGCAGCTCGTAATACTGCGGCTTCTCCCAGGAACAGCGTTCCACCACCGGGTAGTAGTCCATGAGCGGAGCCATATCCCAGTGGCCCCGACAGTGCCCGAGTGTGTTGTAGAGCACAGCACCGTCGCCCAGTGGCCGCAGATATTGCACCAGGTGCTGGTCCGGCCGGTCCGACCAGTCGGCCTCGGCGAAGCCGGTTGCTTCGCCCTGCCAGACTGTGTGTAGCAACGGCGTTAGGGCATCACGATCGTGATGTTCCATCAGGTACAGCTCATCGTCGGTGTCAAACGGCTCGACCCCTGCCACCAACCAGTGGGAATCGTCGCTCGGCTCCACGTGGTAGGGATGGATCGGAGGGTGGGCGACGAACTGTGAACCGAGCGTCTCGGCCCACGAGGGGAAACAGCGCGGTGCCTCAACACCATTCGGCCTTGGCAGATCCAGGGCGGCGTTCGTTCCGTGCAGAGCGATCCACCGCCCTCCTGCCTCGACCCATTGCCTTACCGCGGCCTGAGCCGTTTCCGACGGACGGACATCACAGGTGTAGCTGAGGAGAACCGTCGCCCCATCGAGCAGCGCAGTGTTCTCGAACGTCGACTCGACCGTTACCCGGACGTGATCGTGCTCACCCAGTAGGCCGAGTAGCTCTCGGCGGGCGTAGTCGATGTCGTGGTATCGACCGCCAGCCACCAGAACCACGTTGACGCGTGCAACATCAACGCTCATCAGTAGTTGACCCGCTTCAGGAACCCACCATCGACGGTGATGTTTACGCCGTTGAGGTGTCGAGAGACGTCACCGGCCAGGAAGGCCACCACATTCGCCACGTCTTGAGGGACGCCGAGATCACCGCCGGGATGGTTCTTCTGGGTTGCTTCGTAGAACGAAGCCATGCCCTGACGGATGCCGTCCCAGTCGCCACCTTCGACCATGATCGGGCCCGGGGAAACCACGTTGCAGCGCACCCCTCTTGCTCCGAGCACCTGAGCCTGACCGAGGGTCCAGTTGGTAACGGCGGCCTTGAATGCGCTGTAGCTGCCTGAGCCGGTTGCGAAGTGTTCGGCGGTTGCCGTGGTGCCGATCGAAATCACCGAGCCGCCTCCGTCGGACAGCGCCTCGGTCGACGCCTCGACGCCGGCAACCAGAGCCTTGAGGTCGATGTTGTAGTTGTTGATCCAATCGTCGAGTTTGCGCTGCGGCTTGGCTGAGGTGTTGTGAACGAAGATGTCGATGCCGCCAAGCTGCTCGGCCGACGAGTTGACCCAATTCACCAGGGAATCGGTGTCGGCGGCATCGACTGATCCTCCAACAACGGTGCCGCCGGCGCTCAGCTCCGAGACGGCGGCCTCGACATCTTCGGCGGTCCTGGCACAGAGGGCGACCGAGGCCCCTTCGGAAAGCAGCGTTTCGACCACCGCCCGCCCGATTCCCTTCGTTGAGCCCGTGACGAGTGCTTTCTTGCCGTTCAAACCGAGATCCATCAGGAACTCTCCTTTGGCTGTTGCTTGCTTGCATTGCCTACTCCATCGTCATTGCCTACCCCATCGTCGTCGTCGGCGCCACCGATTGCTCGGCTACCTGGATTTCTTGCCTTGTTCATCGTGGTCCTCGGGAAGTTCGACTCGGTTCTCGTCTCATCACCGCCGAGAGGGTGGGACGATCGCCGGGCTTGGGGTTCTTCGGGTGTTTGTCGAGGCGAAGCTCGCTGAGTTCCGGTCCGCTGCCCGGCGGCTGGCGGCCGGAGGATGCACACCCTCAACGTCGGCGGTGGTCAGGACTACGAGTGGTCGGTCGGGAAGCCACCAACGCAGAACTCGTTCCCCTCAGGGTCGCTGAGTACGACCCATTTGATCCCGTTCGCTTCACGAAACTCTGGCTCGGCAATGTCCGACCCGTCGACAAGATTTGCACCAGCCCTCACCAGCCGACGCACCTCGTCGACGACGCTCGACGCCGCGAGGTCGAAGTGAATCGCTCCACCGGGCTGCGTTCGAGCATCGACTTTGAGGAACAGGAGAGCTGGAGCGCCGCTCGCACCCTTGGGAGGCACGAGTCGAACCAACGAATCGCTCGCTTGCTCGGTCGAGTACCCCAGAGCCTGCGCCCAGAAGGTAGCGAGCGAGACCGGATCCAACGCAGAGAAGGTTGTGTTGAACAAGACGGCCACTCGCACAGCTTGGCAGTTCAGGACGACGTTCGTGGCGCGATATCGGCGCTCGGGATCACCGGCACGCCAACCGGCGGCCCCTTTGATGGCACCGGAAACGTTCGTTTCCTAGACAGGCTGAGCCAGTAGCGTCGAGCGACTATCCCGTGGCGGCAGAACACCGTTGGGTCTAGTCGCTATGAGGGCGATGCAGCTTCAGTCTGTCGAGGCAATCGTCGACGGTTCTGGCCGGGCCGTCTCCAACGTTGTCATCCCATTGCGTGCGAAGGACCTGACGCTTGGTGTCGACTTCAAGTCGCCATAACGCGCACCCCTTGGAGCTACTCGTCTTGTTGCCCTCGACGCAGTGCATGATCTGTTAGACAAAGCGCGCCAGTAGGTTCGGTGTGTGGACAGCGACCCGGTAATGATCGATGACCATCGCGTGGTCTCCGTCAAAATCGTCGACTGTGAGGAGCCACTCGTGGATGCACGATCGGCCGGCCTACGCATCGCAGCGGACCATCCGAGAGCAACCAGCCCAGCCGAGACTCGGTACTGGTGCCGCGAATCAGTCCTGGCACTTCTGAAGTCGGCGGACGACTCCCTGCCCGATGGCATCGACCTCGTCCTGACCGAGGCTCACCGCCCGCTCGATCTACAAAGGGCCTATTGGGAAGCGGATCTGCAAACGGTACGGGACTCACACCCGCACCTCAGCGCCGCGGCGGCAGCCATCGAGACCGCTAAATACGTCGCTCCTCCCTGGATCGTTCCCCCGCACTCGACAGGCGGCGCCGTCGACGTGATCCTGTTTGAGGGAACCGATGAACTTCCGATGGGTTGCGATCTCAACCAGCAATGCCCCGCGATGCGAACAGCGTTCGACGACCTGGCTCAATCCGAGCTTCGGAATCGGCAACTTCTAGTGGAAGCTATGACCAATGTCGGCTTCGTGAACTACGGGCACGAGTGGTGGCATTACTCCTATGGCGATCGCTACTGGGCCTTCTCCACTGGCGCCGGTAGCGCCGTCTACGGCGGAATCTGACCGCTGCCTGACAATGCTGGCCATGCGGTCTGCCAACGAGATAACTGGCCCTCGACACTGAGGACCTCGACGGGGACCGCTGCCCCGACACCGACCTGGGGAGGCTCTCGTATCAGATGGCCTGGAAGCTGTCCAGTCAAGCCAGTGGCGGACCGACCCTTGCATCAGCTGCGCCACTCCGCCCTCACTCACCTCGGCGAGGGAAGGCGTCTCAGCGATCCTGTTGCAGACGCCGAACTGCGTGCTCGGGTGGAGGCGATGTTAACGAAGTTGGCCGGTTGACGACGACCCGATCGACTGTGGCCTGATGCTCGGCCATCGCTTTGGCACGAGGCCGGGTCAGGTAGCGATTCATCATCGGCAACGGATGGGCTGCGGCGCGGCTTTAGGTTGGTGTAAGAATCCGGCGCCGCTGCTGGTCGAACTCCTCGGGGCTCAGCGATCCGGAGGTGCGGAGTTGCTCTAGTTTGTTGATTTCGTCGGCGACGCTGAATCCGGCGGCCATTCGTTCCTGGTGACGAAGGTCGACCATTGCCTGATCGAGCGCCTCGGCCCGTGCGATGTCTTGGCCGGTGACGGGGAACCCCTCCCAGAAACCAAATCCGTCATTCATGTCTTTTTGACCTCCTGGTTGAGTTGGTGGTGGTGGTCAGGATTGTGATGCGGCCCGGACGAATTCGGGGGTGAGGGGCAGGTGCCGAACTCTGGTGCCGATTGCGGCTAGGGCGTTGCCGATGGCGGGGGCCACGCCCATGCCGGCGACATCGCCGAGACCGCGTGGCGGTCGGGTGGAATCGACGAGCTTGACGGTCACGTCTGGGGCTTCGTTGAGTGCGAGTACGTGGTAGTCCTCGAACGTTGATTGTTCGACCTTGCCGTCTTTGAAGGTGATGCGCTCTTTGAGGGTGTTGCTGGTCGAGAAGATGACGGCGCCTTCGGCTTGGGCGATGGCGTTGTGGGGGGTGACGACCACGCCGACGTCCACAGCCGCCCAGACATGGATCGGCCGAATCACGCCGTCGGCTCCGGGTGGGTCGATCTGGGCGACGGTTGCAACGTAGATTTCGTCGACCTCGAGGCACGACAGCCCGAGGTGCCTGGCGCCGCGGTTGGCCCAGTCGGCCATGGCCGTCACTTCTTGGAGGACATTGCGAGCCGCTGGGTCGGTGAGGTGCGCTAGCCGGAAATCCAGCGGATCGACGGCGGCGGCGGCTGCGAGTTCATCCATGAACGATTCGCTGGAGAACTTGTTGAGCGTGCCTCCGACGCCGCGCATCGGAGAGATCCGCACGGGCAGGTCATGTTTGACGATCTCGGCCTTGCGGTTGGCGATGTCGTAGTTGGATTGGATACCGACGGTGGAGGTGATCGGGTAGAACCCGTTCTTCTCATAGCGCCACGGGTCGCTGTTGCTGAGGGGCTCGTCGGATACGACGCGGTGGTGGTAGCCGTCGATGTCGCCGTCGGTTTGGCTGGCTCGTAGGTATTGGGCGGTGATCGGCTTGAAGCGACCGAAGCGGGTGTCGTCCTCGCGGGCGCGGATCATCTTGACAGGTCGGCCGATGGCTCGGGCGAGTTGCGCGGTTTCGATGACCCAGTCTTGGTCTTGGGCGGCGCGGCGCCCGAACCCGCCGCCAAGGTAGGTGCGGTGCAAGATGATGTCGTCCTCGTCGAGTTCCATCGCCTCGGCCATCGAACGCAACAGGTGGGTGGGGGCTTGGGTGCCGACCCACATCTCGAGCTTCCCGGCTTCGGTGAACTGCGCCGCGGCGTTGAGGGTCTCAAGGTGCGCTTGGTACATGAAGTCGGTGGTGTAGACGGCGTCATGCACAGTGTCGGCAGCAGCGAACGTGGCGTCGACGTCGCCGTCGTCTTGGAGGGCCATGCCCTCATCGGTGAGGTCTTGGGCTCGGGCGGCCAGGACTTCGAGTTCGGCTGCGCTGTCGAAGGTGTCGCCGGAGGTTTTGCTCCACTCGACTTGGACCATCTCGCCGCCGAAGAAGGCCATCTCGTAGTTCTCGGCGACGATCCCGACACCGGTAGGCAACTCGACGATGTCAACGATTCCGGGAAGCTGCCGGGCAGCCTCATCGTTGATGGCAACCACCTCTGCCCCCTTGACTGGGGCTTGGAGGACTCGGGCGAAGGTCATGTTTGGTAGATCAACGTCCATGGAGTACAGGGCGGTGCCGTCGATCTTTGGCCAGATGTCGTCTCGGGGAACCTGTGTCTTGCCGATCAGTCGGAACTCGGCCGGGTCTTTCAACTCGATGGTGTCGAGATCGGGCAGCGTGTCAGGTTTGGTGGCAAAGCCGGCTATCTCGGCGTAGCTCAGACGCCGACCGGTCGGAGCATGGACGACGACACTCGGGTCGGTTGTGAGCTCGTCGACCGGAACGTCCCAGCGGGCGGCGGCGGCGTCGAGCAGCACTCGGCGGGCTTGGGCGCCGAGGCGTCGTACCGGGTCGTAGTAGTTGGCGATCGTGGAGGACCCGACGGTCAACATGATGCCGTGAGCCCAAAAGACGGGGTTCCCGAAGTCGGAATCGATGGAGGGTGAGTGTTCGATTCGTACTTTGGACCAGTCGGCGTCGAGTTCTTCGGCGTAGATGACCGCCAGGGTCATCAGCGACCCTTGTCCCATTTCGGCGGGCGGGCTGTAGATGCTGATGGTCTCGTCGTGGTTGATTGCCACCCACGGGTTGGGGGAGAACGCGGCCGAGCGGGTTCCCTCATAGACCGGGTCGGCAGCGTTATCAGAGACCGTTTTGAGGGCGGCTTCGATGCTCATCTCGGGTGTTGTGCCGGTCTTCATGTCGTCGATCGCTTTGGCCAGGGCCCGGACGGCGCGGGGGTAGGTGCCACAGCGGCAGATGTCGTCCATCTGAGCGGCGATCTCAGTCGGGTCGGGGTTGTCGGTGGCGGCCAAGAGCGAGACGGCGTTCATGATCATGCCTGGCTGGCAGAACCCACATTGGGGGACCTCAAACTCCAACCACGCCCGCAGGAGTGGATGGTCGGGGTTGTCGCGCACGAACCCCTCGATCGTTGTAATCTCTTCGCCGTCAAGTTCGGCGAGGGTGATCTGACAGGAGTGCTTCTCGGACCCGTCGAGATGGACAATGCACGCTCCGCACTTGCCGACCCCACACCCGTATTTGGTGCCGAACAGGCCCAGGTAGTTCCGCACCGCCGACAACAACGGCACCTGCCCGTCGAGATCGAGGGTGTGATCCTCGCCGTTGACTCGTAGTTCGAAACTCATCTTGTCTCCTCCGACGTCTGAAATATTGATTTACTGGAATAAGATTTACCCCTATACTTGTTTGTGTCAAGAGGAACATCCAATCTCGCCTTCAGGAGCAACCATGTCCACCACCCCAGTTCGCACCCTTCCCCAACGAGCCGGTGAGCGGCCGGTCACGAACCAGGACCTGCCCCACAGCCAGGTCTCCCAAACAGCCCCCACCGAGCTCCAAGAGGAACTCTTCAACCGTGCGGCCGCGCTGACAGATGTGGAAGTCGGAGCGAGCCTTGTGTCGATCCCCCAAACCCGGGCCTTTCACCTCGACCCCGCCGCAGCACGGGGACCCCGCCAGGCGTTCCAAGCCGGCACCGAGTTCGGGCACCTCCACCAAACCAGCGACGGTAGCCTCCACATGATGCTGCCAGCCGCCATCGCTGCGGAGGCCGCCGCCAAAGGATGGACCGAACCCCACCCGATCGGACCCGGGGTGGTCATGGTGTACGGACCTCGCGACCGAAACGAACTCGAAGTCGTATGGTCACTGCTCGAGGCCTCCTACCAATGGGCCTCCAGTGACTACGACCCCAACGACTAAAGGACCCCAGTGCCAAGAGAAGAGGACAACGTGGATCGCATCCGTCGTGAGTGGGCCGACGCACTACCCGACCTCGACACCTCGTCGTTAGAGGTCACTGGCCGGATCCTCGATCTGGCGGCACGGATCGAAGCCAGCGCCGAAGGCGTCCTGGATCAGTTCGAGTTGGGAACCGGTGACTTCTCGGTCTTGGTCACGTTGCGCCGGATGAGCAACACAGGTGGTCTGTCACCAGGACAGATCACCGAAGCAACGATGGTTACCGCCGGTGCTACGACACAACGGCTCGATCGCCTCGAGGCGGCTGAGCTCATCGAACGGCGACCCCACCCCGAGGATCGACGCGGCCAGTGCATCCGCCTGACCCGCAGAGGCAAACGGACCGCCGAGAAATCCATCACGGCTGTGACCACGGCCGAACACGCGCTCCTGGCGTCGATTTCGGACCGTGAGCGGGCCACGCTCACAAAAATCCTTCGCACCTTGACGACCGAGCCAGCGCAGGTAACCTCCGCCGAGACCGGATCTTGAGACCCGCCCTTACCAACGTCCAACGAACACGGCCTAGGAGTAGCAACATGCCCAACGCCCTCAGGAGCCCACCGATCAAGGCGGCGTGCGTCTCTGCATCAACGGTCGAGGCTGCTCGACCGGATGCTCTGGTAGGAGGTCTTCATCAGACCGACCAGGCCAACCCGGCTCAGCAACACGAAGAACGGTGCAATCAGAATCCAATCGACTCCTGGCTCACCAAAAAGAATGAACATCAATGCGACGACGACAACAAGCGTTATGAGCCCGGCGAACGTCCTCGAAGCGTTCAAGACACGCATCAGTCGACAGAAGCAAGCGGATAGAGATCGGGCAGGCCCATACCTGATCGCTCAGTTGGCAGGCCGAAGCAGCTCGCCGACAAGCAAACGATTGATGGCATCCACAGCCAACCGATGATGGGCCGGGTCGCCGGAGACGGCGTCGGTCAGCCCAACCGTGACCGTCCGCAACAAAGCCGTGACAAGCTTACGATCTTCGGTTGCGATCTCGCCGGTTTCGATGCCAAAGTCGATCATACGGTCGAAGAACTGGATCGGCTCCGCGCGTTCGGCGGTTCGCAGCGCATCGGCCAACTCTGAGTTTCGCGATGCGTCGACGCGCGATGAGCCGAGAAACTGCGCCAGGGTTGGATCCTCGGTATTCAGCTCGTGGGCCGCCTCAAGGGTTGCTTCCAGCTGCGCCGCGAAGGTGTCCAGCCCGACGACCGCCTTCTCGAAACGGGCGTAGGCCAACTCGCGGGCATCAACGTAGACGGCGACGTAGATGGCGAGCTTGCTATCGAAGTAGTGGTAGATCGCACCCGTCGTGAGTCCGGCCTCGTCGGCCAGCGCCCGGTTGCTTGCCGAATCGAACCCGTGAGCAGCGAATTTTCGGCGGGCGGCGTCGAGAATACGGGCCCGGGTTTCAGCAGAATCTGTTGCTGGTGGACGCCCAAGTCGAGCCGATGCAGCCATAGGCGCGAGGGTACCTGCAACCGCTTACTTGGACCCAGTCCCCGACCCCCGTGGTATAACGGCTAAAGGCCGGGAAACTAATCGCTCGGTATGTGAATGGAGCATCGAGTTGAGCAACACAACCATCATGACAGAAGGTCGGGGCACCGAGGACGTGGCCGACTTCACCGCCGAGGCCAAGGCCTGGCTGGCCCAGAACGGCACGCCGCGACCGGCCACGGTCAACGAAGACGAGGTCTGGGGCCAGGGCGACTTCAGCGTCTCGGTGTTTCACAACATGAGCCATGACGAAGAGATGAACCATCTCGAACGACTGCGGGCCTGGAACCATACAAAGGTCAAGAAGGGCTACCACGCTGTCGCCTGGCCATCCGAGTACGGGGGGCTCGGCCTGCCCCGCTCTCACGCCAGGGCCTTCGGCCAAATCGAGCGCGACTACGCCGTTCCCGATAGTCACGAACTGTTCAGCGTCACTGTCGGTCTGATGGCACCGACCGTTCAAGCGTTTGGCACAGATGACCAAAAGGACCGGTTCGTCGCCGACTTTCTCGCAACCAACACCTTCTGCTGCCAATTGTTCTCCGAGCCGGGGGCCGGAAGCGACCTAGCCGCCCTCGGGTGCCGAGCCGACCGCGACGGTGACGAGTGGATTGTTAACGGTCAGAAAGTCTGGAGCTCAGGTGCCCAATTCGCCGACTACGGACTGTTGATCTCGCGCTCGGACCCCGACCAGCCGAAGCACAAGGGCATGACCGCCTTCATGGTCCCGTTCGATACACCCGGCGTAGAGGTCAGACCGATCAAGCAAATGAGCGGAGGCACGTCATTCAACGAGGTCTTCTTCTCCGATGCCAGGCTTCCCGACTCGCTGCGGATCGGTGATATCGGCGAGGGCTGGAAGGTGGCCCTGACCACACTTGGCTTCGAGCGGGACCACTCGGCCAGCGGCGGTGGCGGTGGCCGACGGCCTGGGGGCTCATGGAAACAGCTCTTGGCAACAGCCCAGGCGGTCGGCGCTCTCGACGACCCGATCGTGCGTGATGAACTGATGAAGCTCTATCTCCACCTCCAGAGTGAACGACATCTCAATCGGCGAGCAGCCGACCTGGCCCGAGGTGGCACCCCCGGACCGGAGGGCTCACTTGGCAAGCTCAAGTGGACCGAGGGAATGCGAAAGATGTCCGATGTCGTCTCGGCCGTCCTCGGTCCAAGGCTCATGGCCGACACCGGTGAATGGGGTACCTACGCTTGGGGCGAACATGTTCTTGGTGCCCCCGGTTATCGAATCGCCGGCGGCTCCGACGAGGTTCAGCGCAACATCATCGGTGAGCGGGTTCTCGGCCTACCGGGCGAACCACGAGTCGACAAGAGCGTACCTTGGCGCGACATTCCCAAGTAGCAGCACCCTGAACAGCGAGGCCAAAGGGGTGCCGCTCAACCGGCGCCCTCGATGGTGACGTCGAGTTGCTTGAGCCCCCGCAGCATGAAGCTCGGGTGATAGGCGAAATCATTGCTTTCGGTCAGGTTGAACGTCTCGATTCGTTTCGCCAGTTCCTCTGCCGCCACCTTGCCTTCGAGACGTGACAGCGCAGCCCCGATGCAGTGGTGGATGCCCTTGCCGAAGGCAAGGTGATCCAGTGCTCCATCGCGGCCTGGTTGGAAGGCCTCGGGGTCGTCGAACACCTCCGGATCTCGATTGGCGGCTGCGAACATGGCAACGATTCGAGATCCCGCCGGTAGCTCAACACCGGCAACCTCGGCGTCGGAGGTCACAATCCGAAACATACCTTGGGTCGGGGTCGAGAGCCGCAGGGTCTCTTCGACCACCGCCTTTGCCCGAGCCTCGAGGCCGTCGCCGGTTTCGGCCGTGGCCTCGTGTCGTAGCGCCTGCCACTCCGTCGGGTTTTCTCCGAGCAGCCGCATCATCTCGGTCAGCATCTTCGTTGTTGTCTCGTTACCCGCCACCAGTAGCTGCTGGATAATGCTCAACATCTCCGACATTGTCAGAGGCTCCTCGGAGATGTCCTCGTCGAGTGCTATGCCGTCGGCTTCCCGATCGATCCTCGCGTTGAGGAGATTGGTGAGGATGTCATCCTGCGGCTCGGTCTTTCGCAGCTCGATCTGGGCTGCAAAATAGTGCTGATACTCGATGACTTCGCGCTCAGCTTCCAGACGCTCATCGAGCGAAATGTTGGTACCGATACCGGCGATCGAGGCGTCGCTCCAACGTTTGAAGTCAGCAAGACGATCGTCGGGAACGTTGAGCGCTTCGGCGATCACGGTCACCGGCAAGGGAACCGCAAACGCTTCGACGAAGTCGATGGTCCCGCCGCTAGCGGTTGCTACCAACATGTCATCGATCAGCCGGCTGGTGATCTCACGAATCGTCGGCTCAAGGGCGGCGATGACGCGAGGGGTGAAGGCCTTGCTGACCAGCCGGCGATAGCGGGTGTGATCCGGCGGGTCGACGGTCAGCATCGTGCCGACTTTTTTGTACCCGTTCTCCTCCTCGTAGAGGTCGCGAATCCGCCGGGCGTACTCGCTATCCGGTACGAGACCGCCGGTGTCGAATCGTGACGAGAACGTCCTGTTGTCGAGGATGACCTTCAACACATCGGCATGGCGGGTAACCAGATGCAGCGAAGTCCCCGGGGCTGCCGCCTCGAACACCGGAGCCTCGTGCTGCATGCGGGCGTAATAGGCGTGCGGACACTGTTGCACCGCCGGGTCGAACAGCCCGAAGTCGGCCAGGTCGACGTCTTCGGCGCTTTCGCCTTGTGGATCCATACGAGCGGTCACGTCCGGTCTCCTTCTTTGGTTGCCATTTGATTGGTCATGCGTTTAGGTACCGGCAAGGCGCTCGACGACGGGGGCGAAGTCCCCCATGACGGCGGCGCCAACCGTGATGTAACTGATGCCGTAGTCTTCACGCCGCTTCTGCAGCGTCTCGCAGATCTCGTCGACCGAACCGATGAGGGCATGGGGGTAGGCGGCCAGGTCGTCGCCGGACATGCCGAACGCCGCGCCCATTTGCTCTCTGGTCGAGGCGCCGTCTTCGGTGACGGTTGTGAAGTAGGCACCGATTTCGATCTCGATCTCGTCGAAGCGATCACCGGCGCCTGAGCGGATCCAGCCGACCTTGTCTGCGGTACCGGCCGCACTTCCCGACCCGATGCCGCGCGCTCCGATCTTGCCTGCCGAGTTGTCGAAGTTGATCGACACGATGTCGGCCAACCGACCGGCTGTACGCAGAACCCTTTGCGACCCGCCGCCGATCATGATCTTGGGTCCACCGGCCTGCACAGCGGCGGGTATTGCCGCCATGTCGGACACCCTCACGTGGTCACCAGCCAGCTCGAGCTCGTCGCCTTTGAAGAAGGCTCTCGTAAGTTCGACGTATTCGATCAGTCGGTCGATTCTGACCCCGGCCCGATCCATTGGAATGCCCATCGCCTCGTACTCGCTGCTGATCCAGCCGGCACCGAGCCCCGCTTCCAGTCGGCCATCGGACAGGAGATCGATGGTGGCCAACGACTTCGCCAGCACAACGGGCTGGTGATAATCGATGCACATCACCCTGGAGCCGATCAGGATGTCTTTGGTCACGGCGGCGGCCATGGTCATGGCCGGGATGGCGGCGAGGTTCTGGGCCGGATGGCTGGCCTCGGTCATCGCCTTGCCTGGACCGAAGTAGTGATCGGCAACTGAGAAGCAGCTGTAGCCAAGGTCTTCGGCGCCCCGGGCGAGGTCGCTCCATTCCGATGACGAGTCGGCCGCGTAGGCCTGTAGTCCGAACCGAAAGGCGTTGTTCATGGTATTTCCCTCACCGTAACTCGTCCGTTGTTTCCGTCGACCTCGATGATGGCACCATCGGGGATAACCACCTGTCCTCCATCGCCTTTCCTCGATCGCCGGAGCCTGGAACGGATCCGGTCCCTAGAAACTAACCGCTCGATAGGTTTCCGTCAGGTGCGATCATGAATCGACCGTGTCAGCGAGTCTGGAAGCGTCCACCAACGTCGCCGGCCGACCCACCTTCATCGGGCGTCGACAGATCGACGGTTACGCCACCGGCACTCTCGTCGATCGGGAAGCATGGCACACCCTCCCAAGCCGGCGGACCCTGGTGTGAGCCGTCGCGTACATCGAACTGCGCCCCATGGAGGGGGCAGACGAGCATGGTGCCTCGCAGTCGGCCCTCGCTCAGCGGCGTGTCGGCGTGCGAGCAGTTGTCTTCGATGGCATAGAGCCGACCGGCGACGCGGCACACAACGATGCCGTAGCGGCCGACATCGGGAAAACCCCGAAGGTCGCCGTCGGTGAGGTCGGAGAGGTCACCGAGACCGCAAAGGGATTTGTCGCCGTTTTCGGGGCTGGTCATGCTTCTGCGGGCCCCATCGCCAGGTAGCGATCAATGTTGTCGTGGAAGTAGCGGATACGTCGCTCCTGCCAAGGCAGGTACTCACCCCGGTAGCCGCGGGACCGCAATCCCTGCTGTTGGCTTGTCCAGATGGCGACATCCTGGTCGATGCCCGGGCCGCACGAAACCTCGCCGGCCGGTCCGACGTCATGCTCGGTCTGATGATCGATCGACACCCAGTCGCGCATGGAGTTGGAGTAATACTCGGTGGCCCCCTCGGGAAACAGTGTGAGATACCACATGTCGAAGATGCACTTCTCGGGATCGGTTGGATGGGGGGCGCCCCGGAGCCAGATGCAACCGTCGGGCTTCATCGAAAAGCTGATGTTTGGGAACGCGGTGTAGTGGTAGTGGTCGGTCAACTGTTCATCGGAGTACGACGAGAAGTCGTAGCCCTTATCCGCGCCTAGCTCCCGCTTACGTCTCTGCAGGGCTGCTCGCAGTCCCGATAGATCATCCCGGTACGGCTCAGGGTCGAGTTCCCAGAATTCAAGATCCTGGGCCAGGCTCTTGAAAGTACGATCGGGCCGGCCGTTGTAGTGGGGACCGGGGCCGCCTCCGGGCATCAGCATGCGAGCGTGACCCGACGGGTAGAGATCGAACTGGCAGCCGCTGTGATGCTCGTTCATGGCCGGCAGGGTCTGCGGGTGTACGAACGGGAGGTGGTAGCTCTCGTTGAAGTTGTCCTGGACACACTTCCAGTTCCAGTCGCCCGTCACGGTGACCCAGTGGGTTCGTTTCATGTCCTCCATGCGGTAGGCGTCGAGGTGTTCGGCCACGGGCGACAGCCAGGTCCGGAGGTCATCACAGGCCTGGTCCATGTTGAACCAGATGAAGCCACCCCAGGTATCACAGGGGATCTCAAACAGGTTGCGGCGACCGCAGGGGTTGCCCTGAGGGAAGTCGTCCTCGTCGTAGACCCAGCGCAGGGTGCCTGCAGTGTCGAATCGCCAGCCGTGATAGGCGCATTGAAACTCACCACCGGCCAGCGAGCCAGACGGGGCATGAACCAGCTTGTTTCCTCGATGTTGACAGACGTTGAAGAACGCCCGAACGCGCCGATCGTCGCCCCGGGCGCAAAGGATGGAGTCGCGACCGATCTCGTAGGTCACGTAGTCGCCCGGTTCGGGGATCTGGTCGACCCTTCCGGCCACCTGCCAGACGCGGGGCCACAGCGCATCCCACTCCTGATCGGCGAACGCTGAGGTGTAGTAGCGATCACCGGTGATTGGACGATCGCTGAACTCGGGTTCGGGAATCTTGGCCCTGGTGATTCCCGGGTTACCGGAAGCTGCCACGTCGGTCATCCTCGTTCTCCACGGGTGTTCTGGAAAGGGGCGGACAGGTCCTGAGGACCGCCGTAGTGCACAACGAGATCGCGGCTTGCAAACAACCACTCCCCATCGACCAGCCGGTACTCGTCGTCGTAGTGGGCAAGCAGAATGCCTCGGTCGCCGCCCGCCCGTTGGTAGGCCTCCTGGATGTACCAACGCCCGGTCCCAGCGCCTTCTCCATCATCGAGTTGGTATGTCCCGTTTAGCACGGTCTGGATCACAGCCTCGAAGCCGCCCATGGCCTTGTGCCAAAACGCAACGATGGCGTCGCGGCCCTCCATGCGTCGATCTTGGCCGAGGTCCCAGTGAGCGTCGGGAGCCCAGGTCGAACCCCATTGCTCGCCGTCGTAGTTGACAACGGCATCGGCATAGCGATGAACGAGGTTGGCAATGGGATCTCTGGCCATGGTGGTTCCCTTCGTACCAGACTACGGCGCCCGGATCGCCACAACCGTAGACCGGCTGGCTGATCGGCTCCCACTGGTGAGACCAACTCATCTAAGGTCCCAGCCATGGAGCTCGAAACAGGACAGGTCGCCGTCGTCACGGGAGGGGCAAGCGGGATTGGCCTCGCGTTGGTCGAGGCGTTCGGGAGCCGAGGTTTGTCAGTCGTTGTCGCCGACGTTGAGGCGACAGCTCTTGGCCTGGCGGTCGAACACCTCACGCAACTCGGTCTCGACGTTCTCGGCGTTGAGACCGACGTCACCTCGCCCGACGCCGTCAATGCCCTCGCCGACGAGGCCTTCGCCTGGAAAGGCGCCGTCAACGTCGTATGCAATAACGCCGGCGTTGTCTCGTTCGGCTCTGCCTTCGATCGACTCGATGACTGGAAATGGGTGATCGACGTCGACATGTGGGGGGTCGTTCACGGTGTGCACGCGTTCGTGCCGCGCATGATCGATGCGGGCCAACCAGGACACGTTGTCAACACGGCCTCAACCGCAGGCCTTCTCGGCTTCGCAAACATCGCGTCCTATGTGGCGGCCAAGCACGCCGTTGTCGGCATGTCACAGTCGATGTATCACGAACTTGGGCCAACATCGGTTGGCATGTCGGTCCTCTGCCCTGGCGTGGTGAGCACAAACATCACAACCAGCCACCGCAACCGACCAGGTACCGATCCAGACTCGGTCGAGAAGCAAACGTTTGGTCTTGACCATCCCGAGGTGATGACGCCGAAAGAAGTAGCCCAGGTCGTGGTCGGCGCGGTGGAGACGGACCGATTCTGGGTGCTACCCCATGAGCATTACGGCGAGCAGGCATTGGAGCTGGCCAAGACCCGTGTCGACGGACGGCCCCCGATCCTGCCCCAGACCCGCTGACACTCCCCCGGTCGTCGAGGCCGGCCGGATCAGCTGGCCGGATCAGCTGGCCGGAGTGACGGTTAGATGGAGGCGCTCGAAGGCCCGCAGAGTGAAGTTGACCTCGTGCTGGAAATCGTTCCGACCCTCGGTGAAGGCAAGCTCGTCGAATCTTATGAGTAGCCGCTCAGTGGCGATGCGTTGTTCGAGTCTGGTCAGGCCGGCGCCCGGGCAGTGGGTCTCCCCTATGGAAAACGCAAGATGACGATGCCCGTTGCTCCGGCCCAGATCGATGTCGGCCGGACATTCGAACTGGGCCGGATCGCGATTGCCGGCGGCGTAGCGAAGGTGGATATGTGACCCCTTCGGGATCTCGACGCCGGCCAGCTCGGTATCGGCCGCCGTATGGCGATCCATGCCCTGCGTCGGCGACTCGAGCCGCAGTACCTCATCGACCCAGGCCCGGATCATGTTCGGGTGCGAAACGCTCGGGTCGTTGGCGACCGATACCCGGAGCTCGGATTGGATTTCGGGGTTTTCGATCAGCAGCCAAAGTCCTGACGTGAGGGCGAACGTCGTGGTCTCATTGCCGCCGATGTAGAGGTGATCGACCATGTTGATGATCTCGCCATCGGTAAGCATCCGGGGCCCCTTCGGTAGATCGACCGGAGTAGTCGCCAGGTAGCTGATCACATCGTCGGCCGGAGCTGCCCGCTTCTCACTGATCCAGTTGTTGATGTAGTGCTGGAACTCAACGCTCAGCCGTGCCACCTCCCGTTCCTGCTCGGCGCCCAACTGCCCGGAGAAGGGGGCGACCCAGGCCTCGCTCCACTGCCTGAGCCGTGGGATGTCTTCGACGGGAAAGCCCATCATCGTTGTGATGACGCGTGCCGGTAGGGGACCGGCGAAGGCGGAAACAAACTCGACCTCGATCTGGCGACGCCCGAGGCCATCGGCGCCCGCGATCATGTCGTCGATCAACTCGTCCACGATGCCGGTGATCAAGTCTCGCTGTCGCTCCGACCCGGCAACCGAGAAGAAGTGGTCGACCATGTCTCGATACCGGCGGTGCTTGGGCGGATCAATGGCCAGTGGCAGGAGCTTCGGCCAACCGTGCTCGGCATAGTGGTCGCGAGCCTCGGCATCGTTTAGCAGGGGCTTGGCCGTGCCTGCGCCGCGGCGGAACAGATCGGTACGGCGAAGCACGTCATGGATCTCCTCGTAGCGGCTGAGAAAATACGTTTTGGTGCCGGGCACGTGGTAGACGGGGCACTCCTGCTGCAGCATTTGGTAGGTCGGGTACCAGTTCTCGATAGTCTCCGCGGCGTAGACGTCAACGTCATCGAGCGATTGAGGATTGCCTGGGGACCCCATGGTCAAGCCGTCCTGTTTGGCCGCAGCGCTGACCACCAGTCAGCAACGGCGGCGGCGAAGCGCTCGGTGTAGTCGGCCGTCAGCTCGTCGGCTCCGTCGGGAGCGACCTGGTGCTGCGTCGGTGGTAGTGGTGACGCTCCGGCGACGGGATCGACGAACTCCAGCCGCATCGACTCGATCACGGGCTGCAGCCGTGGCGACGCCGCCTCGTGGTGAGCACTTGTCTGATGCTCGATGAAGGCCCGATGATCATCGAAGGCCAGCAGAGCGTAGTAGGTCCGTTCGCTCGCTCCCCGCCAGTACTCGTAGTAGCGCAAGCCCCCGTCGGTCCTATGGCTGCCGGCGTAAAGCTCGCGGGCGATCGCTTCGAACTCCGCCTCCCGCCCGGGTCGAATGGTGAGGTGAGCCAGGATTGTCGCCATAGCCCGACGTTAGCTGCGGTGAGCGGGCCGAGTGGTCGCATGTGCTCCTCGCAACGTACTGCCGCTAGAAGATCACGATCATGAGTTCTAGGGAGCTCCACGCCCTGCGATTGCATGCCACACTCAGGAGATGATCATCATTGCGGGCACCATCGACTTCGACAGCCCAGAGAATCGAGACCGTGCCGTCGAGATGAGCCGCCCTCACCAACAGGCGACCAGAGACGACGAGCCGGGTTGCGATGCCTACTGCTTCGCCCCTGATCCCTGCGTCGACACGAGGGTCCAGGTCTACGAGCTGTGGAGCGATGAGGCGTCCTTGGCCGCCCACTTTCTGCACCAGAACTACTTCAACATGCGTGACATGCTCGGCCAGTGCGGCATCGTCGGCGCCGACAACCACAAGTATCGTTGCGATTTGAAAGAGCCGGTGTACGACGACACCCGCACCGCCAGGGCAGACTTCTTCACAGCATGAACGTCACCGTGTTGGGCAACGAATTGACTCAGCGGTTAGTTTTAGACCCATGACGACCACTGACGAGCCGGGTGTGGCCCGCTCCCCCGGCATCTCCTATCAACAGTTGCTCGATGCCGACAGCCGCGAGGTCCCTGCGGTCCTCCGTCTGAGCCATCCTCAGTATCTGGGAAGCGAAGACGTCGACGCCGGCCGCTACACCAGCCGAGCCTGGCATGAGGACGAGGTCGAACACGTCTGGCGCAAGGCTTGGCAGTACGCCTGCCGGACCGACGAGATCCCTGTGGTAGGCGACTACTACGTCTATGAGATCGTGCACGATTCCTATGTCGTGATGCGAACCGAGAACGGCATCAAGGCCTACGTCAACTCCTGTTTACATCGCGGCCGGCAGCTCAAAGACCACGATGGACGCTGCAGCGAGATCCGCTGCGCGTTCCACGGTTTCGCCTGGACCCTCGATGGCGACCTTCAGGACGTGCCAGGCCGATGGGACTTCCCCCACATCGACGAGGCCGAGTTCTCACTGCCCGAAGCCCAGGTCGGCGAGTGGGCGGGTTTCGTGTTCATCAACCCCGACCCCGGCGCCGAACCGCTTGCCGATTTCCTGGGAGAGATCGTCGAACACTTCGAGGTATGGGACCTGGAGCGGCGCTACAAGCAAGCCCACGTTGCCAAGATCATCCACGCCAATTGGAAGATCGCCCAGGAGGCCTTCTGTGAGGCGTACCACGTCAACGCCACCCATCCGCAGATCATGCCGTACCTCGGCGACACCAATTCCCAGGTCGACGTGTGGGACAACTTCTCTCGGGTCATCACCCCCAGCGGCACCCCGAGCCCGCTGCTCGACTGGGAGCCGACGCCTGACACAATGATGCGGACGATGATGGATGTGCGTCACGATCAGGACTCGCCGATGCCGCTCGGCGACGAAGCGAACATGCGGGTAGTCGCGGCGGAGGCCGGTCGTAAACGGTGGCGACCAATCGCAGGCGCCGACTGGGTCGACGGTATGTCCGACGCCGAGATGATGGATTCGATCGACTACACCGTGTTCCCAAACTTCCATCCGTGGGGAGCCTTCAACCGAATCGTCTACCGCTTCCGACCCAACGGCGACGATCATCGCTCGGCCATCATGGAGTGCATTTTCCTCGCCCCTTACCAAGGCGAGAAACCGGCACCGTGCGAGATCCACTGGCTTGGCGAAGACGAGTCGTTCACCGACGCCGAGGAACTCGGCATGCTCGGCAAGGTGTTCAACCAGGACCTCTTCAACATGGCAAAGATCCAGCTCGGCCTTGAGACCACCCGCAAACCGGGTGTCACGCTCGGCAACTACCAGGAGGCCAAGGTTCGTTGGCTCCACAAGAAGCTCGGCGAGTGGGTTGAGCAAGGCAGAGCGGATGAGCAAGGCAGAGCGGATGAGCAAGGCAGAGCGGCCGAGGATGAAACGGCAGTAGCCGTCAACGGCAAGAACGGCGAACACTGATGCTCGGCATTCATCATCCATTTACCAAAGCGCTCTACGAACGCGATGGAGACGGCAACATCCTCGTCACCGACGGTGAGCGCCAAGGTGTCTTCACCTCCGAAGGGCGTTGGGTCAGCGGAGAGCTTCGCGAGTGCGATCCCCAACTCTGCGGCTGGGTTGCGGGCCCGCTCATGGTCAACCACCGCATGTCTGAGTCAAAGCCGTCGGACGACCAGGGCTGATCGGATGTCACGCGAGGTGCTCGTCGAGCTGGCTGAGCGGACGCTGGCCCATGCCAGGGCTGGCACCGTCCCCTTGGCCAGAGACGTCGGCCGGGTTCCGGCACTCAACTATTACGACCCGGATCGCTGGCGTGATGAGATGGACCTGGTCTTCAAGCGGCTCCCGCTGGTCCTTGGCTTCAGCTGTGAATTTGTCGAGCCGTACAGCTTCAAGGCAATGGAGGTAGCGGGCGTCCCCATTCTGTTGAGTCGGGCCGAAGACGGCACGATGCGTTCCTTCGTCAACATGTGCAGCCACCGGGGAGCCATCATCGTTGCGGAGGGCTCGGGGACGAGCCGCCGGTTCACCTGCCCGTATCACGCTTGGACCTACGACGGCGACGGCAACCTCGTCGGCGTTCTGGACCGAGACGAATTCGGCGACATCGATCCGACCTGCAACGGGCTGACACCGCTTCCTGTCACTGAGCGGTCCGGCATCGTCTTCGGCTGCGTCGATCACGAGAGCTCGCTCGACATCGAGCAATTCGTCGACAGCTTCCTCTGTGGCTACGGGGAGATGCTCGACCACCACGGCCTCGCCGAATGCACCTTCGTCGGAAGCCAGACTGTGGCGGGACCCAACTGGAAGGTCGCCTATGACGGGTACCTCGACTTTTATCATCTGCCCATCCTGCACAAGAACACGTTCGGGCCCGACTACTCGAACAAGGCGATCTACGATGCATGGGGCCCGCACCAGCGAGTGACCAGCCCCGATGAACGTATGCGGGCCCTCGGCGAGGTGCCAACCGATGATTGGTCGGATGAGTTGCTGACCTCGGGCGTTTGGACGATTTTCCCCCATACGTCGATCGCCAGTTTCAAGGTTGGCATCGATGACGCCGGTGAGGGTGCAGGCGCCACGGGTGGTCGTATGTATATGATCTCGACGCTGTTTCCGGGAGCTGACCCAGATACCTCGGTTACGGTGCAAAACTTTCTTGCGACGTTCGATCCTCTCGCTGCACTCGCACCTGCCATTGAGGCTCAGCGGGAGTTCCTCCTACGGGTGGTACGCGATGAGGACTACTACACGGGTAACCGGATTCAACGTTCGGTAAAAACCGGCGCCAAGGCCGAGTTCTTGTTCGGCCGCAACGAAGCGGGCGGCCAACGCTTTCACGGTTGGGTCGACCGCTTGGTCGCCGTCGGCAGCGAAGATGAGTTGCTCCAACTCTTCTCCCAGGCCGAGGTCGCCTTCCAACGCTGAGGTGGCCCTTCTGATTGGCTTCATGAACACAAAACTCGCTCTTCCAAAGATCGGCAAGCCTGCCCCACCCATTTCGCTACCCGATCTGACAGGAGCCCACTGGGACCTGAACGACCGGCACGGCAACAAGGTGGTCGTCATCTTCCACCGTCACATCCATTGACTGCCCTGTGTCGCCCATGTGGTTGCCGTGCGCGATCGACTCGACGAACTTGGACACGACACCGCAGTCGTTCTCATCACCTTCACCAAACCGGAGAGCCTGACCGAATATTCAGCAACTCTCGACCTCACGTTTCCGGTTTTGATCGATGCCGAGCGAGCCACGTATCGGGCTTACGGGCTCGGCCGGGGCTCCCCGGCACGGATCTACAGCTGGCGAGCGGCCATGCGCTACCTCGAGATCTTCCGGTCCCAGGGCCTGGCCGGGCTGCGGCGACCCATTGAGGACACACTCCAGCTGGGTGGTGACTTCGTCGTTGACCAGGAAGGTATCCTTCGCTACGCCTTTCGTGGCGAAGGGCCAGACGATCGCCCGTCCGTAGACCAGCTCGTCGATGCGATCGAGATGTCCGGACCCTGATCGCGGGGCGAAACACCACGGAGCCGTCCGGCGGCTGAAGAATCAGGTTGTGGCACGCCGACCGGTCGACTCCGATGTCGGTCTCAGCGACTGTTCGAGATGAATGGCATAGAGGCCCGTCAGCACGATGATCGCGCTGCCGAGCACGGTCAGAAAATCGGGAACCTCGCTGAACAACAGGTAGCCCATGACGACGGCGCCGACCAGAACCGTGTAGCGGAATGGGGCGGAAACGCTGAGGTCTCCGATCCGCACGGTCTGGATCGTGAAGAAGTAGCCGACGGCAAGACAACCGATCGACAACAGTAGATAGAAGACGCCAACCGCGGTAAAGGCCTGCCAACCGCTGAACAGCGACAGCCCAGCGGCGAACGCGGCAAGCCCAAGGGCGGTGAGGAACGCTATTGACTCGCCCGGTGTGTCGGGGTCGACATCGCGGGTGGCCAGTTCGCGGATCACCTGGAAGGCTGCGCTGCCGAGCACGGCCAGTGACCACACGGAGAATCCGTCGGTTGCCGGCCGCACCACGATCAGAACCCCGACGAAGCCGAGCAAGATCGCCAGGTACTGGCGGTTCTGCACTCGTTCATTCAGCACGATTGCGGCCGCGAGCATGATGGCGAAGGGCACAACCTGGAGAATCGCCTGGACGTTTGCGAACTCTAGACGGATCAATCCGGCAAAGAACAGAGCGGAGGCAATGGTCTCCGCTCCCACACGAAGCAGCAATGGCCGCTGCAGATCGGCCCGTCGAAAAGACCGGGCCCGCATCCGCCCGGCTGCTGCGAACACCACAGCCAATCCAATGCTACGGATACACAACACCTGGTAGACGTTCGGGCCCTCCTCGGTCACCCGCCGAACGAAGGCATCGTTGGTGACGTAGCCCAGGGAACCGATCGTCATGTAGAGCGAGCCAACGGCATTGGGCGAGAGCTTCCGCACCGAGGAACGATAGCCCTCGTGCCGCTTGAGACGGCTGCCGACTGCAAGCGACATTGTCGGTGGCCCCTTGTGGCGATGGCATACCGGTTGGTACATTTTCGTCATGAAACGTAAGAGCTTCGAGCACATGGCATGCCCCATCGCCCAGTCGCTCGAACTCGTCGGCGAGTGGTGGACGCCCCTCATTCTTCGCGACATCGTGATGTTCGGTGTTACCCGATTCGACGACATCCAACGAGATCTTGGGATCGCTCCCACCGTGCTGACAAGCCGCCTCACCCATCTCGTCAACACCGGACTGTTGGAACGCAGCCAGTACAGCGAGCGACCTCCGCGCTTCGAATACCTCCCTACCGCGGCCGCGCAGGACTTCGAGCCGGTGCTCCAGGCGCTGGCCGACTGGGGACAGCGCTGGACGACCATCCCTTCGGCCTGACGCCACCACCGCATCGGGCCAAACCCGCCAGGAGTTCACGCCGGGCGGACACTTTCTCCAGGACGACCGCGGCGAGGATGTCGCGCTGGCCTTGGCATCCTGGTCGAGCTGACCCCATGGCCTGACCTAGCCCAAGGGCCCGCCCATGGCAAAGGCGATCACGCCTCGGCAACCTGCTTGAGGTTGTCGAGCGTACGATTGATGTTCTTGATGAGCCCCTCGTGGCGATTGATCTTCTGAAAGTGCTCCCCGTCGAGGATTGGTGAGTCGAAGCTCTCAGTCACGGTGCAGCCGGAACCGCTGGCCTCGATCTGGTAGCGCCAAACCGTGTCGCGGCCGTCGTCGGCGGCAATCTTGAACGCCCACTCCTTGCCGGGATCGGCAGCAACCACCTCGCAGCCGACATCCCACTTGTTGTCGCCGAGTTCGTTATAGCCGTGGAAGGTCGCTCCTACCTCTGGTCCCGTCGACCCAGCGTCCCACTCGGCCTTGTAGCACTCGGGGCTGAGCTCGTTGATCCGGGATAGATCGGTCAGGAGATTCCAAACCGTCTCGGCGCTGGAGCCGATCTCAATCGTCGCGCTTCCGGTCGTTTCCACCACGGGCAGACTCCGTTCTGTTGTTTGGTTGCTTCTATTGGTGCACACAGTTGTGCCTATGGTCACGATAGTAGTCTGCTGTTTGCAGGCTTGGGGTAGGCGTATCAAATGGACGGTGGTCTCAACCGACGAACGCAACTCCATCCGATTCTCGATGAGAGCGAGGTGTCGCAATGGGCGTTCATATGACTGCCGACGACCACGAACAAATCTGGGACCTCGTTGAGGCCGGCGAATCCTACGCATCGATCGGGAAGTGATCGGGCGGCGCCTCACCACCCTGCGCGACCGGGGTCGTCGTGTACGTGTGCAACCCGCACAGCCCGAGGCAACGTGGCAGCAACGAGAACACCAACGGCCTGCTGCGCCAGTGGTTCCCACGATCAAGCGACTTCTACGACCTCGACCGAGCTCCGGTCGCGAAGGTTCAGACATCGTTGAACGACCGGCCTCGGCCCACCCTCGACTTCAAATCGCCTGCCGCCGTGTTCGCTGCGGCCGGTTGACCCGAGCCGTGAATATGCGCCAACCTGGCAAGCACGCAACCCAAACAGTCCGCATGATATGTGGCGATGGCTCGGGCGTACTTGGCTGCGATTATCGATCGGTGCGAGGCCGGGCTCGGCAGTGCCTGCTCGGCGGTCCCGAAAGGCCCCTGGTATGAGATGCCAAGGGTGGTGGAGCTCGGTTTGTGATCAGGCTCCCGACAGGCTGACCTCGGCTGTCGCCACAGACTCAACATCGGACCGCCGGTATCCTCCGAACCGCCGGAGACGCAAGCTGTTCGATACGACGAACAGCGAAGAGAGCCCCATGGCGCCAGCTGCGATCATTGGGTTGAGAACCCCGAACGCAGCCAGGGGAATCGCGGCCGAGTTATAGGCAAAGGCCCAAAAGAGGTTGCCCTTTATGGTGGAAAGCGTCCGCCGCGACAGTGCGATTGCGTCGGCCACAGCCAGTAGATCCCCCGCCACCACAGTGAGATCGGAGGCCTCAATGGCAACGTCGGTCCCGGTCCCGATGGCGATTCCCAGATCGGCCTGGGCCAGCGCCGGAGCGTCATTGATCCCGTCTCCAACCATGGCGACCCGGCGGCCCTCAGCCTGCAGACGCCGCACCTCCTCGGCCTTGTCTCCTGGGAGAACCTCGGCGATGACAACGTCGGCACCGATGACGGCTCCCACCGTCTCGGCCGTTCGTTGGTTGTCGCCTGTCAACAGCGTCACCGACAACCCCTGTTCATGAAATGCAGCGACAGCGTCGGCCGAGGTCTTCTTGATCTGATCGGCGACCACGAGCACTGCCTCTGCCACACCTCGGCGACCGACAAGCACTGCGGTTGAGCCCGCCATCTCAGCCGAGGTGGCCGCAGCCTCAACGTCCTCAGGAACCTCGTCGAACAGTCGTCTACGCCCGACCCTCACCTCGACGCCCTCGACGATGCCTCGTACGCCGAAGCCGGGCCGGTTCTCGAACTCGGTGACCGGATAGTGGCTGGCGACGGCGGCGCTGATGGCGGCAGCGATGGGGTGCTCGGACCGGGCCTCGACCGACGCCGCCAGGGCTACCAGCATTGAGGCATCGCCATCGGGGGCGATCGTGTCGGTCAGCTCCATCCGGCCTTCGGTTACCGTGCCGGTCTTGTCGAGAACGACGACGTCGACGGCTCGCGTGTCTTCCAGGACCTCTCCCCCCTTGATGATCACCCCGAGTTGGGCGCCTCGGCCGGTGCCGACCATGATGCCCAACGGCGTGGCAAGCCCCAGTGCACACGGACAGGCGATGATCAAGACCGCCACTGCAGCGGTGAAGGCCTCATTGGCCGGTTGCCCGACTAGGAACCAGGCCACCAACGTCAGAAGTGAGGCTCCGATCGCAACCGGGACGAAGACAGCAGAAACACGGTCGGCGAGCCGTTGAACCTCGGCTCGGCTGCCTTGGGCCTCGTCGACGAGACGAATGATCTGTGCCAACGCTGTGTCGGAACCAACGCTGGTCGCCTCGACCACAAGCGAACCGTTGGCGTTGATGGTGGCCCCGATGACCTCGTCGCCGGGACCGACCTCGACCGGGACCGGCTCGCCGGTGATCATCGACGCATCGACAGCCGACCGCCCATCAACAATCACTCCATCGGTTGCAACCTTCTCACCCGGCCGCACCACGAAACGCATTCCGACAACGAGGTCGTCAAGGTCTACCTCGTTCCCGTCTTCGAGCCGGGCGGTCCGGACGCCAAGGTCGGCCAACGCCCTGATGGCATCACCGGATCGACGTTTCGCTCGTAGCTCGACGTACTTGCCGAGCAGGATGAGTGTCACGATCACCGCACCAGTCTCAAAATACAGATGTCCACCATCGACCCGGCCGAGTAGGACGACGGCCGACCAGAGCCACGAGGCCGTCGATCCGATCGAGACGAGTGTGTCCATGGTCGTCGAGCCGTGCCTTATGTTCAGCACCGCGGCCCGGTGAAATGTCCACCCCGACCAGAAGACGACAGGCGTCGACAACGCCGCAACCACCCATTCCCAACCGCCGAAACGGAGAGGGGTGATCATCGAGATCAGCATCGCGGGAATGGCGAGGGCGGCGGCGACGATCAAGCGTCGACGAAGGTCGGCCTCCCGTCGGGCCTCTGCCTCGTCGCCATCGTCGAGATCTATCAGGCCGTAGCCGAGCCCTTCGACAACGCCACGAAAGGCCGCGTCGTCCAACGACGGGTTATGAACGAGCGTCGCCCGACCGGTCGCAAAGTTGACCTGGGCTTCGTGAACACCTTCGAGGCCGGACAGCTTTCTCTGGATCCGGCTGGCACAGGCGCTGCAGGTCATACCGTCAACTGCCAGATCGGTGCGAGTCTTATCGGTGGCTATTGCCATGCCTTCAGTCTAAGGCTTCCAGCCGACTGTAAGGTCAAGGGTTCCCGCAGATCGGCAACCAGGCCCACGACTCCTTTGGTCGACCGTCCCGGCTGGTGTCTACTATCGCGACGGAGCGTCGAGTAGTACGTTCCCCTTCATGAGGAGCGTGCCATGACCGACCAAGCCGAGATGCCTGCCACGGGCAATGACATCCAGGTTGGCGAGCCCGACTACGACGTAGTGGTGATCGGAGCCGGTGTCGCCGGCATCTACCAGATCAAGCGCCTCGTCGATCTCGGGATCAATGCCACCGTTCTCGATGGCAACGCCGACCTTGGCGGCACCTGGTACAAGAACCGCTATCCCGGCGCCCGGTTCGATTCCGAGAGCTTCACCTACGGCTACTCGTTCAGCCAGGAGGTTCTCGACGAGTGGCATTGGACCGAGACTTTCTCACCGCAGCCCGAGACGCTTCGATACCTCAATTTTGTTGCCGACAAGTTCGATCTGCGCCAACACATGCAGTTCAACTGCCTCGTCGACGCCATGCGTTTTGACGAAACACGCAACACGTGGGCCATCGAACTACGCGATGGCCGCACGATGACGGCCCGTTGGGTGTTGACGGCCCTCGGCCTACTTTCCATCCCGACCATGCCAAAGATCGAGGGCATGGAGCTCTTCGAGGGGGAGTCGTTCCACCCCTTTGAATGGCCTGAAGAGCCCGTCGATCTCGCCGGCAAGCGGGTGGCCGTGATCGGCACTGGGGCCACCGCCATCCAGCTCATTCCCGAGATCGCAAAGGAAGCCGAACACCTCACCGTGTTTCAGCGGCGCCCAAACTGGGCTGCTCCGCTCAACAACTCGCCGATCTCCGAGAAGGAGATGGCAAACATCCGTCAACGCTACGACGAGATCTTCGCCAACTGTGCCCGCACGCCGGGCGGGTTCGAGCATGCGCCCGATCGTCGGGGTTTCAACAACGTCCCGAGGGAAGAGCGGATGGAGCTGTGGGACCGGCTCTACGACGGGCCGGGTTTCGGTATCTGGCTGCAGAATTTCGTCGAGATCTTCATGGACGCCGATGCCAATGCGGAGTTCTCTGATTACATCGCCGACCGGATCCGCCGACGGGTCGACGATCCCGAACTGGCCGAGAAGCTGATCCCGACCGATCACGGATTCGGCATTCAGCGGGTGCCGCTCGAGACCAACTACTTCGAGACCTACAACCGCGAAAACGTCCGGCTGATCGATGCCGCTGAGACACCGATCGAAAAGATAACACCGACGGGTGTTCGCACCTCGGCCGGAGACCACGAGTTCGATCTCATCGTCTACGCCACAGGCTTCGACGCATTCACCGGTGCCTTTGATCACATCCACATCGAGGGTGTCGGTGGCCAGACGTTGAAAGACAAGTGGGCAGATGGCCCAGTCACCTACCTCGGCATCTTCGTCAAGGACTTCCCGAACATGCTGATGTTGGCCGGCCCCCAGATCGCAGCAACCAACTTTCCTCGAGCCGTCGAGACCTCGGTCGATTGGGTCACGCCGCTCCTCGAATACGCCTGGGAAAACGGCCACACCCGGCTGGAGGCCACCGCCGAGGCCGAGCAGGCTTGGTTCGACCATGTTGTCGCAATGTACGAGCCATTCTTGCTGAAGACCGCCAAGAGTTGGATCACGGGGTACAACTCAAACCTCGACGGCCACGAATACGGCAAGACCCGATACAACCTCTACAACGGAGGCGGGCCAAAATACGGCGGCCGACTCAACGAAGTGGCCCAGAGCGACTACGAAGGCATCTCGTTCAGCTGACGTTCCTGTTGAGATATTCCTATTGAGACGTTCGCACGCTCAGCCCCCAGGGTTGGCGGCCAAGCGATCAAATCGTCCCTCGGGTCGGGTGGCCGCGTATTCGGCGAGGATCGGACGCAGCTGATCCGGGCTTGCACCGTGCAGGATCACGCCATCGCAGCCAAGATCAAACTGACCTCGAACGGCTTCGACACATTGCGATGCAGATCCGGTTGCAGCCGGGGCCAACCATTGGTCGGGGATGAGGGTTGCGATGTGTTCGAGCTGCTTGGTGGTGGCTATGGCGTCGATCGAGCCCGGAAAGTCGGCAACCAGCGGATCGGCTCGGAACCGTTGCAGCACGGCGGGATCCCAATCGTTGGTCGTGACCATGAGGTCGCCATAGGCCTGGAGGTAGGTTCCCATCCGGCCGACGGTCTTTTTCAGGCGGACCGGCTCCGGAAGGTGGTCTCCTATCGTGGCGAAACACGACCACACCCGGACCGAGTCCGGATCACGACCTGCTTGCTCGGCGGCCTGCTTCACCGTCGCGACCACCCTGGCCGTCGTTTCGTCTGTGAAGAAGGTGTGGAGCACAACGGCATCGAAGCAACGACCACCGAGCGCAAGCGAGTTCGGGCCGAAGGCCGTCAGCGTCACCGGGATGTGCTCCTGGCCGACACCGCGAATGGCCAGGGCGGGGAATCGCCCAGCCGGCCCGTCGTGCTGCAGGATCACTTCGCCCCGCCAGAGCCGCCGCATCAGGCCGACGAAGTCCTCCATCTGCGCAGTCGTGATCGCCCGCAGACCGTAGGCCTTGAAGGCCCGCTCGATTCCCCGCCCCAGACCGAGCGAGAAACGCCCATCGGTCAGCTTGTGCATCGTCATGGCATGAGCCGCTGTGACGAGGGGATGTCGGGTGTTGTGGTTTGTTGCCGCAGTTGCGATGCCGATCCGTCTTGACACTGCGCCGACGGCACCGCAGATGGTTGCGGCCTCCTTGGTGTTCAACCGCTCGCTGACGAAGGCCGACCCGATCCCCAACTGCTCGGCATCTGCCACCTCATCGATCAGATCCCGGGGCGAGTCGGGAGCCCCGGCCAGGGTGTAGAAAGCCAACTCGTTCATCCGCAGCATTTTGTCCTCAGGAGGCCGTTGCTAGATCGATGTCGGCTGCGACGCCGTTTGCCAGCGTGCTAAGTCGTTGACGGAAGGCCTCGACCGTCGGCCTATCGCCCTTGAGCCCCTTCGGCGACAACCGGAGGACTTCGCTCCACCCCGTCAACATCGCGTCGTCGACCGTGCCACCGGCATCAGCCGTTGCCTGACGGAGGAACGACTCAAGGCCATCCCACAGCTTGGCGACGACCGACCCGACCGCGCCGGCGACCTCATCGTTCTTTGCCTCAGCAATCTCATCGGCATGGGGCGAGGTTGCCATCGCCTGCCACAGGTCACCTTCGTATCGTTGGAGGAAGCCGTCGAGTTGCTGCGCTGTGGTGCCGGGCCTGTGCAAAGCCTCAATTGCATCGTCGACCCGCTCCTCGAACAACGAAACGAAGGCAGAAGCGAAGATGTCGCCCTTGTTCCGAAAGTACTGATAGAGAGCCGGACGGGAGATCCCCGCTGCCATTGCGATGTTCGCCATCGATGTACCGGCAATGCCCCGAGCTGCGAACTGCTCGATGGCTGCCCGGTGGATCAAGGCGCGCTTGGCATCGTGTTGCCCTTCAGCCTCCATCCCAACACCTTGACACATTCCAGCGATCCGAACTTCACCTACCCCGGTGTTGACGATGCAGACCTGTTCAACAACGTGATCGGTCAGGCCAAGGCTGCCGAGGCAGCTGGTTTCGACCGGCTCCTGGTCATGGACCACTTCTATCAACTGCCAGGAATCGGGGCACCGAGCGAGCCCATGTTCGAGTGCTACACGGTGCTGTCGGCTCTGGCCCAGCACACCGAGACCGTGCGGTTGTCGGCCCTTGTGACCGGCAACACCTATCGCCATCCCACGCTCCTGGCCAAGACGATCACCGCGCTCGACCACGTCTCGGGCGGCCGGGCGACGCTCGGTATCGGCGCAGGTTGGTTCGAGCTGGAACACATGTCGCTCGGCTATGAGTTCGGTACCTTCACCGACCGTTTCGAGAAGCTCGAAGAGTCACTCCAAATCGTGGTCCCGATGCTTCGCGGGGAGACCGTGAGCCTCGCAGGCAAGCACTATCAGGTCACCGACGCCATCAACTCCCCAACACCTCTCTCCCGGGTACCGATCATGATCGGCGGCACCGGCGAGAAGAAGACCCTGCGTATGGTGGCCCAGTATGCCGACGAATCGAACCTTTCGAGCGGACCGATCGAGGAGATCCCCCGCAAGCTCGATGCTCTTGCCGCCCACTGCGACCGTCTCGGCCGCGACCGATCCGAGATCAAGGTCACCAAGCTGCAGATGGTGCTCGTGGCTCCAACCATGGAGGAGGCCGAAGCCGACCTCCGAGCCGTCGCCACCGTTAAAGGGTGGAACGACGAGGTCGTACAGATGGCCAAAGCGATTCTGATCTACGGCGATGCCGACACCGTCGGCGAACGCCTTCAGGCCTGCATGGACATGGGCATCGACGGCTTGACCATCAACCTGCCAGGCAATGGCCACAACACCGATCGCATCGGGCTGCTCGGCGAGATTGCGCTCGCTGCCACCGCTCCTTAAAGGTTGGGAGAATCGACGATGATGGCAGTGACTCAATGAGGAACTCTCTAGAGGCTCGACTGGAGCACCAGTTCGGCCAAGATGCTCGACTGATACCACTTAGTTCGCACGACCGGATGGGACGGCGGGTTCATGGGTCGATGGAATGTCGGACGATGCTTCCCGCAGGCTCCTCGACCGATTGGAGGCCCACTGCCTCCAACCCGAATTCCGTTACGACCATCCACATGCACCCGGCGACGTGACCATCTGGAGCAACTTCGCGACACTCCACACCGCTCCCCCATCGAAGCGGATTGTCAACGACCCAGCCGACGCCAGGCTGATGTACCGAATCAGCAGCAAGGGCGCACCGAGCTACGTTCTGCCGCGGTCCGACGACGACAAGTGGGTCGAAGCCAACATCGTCCCGCCCTGTCGCACCCCGCTGGCGGGCTGAACTACTACTGCAACTCGCCGATGTCGTCGGCGCTGACCCCTAGCGCGTCGAGAGCCGGCTGAAGTGCAGTCGAGACATCATCACCGAAACCGTTGGCTCCGGGCTCGTTGCCGATATCGAGGATTGCGTTGATGGCTTCGCCGTCTGCACCCTCGGTGACGACGATCGATTCGATCACTCGCCAAAAGGCCATTCCCTCGGCTTGATGTACCTTGGCTCCCTCGTCGTCTCCGGCCGCCAGGTCGCCCTCGATCAGGCTGGCGTAGCGGATGGCAGCCTGTGAGTAGGTGATGACGACGTTGCGAACCACCTCGGTGGCGGCCTCTGCTGCGAGCGTTGCGTCTTCGGCAATCAACGCATCGCGGCCTTCGAGCATGGCCGCAAGAATCTGTTCGTTTGCCAAGGCGGTTGTATCGTCGTCGCCGACCGTTCCGAAGTCGGCGGCCCGCTTGTCGCCGGTGGCGTATGGGGAGCAGCCAGGCTCGCTGCCGTGGAAGAAGGCCCAGCCCTCATCCCAGTTGTGAACGGCGCCTTCGGCCACGTCGAAGTTGCCTTCTTCGGCCTTTGACAGGGCCGAATTCAACTCGTGTATAGCCCAGGCAACCATCACCTGGTTCTGCATACCCTTCTCAACCCCCTGCCCCCGCACCGCGTCGCTCTGGCCCTCAAAAACTCCGGTTCCCTCAAGCGCCGCGGTCACGAAGTCGTCGAGAGGGGTTGGTGTTCGGTAGTAGGCGTCGAGACCATGGTTGCTTCCTTCCTGCGCGGCGAACCCACCGATACTGCGCATCGTCCCGTCCGACTTCACCGAGTTGGTTCCGTCGCGATAGATGGTTGCCACCGCCGCGAAGCTGCCGGCGTCGAGCAGGTCACCGATCCCACAGAGATCGGCGACTACAAGCCGATGGGAGTCGACATTCGAGGCGTACTCGTATCCACCGTCGGAATCGGTCGACGTTGAGGCCCCCGTGTCCTCAGCCGGGGCAGACGAGGAGCCACTCGCCGAAGCCACACCGGATGCCGAAGCTTCTACAGAATCCACCTCGTCGGAACCACCGATCTCACGCACGCTGGCGCCGTCGTCGCCGGCACATGCCGCGGCGACAAGGGCAATGCTCGCCAGAAGGCAGAGCAGTCCAAGGTCGAGGGAGCGTCTCATGAAGATCTCTTTCATTTAGATTTTGCGAGATGGTAAGCATGCCTACCACACTGCAACAACGATACATACGAAGTCTCTTCAGCCAGCGTTGATCTCGCGGTACACCGCAGGCAAGACGTTGCGCAGATATGGCACAAGCTTGATGAAGCTCTCACCCTGCTGGCGGAAGCGATAGCTAATCGGGACCTCGACGAAACGAAAATCCTTGGCCAGGAGGTCAAGCGTCAGCACCTGGGCGTAGTTGAAGTCGTGGACGATCTCGGCCGAGCGAGCCGCTTCTGGCGAGAAGGCCCGGTACCCCGTCTGCCCATCGGTGATGCGCTGTCTGGCAACGACCGAGAGCACGGAGGTCAGCACCACATTGCCGAAGCGACGATGGCGGCGCATGTGGTCGATTCGGCCAAGGAACCGACTGCCGGTTACGTAGTCGGCATCACCATCCAGGATCGGACCGACCAACGCACCGATTTCCTCCGGTGGATACTCACCGTCGGCATCACAGAAGGCGATGGCAGCAGCGTTGCGAGCCACGCCCTCGGCCAGCCCGGTCCGCACCGCGGCACCGAGACCTCGATTCCCGTCGAGCGAGATCACTTCTGCCCCGGCGGCCTTGGCCCGCTGCTTCGTGTTGTCGGTCGAGCCGTCGTCGATCACCAATACCTCAACCGGTCGGCCGAACACATCCGACGGAGCGCGACCGACCGTTGCCCCGACCGACGCCTCCTCGTTGAAGGCGGGCATGAATAGCACTACAGGCCCATCAACCGTGACTCTTTCATCCGAGGGAGTACCCGGCCGACCCGTCAGCGAAGCGAGCCGAAACCGTCCGAGTAAACCAGGAGCGGGGACAAAGACGGCAATACCTCCGGCGAGAATCGAGTAGGCCGTTTTTAGGGCGTGGGCGGCGAGCGCAGCGACCAGGGCGGCTTCGGCATCGTGGCCGAGTGCAACGTAGGCGGCAACCGCCGCCGCCTCATAGGTTCCAAATCCACCGGGTGCGATGGCCGCTATCTGAGCCGCAACGGCGACGGTCGTGATCAGCAGAGCATCGGACCATGCCAGCTCGATCCCGACCCAGCGGGCCGCCTGCCAGACAACCATCGCTTCAGCTCCCCATGCCGATGCTGCGAGGAGAAATGTATCGATGCCGGGCAGCCGGATCGCTCCCCCATCGTCCGAGCCGGTGGCAATCCGAGCCAGCCACCGCCAGCTGTAGCCGGCCACAAACACCACGGCTCCAAGAAGGAGCCAGCCGACGGCACCGAAGAGCTCAACAAAAACGGCAGGCGACGCCACAATGCCAACCGCGACCATGGCCAGAACATCGGCGGCCCGCAACGTAACCGTCGAGGCCGTTGCCAATTCGGCGCTGACATCAGCTCGCCTGGTGGCACTTACGATCCGCAACGGCTCACCGAGCCGCAACGGCAACACATGGTTCGCGCCGAGGGCAACGTGAATGCCACTCAGAGCCTGGGTGAAGCCAAGCCCGGGCAGCACCCGCTGCCAGGCAACCGCCCGCAGCACGAAGGCAAGGCCGAAGGCCGCCATCGCTATCGCCACCGAGCCGGGATCGCGGGCGGCCTGGCCAGCGGCCCTGCCGAGAACGTCACGATTCACAGTGGCCACGATGGCAACCACAGCCACGATTGCCACTGCTGCCGACAGAAGCAGCCCGACCCGGCCAGACCAGTACTTCCTAAGTTGGCTAGGTGCGTTCACTATGAGGACTCTAATCAGTTAGGCGTGCTTTACGGGCCATGGAAAACGACGCTAGCCTCAGATGTCATGCAAAGACGACTCTTCGCCCTCGCCATCTCGATGTGTGTCGTGGCTGCGGGCTGTGGCGGTGGTGCCAAACGTACACTCGCAGGCGCCGCCGCTGAGATCTACGACGGAACTTGTGTTGACCGAACCGGAAAGACCGTGACGATCTACTCGGGACGGACGGAGAACCTGATCGAACCGGTGCTCGACGCCTTCGCCTGCGAGTCCGGAATCGACGTAGCCGTGCGCTGGGGAGGCTCGGCTGAACTTGCGCTGCTGATGTCCGAAGAGGGTGACCGGACCCAAGCCGACGTGTTCCTTTCCCGGTCGCCAGGACCGGTCGGCTTTTTGGAGTCGGAGGGCCTACTGGCCTCAATCGAGCCGGCAACTCTCGAACTTGTTGCCGAGCAGAACCGATCATCGACGGGAACTTGGATCGGATTCTCCGGCCGCAAACGGGTCTTGGTATACAACGTCGACGCCTTCGAAGGCGATGACCTGCCGGCCTCGGTCTTCGAATTGACCGACGAACGATTTCGCGGCCAAGTGGCGATCCCGGCAACCAACGGATCCTTCGTCGATTGGTTCACGGTCTTTCGTGACCAGTTCGGCACCGACGTCGCCACGCAGTGGCTCGACGACATGGTGGAAAACGACGCCCACTTCTATCCGAACAACCGGTCGATAGTCGAGGCCGCCGGGCGAGGAGAGATCACCGTCGGACTCGTTAACCATTACTACAACTATCAGGAGGCGGCAGCCTCCGGAGATGATCATCGGGCCCTCAACCACGACCTGGCCGACGACGACATCGGTTCGCTGCTCATCATCACCGCCGCCACCGTCTCAGCGGCCAGCGACAATCTCGACGAAGCAAACGAACTGATGCGATACCTGCTCGATCCAGCCGTACAGACCTACTTCAGCGCCGAGACCTTCGAGTATCCGCTGGCTGCCGGTATCGCTCCTGCCGACATCCTGCCGCCTCTGAACGCTCTGGAAGTCGGTTCCGTCGACTTTGACGCACTCGGCGGCGGCTTCGAGGAAACCAACGCCATCATCGAAGCCAGTGGCATCCTGAATCAGTGACAGCCGCAGCATCATCGGCGCGAGCGACAAGCCCGTCGGCACCGGGCGGCCTACGACTGGCCGGCATCCTGCTTGCCGCGGCCTTCGCCTTTCCCGGCGCATACCTGGTGTGGCGAACGTTCACCGAAGGTGCCGATCCCGCAGGGCTCTTTTTTTCATCACGGATTCTTGAGCCGCTGGGACGCACCCTGATCCTGGCCATGATGGTGTCGATCTCGGCCATGGTGCTGGGCACGGCCCTCGCCTGGTTCTCGACAAGAACCGATGTGCTGGGATCGAAGTTGTGGCGGATACTGCTCCCGCTGCCCCTCGTGTTCCCGACCTTCATCGGTGCGGCTGCCTTCATCCGAACCATGAATCCCGGAGGCCTGGCCAACGACATCCTCAGCACCGTCGGTGTCGATCGCACGCCGGAGTTGCGCGGCCTCTGGGGCGCTTGGTTCGTGCTGACGTTGTTCACTTATCCATATGTGTATCTCCCGGTGGCAGCAGGCTTCAGCCAGCTCTCACGTTCACTCGAAGACAGCGCCCGGGTTCTCGGTGACTCTGCGTGGCAGACCTTTCGTCGGGTCTGCCTACCCCAGGTATCAGCGGCCATCGGAGCCGGCACACTGCTGATCTTCCTCTACGTGGTCAGCGACTTCGGAGCGGTTCGGCTCCTGCGCTACGACACACTGACCCGCTCGATCGACACCAATCAGCTCGCCAATCCGCCCGTTGCCCTCGCCCTCAGCTTCATTCTCCTTTTGCTTGCAGCTACCGCCGTCGTCGCCGAGCGGCTCTTCTCCCGCCGACTGCCTGATGGTGGACGGGTGCGCTCGTCGCAGCCTGTGATCTATCGGCTTGGTCGCCTCCGTTTGCCGGTCACCGCCGCGCTGGCGCTGGCAGCAGCAGCCGGCTTCGGCGGTCCGATGGTTGCACTGGTCGACTGGTCGGTCGAGGGGCTCCTGCGATCTCGCAGCGGTGGCCGCCGACTGACCATCGACAGTGGCGACGTCGTTGAGGCGACCTTCAACACCTTCCAGGTCGCCATACTCGCCGCCGTGGTTGCTGTCGCCGCAGTTCTCCCGATTGCCTATCTCGTCGGGCGCTACCGATCGAGGGCAGGAGCGGTTGCCAACCTGATCGTCATCAGCACCTTCGCTTTGCCGGGGCTGCTGATTGCGCTGTCGATGCGGTTCTGGACCATTCGCTCCGACCTTGCTTTTGATCTTTTCAGCGACACGATGGGTCTTCTGATCTTCGCCTACGTGGTGCGATTCGGGTCCCTGGCCATGGGGGTGTCGCTCGTCGCTGTGCGGGCGGTTCCGACCCGTTTGCATGATGCCGCCGCCACCCTGGGGGCTGGCGGTCTGCGGCGCCTTCTCACCATCGACTTCCCGCTGATGCTTCCAGGGCTGGCCGCCGGGGCCGGTCTTGTGCTCCTCTCGGTAATGAAGGAGTTGCCGATCAGCCTGTTGATCTCGCCCTTGGGTTACAACAATCTTGCCACCCGTATCTTCTCGTCATTCGAAGATGCCTTCGTTGCCGAAGCCGGGATCATGGCCGTCGTCCTCGTTGCCCTGTCGTTCGTATTCTCATGGTTCCTGGTTCTCCGAAAAGCAGATCACCTCTAAGGCTTCGCCTGGCACTCGTCGGCGCTACGACGTTCTTGTTTGCGCTGGCGGCGATCGATGCCAGGGCAACCTACGGGGCACGGGTTACCGCTGACGAGCCTCAGTACCTGTTGACCGCGATCAGCATCTGGGAGGATGGCAACCTCGATATCTCTAATGAGATCGAGGAGGAACGCTTCCGACCGTTCCATGAGATCGGGCTGAACCCGCAGACCGTGGAACTCGACAACTCGGGCCAGCGTCTCAGTCCCCACGACGCGCTGTTGCCGCTGGTCCTGGCGCCGGCCGTCGGTCTCGGAGGTTGGGTCGGGGCCAAGATCATGCTTGCACTGATCGGCGCCGTGACGGCCGCTGCCACCACCTGGCTCTGTGTTCGTAGGTTCGACGTTTGCGAAAACACGGCGAGCCTCGTGGTTGGGGCCGCGTTCCTGTCTCCCCCACTGACCAGCTATTCGACTCAGATCTATCCGGAGATGACGGCCGGCTTGTTCGTCGTGGTCGGGCTTGCGGCGTTCAGCGGCCGGCGATCACTTCGAGCCGATGCTGTACTGGTCGTTGCCGTCACCGCCCTGCCATGGCTTGCTGTCAAGTACGTACCGGTCGCCGTTGTGCTCGTTGTCGCCCGCTTGATCCAGGTGGTGCCAAGACCTGGTAGACGAGCCTCCGACCTTGTGTCGTCGACACGGCGGAGAGAACGTCTACAGACGGCCGCACTACTTGGTGTGCTCACGGTGGCCGGCATCAGTTACCTCGTCGTCCATCGACGCATCTACGGCGGCTGGACCGTCTATGCCGCCGGCGATCATTTTGTCGAAGGCGAGTTTCAAGTAGTCGGTTCGGACCCTGACTACCTCGGCCGATCGCGGCGCCTTGTCGGGCTTCTGGTCGACCGCAGCTTCGGACTCATACCTTGGAATCCCGCCTATCTGCTTCTCGTCCCGGCTCTGGTAGCGCTCGCCCGTCGAAAGCGGCCATTGTGGCTAGCCGCCATTGCCCTTGTTGCCACCGGCTGGGCCGTCGCCACCTGGGTGGCACTGACCATGCACGGCTGGTGGTGGCCCGGGCGCCAACTCGTGGTCGTGCTCCCGGTTGCCGTGGTCGCCATTGCATCGCTCATCGATGGCCAACGACGCCTTCGGTTGGCCGCGCTCGGCGGATTCGGACTGGGTGTTGTGTCGTGGCTCTGGCTTATCGTCGAAGCCTCGACGGGACGACGAGCTCTTATCGTCGACTTCGCCGAGACCAGCAATCCCTGGTACCGAGCTTGGTCGTCGCTCTTTCCAGACCACCTTGGCTACGGGCTGGCGGGCATGAGTCTCTTCTTGACGCTGGTGTGGACGTTCGGCCTGGCGGCATCGGCGGTTGCCGCCTGGCGCATCACCCCGCCGCCCCCTCCGACCAGTCGATGCCAGGCCTCTTGAGCGGCGAGTCCGGACAACAGCGATGTCTGTGGTCGCCAGCCGAGCGCCGCGCTGGCGGCGCTCAGTTCGGCCACAGTCAATCGTGGATCGCCGGCCACGTCATCGTCATCGGTAATGACGGCACGACGACCTACCAAGTGTTCCACCGTCGTGATGACCTCATTGAGGGAGGCCACGGAGCCTCCGCCAACATCGAGAAACCGCTCCGGCCACGGCGCTCGATGGAGCCACCGCAGCCGCTATGGACGCCGCCACCACATCGGCGATGTAGGTGAACTCACGACGCTGGGTGCCGGAACCTCGTCGCCGAAAAGGAACACCCTCCAGACAGGACGTGAACAACCGATGGATGGCCATGTCTGGCCGCTGGCGCGGTCCGAAGACAGTGAAATAGCGGAGCGTGGTGATTTCGACACCTCGTCGGCCGTACACCGCAGCCAACTGTTCGGACGCCGCCTTCGAGACGCCGTAGGGGCTGATGGGAGCAACGATCCGCAACCCCTCGATGGCGGTATCGCCGTACACCGAGGAACTGGAGGCCAGAACAACACGCCGGACCCGGGCGAACTCGGCCGCCTCAAACACCTGTTGGGTGAGAGCTACGTTCAGCTCACAGGTCTTGGCAAAGCCGGTGCCCCACGAGTCTTGAACCCCCGGTCGACCTGCCAGATGAAACACCACATCGGCGTCGGCGAAGGCTTCGGCCAGGTCGATGTTGGCGAGGTCGGCCCGCCGTTCGCTGAAGCCCGGTGCCGAGCGGGCGCGGCGCAGATTGTCGAGCTTCTGGCCAGGCGGGTACCAGGGGTCAAAGTTGTCGATGCCGGTGACAACCCCAGCCCCTCGTCAAGAGCTCGTCGACAAGGTTGGAGCCGATGAAGCCGGCGCAACCGGTAACCACGGCTCGTCGGCCCACAGGCCATGGGTATTCATTAAGCTGGCCGCATGTCATTAGGCATACTTTACATTCACCGGGGCATCGTGCGAAGCATCGTTGGCGAAGAAGAACGGCAGTGAGCTGGGATGTCGTGGTGCTCGGTGCTGGCCCGGCCGGGCTCATGGCCGGGTACGAAGCGGCTCGCCGCGGTCGATCCTGCGCGGTACTCGAAGCCTCCGATCACGTTGGTGGTATGGCTGGGAGCTTCGAGGTTGCCGGACAGCGTGTCGACTACGGCTCTCACCGGCTTCACCCGGCTACGCCGCCCGAGCTCCTCGGCACGATCGGCGATCTGCTCGGCGACGACTTGCAGCTTCGGCCACGGGCAGGACGGCTTCATCTCGGCGGAGAATGGGTTGGCTTTCCACTGAGGGCCGGCGAGCTGATCCGGGCACTCCCGCCTCGTTTGGCGGCAAGGATGGTTCTCGATGCCGGATGGGCGTCGGCAACCGGGTGGTACGGAGCCGACAGGAGAGCCTCCTTCGACGATGAGGTCCAGGCCCGATTCGGGTCGACGGTCGCCGGCCACTTCTATGGCCCGTACGCCGAGAAACTCTACGGACTGGCTCCCGACGCGCTCGATCGGGAACTCGCACTCCGAAGGATTTCGGCTTCTTCGCCTGCCGACATCGCCCGTCGGCTGCTCAAGGCGAGAAGGGCCGACGGCAGGGTGTTTCTCTATCCTCGTCGCGGCTACGGCCAAATCGCGGAACGGCTGGCCGAGGCGGCGTGCGACGCCGGTGCACAGCTGTTGCTGTCTACGCCGGCCAGCTCGATTCGTGTCCGGTCGGACGAGGTGGAGGTGACGACGAGAAGCGGAACGTGTCTCGAGGCCGCCACCGTACTTTCGACCATCCCACTCCCAGCCTTGGCCGGAATCGTTGAGCCCCCGCCCGATGAACTGCTGCGTAGCGCCCTCTCGTCGCTGCCGACCCGGGCCATGATCCTCGTCTACCTGGTTCTCGACCGGCCCCGCTATACGGCCTTCGATGCCCACTACCTCCCGGGGGCCGACACAACGGTCGCTCGTCTATCGGAGCCGAAGAACTATCGGGACGGTCTCGATCCCGCGAACCGGACAGTGCTGTGTGCCGAGATCGCCTGTTGGACAACCGACGATGTCTGGAGCTGGAGCACCGACGATCTCGCGTCCCTGGTGACCTCCGACATTGAACGGCTCGGCCTACCGACGCCCAACCACGTTCAAACCGAGGTGAGGCGATTGCCGTCGGTGTATCCCGTCTACGACAGGGCCCACGTCGCAGAGCGGGCGGCGGCCGACGAGTGGGCCCGCGGTAGCAGCCGACTGATCACCCTCGGCCGCCAGGGGCTGCGGGTCATCGACAACGTGCATCACGTCATGGGTATGGGCTCTGCCGCAGAGTCGTCGATCGGTGAGGACGGGCGGATTCGGGCCGCCGAGTGGCATCGACACCTCGACCGGTTTGCCAACAATGTCGTTGAGGATTGACGCCAAACCGGACCTGACTAGTGTTCGGGCATGGCTGAGTTCTGGCACGTCACGTTTCCGACCCCTGGCACCGCGGCTGACACGGCCCGCAACCTCGAGGCGGCAGGCTGGGACGGCTTGTTTTTTCCGGACACTCAAAATCTGAGCGGCGACGTCTATAGCGCCCTCGCTCTAGCGGCGTCGGCGACCGAGCGCCTCCGAATCGGCCCCGGGGTCACCAACCCGGTAACCCGTCATCCCTCCGTGACAGCGTCCGCCATCGCAACCATTCAGGTTGAGTCGAAGGGCCGAGCGGTCCTTGGAATGGGCCGGGGTGACTCGTCGTTGGCCTACATCGGCCAGAAGCCAGCCCCGGTGAAGGTCTTCGAGCGCTACCTCGGCGACGTTCAGACCTATCTCAAGGGTGGTGCTGTTGACATCGGCGGCTACGACAGCCGCAATACCTGGGTGGCCCAGAGTGGTCAGCCGAAGGTACCGGTCGACGTCGCCGTCACGGGGCCCCGCATGATCGCCCTGGCGGCGGTTGCTGCCGAACGAATCACTCTTGCCGTCGGCGCCGATCCGAAGCGGGTCCTTCAAGCGATCGAGCTTGCACGAGCGGCTCGGGTCGCGGCCGACCTCGACCCCGAGGCTCTCCAGATCGGTGCCTATGTGAACTGCACCGCCAACCCTGACATGGCGATCGCCCGACAGGTCATTCTTGGCACCGTCGGCGTGTTCGCCCACTTCACCGGCATGTCAGGGGGAACGGCGGAAGGGCTAGACGATCAGGCGGTGTTCGAGTCGATTGCTTCCAAGTACGACATGAAGGACCATGCGCGCAGTGGAGCCTCCCACGTTGCCGACGTCGACGATGAGTTCGTCGACCGGTTCGCGATCGCCGGCCCCTCGGACTATTGCGTCGATCGGCTCCGGGGTTTGATCGATCTCGGGCTCAATCACCTGGTGTTCGTCACCGCTTCTCGTGATGCTGATCCCAAACAGGCTGCGGAAGGCAACGAGCGCTTGGCCGCTGAGGTACTGCCCCAACTGCGCTGAGTTGATGCAGGTTACTTTCCGGGAACCAGATTGCGAGAAGGATCGTCGTATAGATATGGACTGTTTGCGATCGGCCGTTTTGCTGGTGGCGCTCGTTGTCATCGCCGCTGCTTGTGGTATTGGGACCGAAGGGGGCTCAGCACCGAGACCGGCGACGTCGATCACGGAAGGGCCAGTGGCGCTGATGGGGCAAGGGGGTGAGCGACCGGTCGAGGTGAGCCTTGGTGACACTGGGGCTCCCGAAGGGTCTGAGTTGGCAGCTGCTCTGGTCGACGCTCGACGGCGCTGGGCATCCGCCGACAACTCGGCCTATCACTATCAGGCTGAGCTCACTCATGACGCAGCGGTCGAGTCCGGGTGGTTCTGCGGTCTCGGTCTCACCATCATTGTCCAGGTGGTCGACCGTGTTGTCGAACAGGCTGAGGACATCAACGGTTGCGAGCTGGATCTTGGCGACCCGAACCGCCAGCCATTGACCGTCGAAGAGTGGTTCGAGTTCCTCGAGAAGATGCTCGACGGCGATGCCGCCGCATTCCTCGATGCGGAGGTCGCCTCGTCGCTCGCCGCCTCCTTCTCCGACAGTGGCTTGCCCACGAGCATTCGCTGGGCCGGCGACAACAGCTGGACTGAGCTCTGGATGCAGTCGGCGGCTACCGGCCTCGTCGACCGCTCCCAGGCTGATGGGCTTCTCGCCGACCTGGCCGCCGCGGAGGACGTGTGGGCGGAGTCGGGCCGCGACTCGTATTCCTTTGAGGTTGAGCGCTCCTGTTTCTGCGATCCCGAGTCGATCGGACCGTTCGACGTAACGGTAAGGAACGGCGAGGTAGTCGAGGCTACCTGGAACGGGGAACCCGTGGGAGAGCGAGCCCCAGTTGAGTTGTTCACGGTGGCCGGGCTCTTCGATCGGGTCGAAGAGTCGGCGAACCACGAGATCGTCACTGTCGCCTACGACCCCAACCTCGGTTTCCCGACCCTGATCGACAGCAACCCTCGCCAGAACACCTTCGACGACGAATCAGTGATCACCGTCACCAACTTCACGGTCCTCGACCGGTGACCGAGGCCAACCACGCCGATTGCTGGGAAGCATGCAGGTAGCCTCGGGCTGGTTGGCGATGCTATTAGCAAGGAGCAAACACCAATGTCGCTTAACGCAGGAGAGTTCGTCACTGAAGCGCTGGACTATGACCAGGGTCGTCAAGTCACGGTGTATGTGCCGCCCGACGCGGTCGAGGCGGTCGTATACACCGCTGACGGAGCGTGGCACATCACCCCGCTGAGCCAGGCGCTTGAGGACGCCAGCATTCGGTCCACGATGGTTGTCGGTGTGCACGGGCTCCATGACGACGATGGGCGACTTCACGAGTACGTGCCGGGCTTCGACGCTGAGCGGTTCCCTGCACACGAGGGTTTCTTCGTCGGTGAGGTGAGTCGATGGGTTGCTTCGCTGTTCGGGGTTGTGCTGCCCGCAGAAAGCACCGGCGTGTGGGGAGCGTCGCTCGGGGGCGAATTTGCGCTCGCCATGGGGCTTCGGCACCCCGATGTTTATGGTGCCGTCCTCGCCGCCTCACCTGGTTCTGGCTACAAGCCACCGGCGGCATTGCCAAGTCTACTTCCGCGCTTCTACCTTGTCGCTGGAACCCAAGAGCAGTTCTTTCTTGACAACGCAGGTCTGTGGGCGAGTGCCCTTCGCGAGGTAGATGCAGACGTGGTGATGATGGAGAGGGACGGAGGGCATGGCGACGGGTTTTGGGCAGAAGAGTTTCCGCTGATGGTTGCGTGGGCGTTCGGGCACTGACAGGGTCTGACGTACAACGTGGCTCCTCGCGCTTGGCGAGATTCGAGTCATGTCGATCGTTGATGCGCTAGTCCTAAGCCCCGGTCTGTTTGAGGAGGCGTTCCATGACTCCGATTGTTGTGGTCACAACGATGAAGAGCCCAGCTCCCGCTGCCAGCGATGCAAACGACACCGAGTTGACAGTTGCTGCACCGAACAGGAGGAGCAGAAGACCCACTGCGTACCGAATGGTCGGATTCCACCATGGCTGTGACTCCATCTGTCGAGAATACTCTCCTGGGTTGTGCCCAACACAGCCCGAACGAGATTGCCCGTCTCAGTACTCGTGTCGTGCCGCTTACCCTTGCCGGAGGTTGTCTCCTCGCCAGCCGGCTTGTCGTGAGAAGTCGTCGGCTTGTCGGTGTTCGTCGAGGACCTCGGCCACGGGTCGTCGCGATGGGCGGTCTTCTATGGCATTGATCGCTTCTGCCAACGGCGGGAGTCCTAGCTGTCGCCTCCGCTCATCGACCTTCCCTGGTTCCTCGACGGGTGGCCACGGGCCGAACTCGCCCTCGGCGTTCCATCCCACGTGGGTGCCATACCTCTGGAGGCGCCCTTCGAAGTACCGGATCCGATCCTCCAGGTTCGCTAATCGGCGAGGGTCGGCGTCAGCGCTGTCGAGGGCCACTACGTATAGTTCTCGACAGCGGCGCATGAGGTCAGGGTTGGCGATGTCATGCTGTGCAATGAGGAACGCCGCCTCCGAGCCGTCCTTGCCGACGAGTCGATAGCCCGGCCAGGACCCACACCCGTCGAGGATCGCCGTGAGGCGGTCACCGTTGCGACGGTGTACGGCACGCATCTCGGAGTTGTAGCCACCAAAAAGTTCGCCGGTCTCGATGAGGCGTTGACGAACGGCCAGGTCCTCGTCGGCCAACCGCTTGAGTTCATCAGCTAGGGCAGGTAGTTCCACCACCAGAACCTAGTGCTGCGGAGTACACCATCACCGACCGCTACCAGCGGCTGGCGAAGCTTTCCCATCCGCCAGGCGGTCGGCCGCTTCCCGCAGGCGAATCTGGGCATCATCGCTAGTCCAAATCTCGACCTGCCTCGACACCCTGGCCGACATCTGGTTCCGCACGTCAGCACAGAATCCTCCGGTCCGCATCCGCTTCGACTCGGCGAAGGCCTCGGGCACCCGGCCGTAGGGGTGCAGCGGCCTATCCAAGCTAGAACTGGGAAACTAGTCGCTGACATCGTCTTTGAACTGCCACCGCCCTGTCTGTTGGAACCCATCACTCCCAGTCGTACTTGGTGTTGTAAGTGGCCAACAGTTCGGGATCATCACTCAAGCCGGCCACTTCCCCCTCGACGATGACGACGTCCGTAACGCTCCCAAGGTGGGCAGTAACGGGTGCGTTGAGCGTTGCTGCAGACTTGAGACGAGGGCTTCCGATGCTGAGATACAGGGTCTCGATCGCCCAGAGGTTGCTCACTGACCCAAGTCCAGTCGAGTCCGCCGACCTCGGCCTTGATGCCGTACATGATCAGCTGTTCGGGTTCAGGCCCCATGGGCAGAGAATACTCCGCAACCCGATCAAACTGGTCAGCAACTTTCAATGCCGATATCGCGCCCGTGTGCACGTCCGCCGTCCAGCCACGAGATGACGCATTCGTCGAAGAGCACACCATCAAGCTCGTGCCGTAGTAGGTCCGCTTGGTTGTACTGCCAGAGGTCTTCGCCACCACAGGTAGTAACAGCAGTGGACGGGTGATTCAGTATCCGCAGATCATCCACCGTAATGATCTCCTCCGCTGCGAAGAGTCGCACCGCCAGAGGGCAGAACTCGTCTTGAGCTTCCTGAGATGCCAACGCTAGCCATCCACCCATGATCAGCCCGACAAGGGTTAGGACTCCTCCAGTCACGGCGAACATTCGACGGCTACCCATTCGATTGAGTAATCGACCGTTTCGGTATCGGGCTTTAGGCCAACCCGACGCCGGAGAGTGGACGAGTTCCGCCAGCAACGGCTCCACGCCTCGCACTAGTTCACGCCCGGCGATCGGTTCAGGACGATACGTACTCGGAGTCGGCCTCCGGTGACATCTTCTCGTGAAGATGCACAGGGTCCCTGGCCTTTCGCCCAACGCCGATGTTGAGAACCTCGACGAACACCGAGAAGGTCATCGCGGCGTAGATGTAGCCCTTCGGGATCTTCTCTCCAAGCCCTTCGGCGATCAAGGTTGTGCCGATCAACATCAGGAAGGCCAGGGCCAACATCTTGACCGACGGATGTTCGTTGACGAACCGGTAGATCGGACCTGAGGCGACCAGCATCACCACGACCGCACTCAGGATGGCGATAACCATGACGGGGATGTAGTCGGTGATACCGACCGCTGTGATCACCGAATCCAACGAGAAGACGAGATCCAGCAACATGACCTGGCCGATCACGGCGGCAAAGGTTGGAGCGACCCGATCCTCGTTGTGCTCGTCCTCACCCTCAAGCTTGTGATGGATCTCCTTGGTCGCCTTGTAGATCAGGAACAACCCGCCGGCCAGAAGAATCAGGTCCTTGCCGCTGAAACCTCGTCCGAACAACTCGAACAATTCGTTCTTGAGCGTGATGATCCAGCCAACGCCGAGAAGAAGGAGTACTCGCATGCCCCCGGCGGCCAGAATGCCGGTCCGCCGAGCCTTGTCCTGCTCCCCCTCTGGAAGCTTGTTGGCGAGGATCGAGATGAACACGACATTGTCAACGCCGAGAACGATTTCGAGGGTTAGAAGGGCGGCCAGTGCGCTCCATGCTGCAGGGTCAGAAATCCACTCCATGAGCGAGAAAGGCTACATGGAGGCATGCTCGGATCAGTACAGGAGCGACTACGGATCCTGGTTTGAGCGGGTGGTCGGTTCAGCTGGTTGGTCAGGGCTGGTGTTTGGTTTGGCGATACCAGCGGTGAAGGCGGCGATGACCGCTTGGACACGGTCGCGGACACCAAGCTTTGTCAAGACGCGGCTTAAGTGGGTCTTGACGGTGGCTTCGCTGAGGTAGAGCTGTTCAGCAATTTCGGCGTTGGATCTGCCAGCCGCAAGGTGTTCGAGCACTTGGCGTTCCCGCTCGGTGAGGTCGTCGATACCGGGGACCTTTTGGATCTTGAGTGAGCTGCGGGCCTGTTCGACGATGGTGCCGACCAGGGAAGGTGCGATGACGACGTCGCCTGCTGCGACGGCTCGGACGGCATCGACAAGATCAGCGGCAGAGGCATCTTTGAGAAGGAAGCCAGACGCGCCGGCAATGATTGCAGCCGACACGTACTCGTCGAGTCCGAATGTCGTGAGGATCACGATCCGTGGCGGGTCGGGATGGGACATGATGGATTCAGTGGCGGCGAGTCCGTCGAGCTCTGGCATCCGGATGTCCATGAGCACGATGTCGACGTTGCGAGTTCGGCACGCTTCGACGATCTCCAGTCCGTTGGCGACCGACGCAACGACGCTCATGTCGGCTTCGTTGTCGATGATGAGTGTAAATCCGGCTCGGATCATGTCCAGGTCATCGGCGATGGCGACTCTGATCATTGTTGAGCCCTCCGTGTCATTGTTGAGCCCTCGGTGTCATTGTTGGGCCCTCGGTGTCATTGTTGGGCCCTCCGTGTCATTGTTGAGCCTTCCGTGAGGTGTCGGTTCCGGTCGGGAGAGAGGCGTTGACCACGAAGTTGTCGGCGACCCGTCGTGCGTCGAGTGTGCCACCAAGGATGCTGGCCCGTTCGGCCATGCCGGTCAGGCCCGCACCCGAGACCTGAGATGGTGGGGCGACGGCCATGGAGCGGAGGCTGTTTGTCACACGAATGTCGAGCTGAGTTGGGCTGCAGGTCAGGTGCACAGCGATACTCACCATGTGACCGCCGTGTTTGATGGCGTTCGTGAGCGACTCCTGCACGATCCGGTATGCACCTCCGGCAATGACTGCTGGAGGGCTGTTGGCATCACAGCCATGCTCGGACAGTGTCGCGTCGATACCACCTTTGGCGAGGTCGGTCACCAGTCGGCGAGTTGCGTCGAGGTCAGGGGGTGGGGCCAGATCAACAGCGGAGGTTTGGCGAAGCCCGGCCAGGACACGACGGGTATCGCTCAACGCCGCCCTCGCCGCGCTTGCGATGGCCGTGACTGCGTCACCGGCAGCTTCAGGTTTTTGTTCTGCCACCCGGTCTGCAGCTTCGGCTCGCACCGCGATCACCGACAGGGTGTGGCCGATGATGTCGTGGAGTTCTCGGGCAATGTGTGAGCGTTCCTCGGCAACGGCTTGGACACGTTCGTGTTCGCTTCGCAAACGGTTTTCAGCGACGGTGGTCGCGAGGTACTCAGCATTCTGTCGTTGGCGTGCCGCGTTGGCACCAAGCGCAACCGCGGTCCCGCAGGTCAGTGCAACGAGTGGGAGTTGATAGGAGGTCACATCGTCGGCGATGCGCACCCCGATACCGGTGACAATGGTGAGCACGACGCTCGATCCGATGGTGAACTGCAACCCTCTTCGACCTGCCTCAGACGCTGCTGTGTACAGGATGACGATGACCGGGAGCAGTACCTCGGGGAGATCACTGATCCAGATGCCGGCTTGGGCGATCGTGGCCAACACGGCGACAACAGTGGGGTTGAGCCGACGGACCGCAACGAGGATGGACGGTGCGACCATGAGAAGCCAGTGCCACCAGATAGATGGTTCGACGGTGTCTGGCCGGTCGGCGTCGACATAAAGTCCGGAGAGGAGGGCGACGCCGAGCAGAGCCGTCGCGAGGGCGAGATCGCCCCTGGTTGGAGCCTGTCTGACGTCGGTTCGAGGAAGTGCAACCACAGCTATGTAGTCTGCCCGGCGCAGACGGCAACGTCTGGCTTGTGGCCCGATCGCTCAAGGATACTTGCCGTCGCCAGAGCGACAAAGCTGTATCTCGACGTCGGCGAGATCATTGTTCAGCGGCACGTTTCCCGTGCCGGTGATTATCAGTTTCGATGACGTTCATCCTGGCGTCTCCACTCTCTATCGGTGGCGCCTTCACCTCTACCGGCTGGCCAAGAAGCCCCTAGGAGATCGCAGCTGCTCCAGCTTCGGCCACCTCGGTATCCTGGTCGGCGCTGCCACCGGAGACACCGACCGCACCGACGAGCTGTCCGCCAACAAATACCCCGATGCCGCCCCCGAAGATCACAAGACGAGGCGTTTGGGTAAGGCCGTGAACCAGAGCAGGTTCATCCTTGACCACGTCCCACCACTGCCCCGTCGCCATGCCTCCAAAGCCGGCGACGGTATAGGCCTTATTGGCCGCTATGCCCGCAGACAATCGAGGGGCTCCGTCCATCCGAGCGGTCAATAGCGGCTCGCCGGCGTTGTCGGTAACCGCGATACAAAAGGCCAGCCCCATGTCCTCGGCCTTGGCCAACGCGGCGCCAAGGATCGTTTGGGCCCCGTCGAGGGTGAGGGTGTTAGCGCTCGTGGTGTTTGCCATGGCGATCACCCTCTCACGAGCCTCCTTCGGTTGGCCAGCCATGGGGAGGCCGACGCTTTGCACGCCTTCAAATTCCGCTAGGACGAGCCGGATAGGAGAGACTTCCGCCATGAGTTCCAAAGCGGCGCCGTACGACCTCGCGGCTATCGATACCGTTCTGAATCCGATCACCCCTGAGATCATCGAACTCGGGCCGTCGTGGCGGAGCGGTTTCCACCAGGGCACGTTCGGCCGCGATGACTCGGTTCAGCGGGGCGTGACCATCGAGACTCTGATCTCCGAACTAGACGAGGCCGGAATCGACCATGCATTCCTCGTTGCGGCGTGTGTCGGGCCTGCCGACGCCGATGGATGCTTCCACGTGCCCTATGAGTTGGTTCATGCCGCATGTGAAGCGCACCCCGATCGCTTCAGCGGGGTGGCCGGACTCGATCCGACAACGGGAATGGACGGCGTTCGCAAGCTCGAGTGGGCCGTGAAGGAACTCGGCTTCGTCGGTGCCCACTTCTACCCCCACTGGTTCGAGCTGGCACCTGATCATCGGCGTTGGTACCCGTTCTACGCCAAGTGCGCCGAGCTCGACATCCCGGTCCAAATGCAGATCGGGCAGTCGCTGATCTATGACTCGAAGCGGCCGCTGCGCTCGGTCGGTCAGCCGCTAACGCTCGACACAGTCGCCTGCGAACTGCCCGAGGTGAAGCTCGTCGGTATCCATGTCGGGGTGCCGTGGGTCGACGAGATGATGTTCGTGGCAACCAAGCACCCGAACGTCCACATCGTTGCCGACGCCCATGCACCGAAGCATTGGCCGTCACAGTTCGTGAACTTCATCAATACCTATGGCCAGGACAAGGTCATCTTCGGCACCGACTACCCGGTGCTGACCCACCAGCGGATGCGGGACGAGGTTGAGGATCTTGGCCTTCGGGAAGGACCGAAACGTAAGTTTCTGCGCGACAACGCCGTCGATCTCTGGAAGCTCGACCTCTAGCGGCAACAACCGTCACGTCAGGTACCGGCGAGTTTGGCGACAACCGGAGCAAACGAGTCGATGGCGTCGGCCTGGACGGTCACGTAGGAGCCGTTCCACTTCTCGCGTTGTTCAACGAGCTCTTCCGCAATCTGGTCGACCGAACCGATGAGGGCGTGAGGGCTGGCGAGGATCGTGTCGGCATCCATGCCCATACCCTTACCAGCTGCTTCGGCGGTTGCCGCCTGCTGGTCGGTCACGATCGTGACGAACTTCAGCAGACTGATCTCGATGTTGTCGAAGCGATCACCGGCTGCGGCCTTCACCCAGCTGAGCTTCTCCTCGGTAGCGGCCGCCGACATCGATTTCGCCGCCTCCGCACCAAACTTGCCCTCTCCAACATTGGGGTTCACGCCGACGATGTCGGCCAAGCGAGCCGCCGTTGAAAGCACACGCTTGCCACCGCCTCCGACCACGAGCGGTGGACCACCAGCCTGGGCCGGCTTGGGAAATCCGTTCATCTCCGTGATGGTGTAGTGCTCTCCAGAGAAACTGCACGGCTCCTCGGACCATAGACCCTTCATCACGTCGATGGCCTCTATCATCCGGTCGATCCGGATGCCGGCACGATCGTGTGGAACACCGGTCCACGAGTAGTCCTCGTTCATCCAGCCCGCCCCAACGCCGACCTCAAGCCGTCCGTCGCTCAGCAGATCGAGGGTGGACATGTCCTTGGCCAGGATCGCAGGGTGGCGGAAATCGTTTGCGAACACGAGCGCCCCAACCCGCAGGTCTGTGGTTACGGCGGCGGCAACCGAAAGCGCGGGCGTTGGGGCGAACTGATCACCAAAATGATCGGGCATCAGCAGCGTGGAGTAACCGAGCGACTCGATCTTCTTGGCGGTCTCCGCCCAGTCGGTGGCTGACTTGGCCTTCGATGCCATGACGCCGAAGCGGAACTTGCGGGGATGCGACATAGCTGGCTCCGTCGTGTTGGTGATGGTGGTACTGCTGCGCAGGGACCAGGGCGATGGTAGCTGGGTCGGGGAACCGCCCGGGCCAGGGGTGTGCCTGGCTTCAGCGCTCGTTCGAGGTCTCGGCCTCGATGGTCTGACCCTCACACAGGGCAACCGCTTCGATTTCGAACATCAACTCGGGGTAAGCCAACGCGTCGACCGCGCAGATCGTGTCGGCGGGATAGGGCGCGGTGAACACTTCACGTCGTAGCTCGATCACTTCGGAGAAGTGAGCCATGTCGGTCACGAAGATCGTAACCTTGACCACCTGAGCGAGACTCGACCCGGCCGCCTCCAGCACTCGCTTCAGGTTTGCGACGGCATGCCGAGCCTGAGCGCCGAAGTCGCCCACTCCGACCACTTCACCCTGATCGTTGACCGCAGCCTGACCGGAAACGAATACCAGATCCCCCACTCGGAAACCCTGGGAGATGTGCACCGCCTCAAAACGGTCGGGCTCGGTGCTGATGCGGATGGCGTTCGTTCCCATCACCGAACCCTACTTCGACCAACTCAGGTGACTGTCTAGCTGAACTTTGCCATCAGGCGGGCACCGGCTCATTAGCGCGCCCGCCGGTCGCGCATCTTCTTGAAGTGGGCGGCGCCGTTCATGGCAGGCACCCGTCCCTCCCCCGGTCCCATGTCTCCGAGCACCGGGAAGCCGGCCTTGATTCGGAAGGTGAACTCGGTTGACTCTGGCAGGAAGCACTCGGTGTCATTACATGCCTGCCACCGCACGCGTCCGCTGATGGTGACGAAACGCCCGTCGTCGTCTTTCTGCATATTGCGGGCGTTCTGCGTGACCGGTAGCCGCAGCACGACATCGCCGTCATAGACCTGCAGGGTGTCACCCGAGCCCGCCAACCTCAGCGGTCTGGTCGGCGGAGCGAGTGGGGTGTAGGAAAGCACGCCGTCGAGATCGTTCAGCTCGATGGCCGCCGCGACGAGTCCGGAAGGAACCGGCTCACCGTAGAGGTGTTGGCCCTCGGGCACCCGAAAGATCGCAACGATGTCGCGGGTAAGGCCCATGGGGACAGCATCACCGTCGAAGGTAACCTCAACCGACAACGCGTCGACCGGGCCCGCAGCAGTCGGTGCCTGGAACGATTTGCCGAGTGCTGCGGCAAGCATCTGTTCCGGTCCGGGCCGTACGGCGAAGTTGTGCTCGAAGAACTTGGCGACGACCGTGCCATCGGCGCCAACGACGTAGGCACCGGGGAACGGGATGCCGTACCAGGGGTGATCGTCGGGAGGAATGAGCGTGTTCAGAATGCCGAATTCCTCAATGATTCTGCTGTCGGGATCCGACAGCAACGTAAAGGTTGCGTCCTGCGCCCTGGCGTAGTCGGCCAGCGCATCCTGCTCGTCGTAGCTCACGGCGTAGAGCTTCACCCCAGCCTCGCGGTACGCCTGCATTCCTCGTTCCAGCTCGACCAGCTGGGTGCGGCACGGTGGTCACCACACCGCCGACCGGTAGAAGACAACGACCGCCGGCCCGCCGTCGCGGTCGACGTGTACGTCGATCGCCTTGCCATGCTGATCGAGGGCAACGATGTCCGGCAGATGTTCCCCGACACCAGGTCCGGTCGGGAAGTCACCGAGCGGAATGCGTCGGCTTGCGGTGCCTGGAGGGTCCGGCATGTTGAAACCATCGTGGTCCTCGTGGAAGGCGTCAGACGTCGCCGACCCCCGGGTGTCGACTTGGATGTTCTTCACGGCGCTCAGCTTTGCACCGACGGCCCGGGTCTTCAAAGACGTACCGAACCGCCGTCAGTGTCGATAGGGCGAAGTCATGGTCTCCCCGATGATCGCGGGATTGATGCCGGGAGGCGTCGCCAGTCCGGCGGTGGGTTGCTCATCAAGGACGATCTCAACAAGGCCTACGGCTTTTTTTCCAATCACCGGTTGCAGGTCGTCGCCCAACGTGGCCCAGGTCGACGGTGCCCAGACATGGGCCGCGCCATCGATCGTCAACAACCGCCACTGATGGACGTGGCCGCTGACGACGAGGCGCACGTTTTGCCTGGCAAACAGGGCGCGGAGCCGGGACCTGACCGGCTCGGTCACGTAGCGGATCGGGTTGTCGATCTCATCCTCTGCGGTCGGCGTGAGGGGACGATGCTGGAACACGGCGGTCGGAATGTCGGTCTCGATCCGGCTGGTGGTCCATTCCCACCAGTGTTCGGTGTTCTCGTCGGGGTCGAGCAACTGCTGACTATCGAGACCGACCAGCGACCACCCATCGACCGACGTCGACCAGAATCGATCTCCGAACACCGACTCATAGGCCTGCTGTCTTTGTTCGATGACTTCACCCGAGGTGTTATGGGGTTCACCGAGATCATGGTTGCCTGGCACAGCCAGCCATGATGCGGGTATTCGGTCGAGTTGTTCTTTGGCATGGAGCAGGTCGCCGACGTCGTTCGCCCCGTCGAGACTGATGTCGCCCGTGTGAATGACCAACTCCGGAGCCGTTGCCTCGAGGTGACGAATGGTGGCGTCCCAGTTGCTGTTTGCCACCGGCTCGCGGGCCGAGAGATGGCTATCGCTGACGACGGTGAGTCGGACCATCGAACTAGTAGACCATGCCATCGGCCTGACCCTCCACCCCCGGCTCTCAACGGCACGAGGCGCACTATGCGGAAACCGTGCGGCGCCGAGAGGCTGCTAGTGCTCGGGACTGCTGGCGGCGTACTTGGCAGGGGGGATGGAAACGTGGTGTTTGAAGTGTCGGGTGAGGTGTGATTGGTCGTAAAACCCGGATGCAACTGCGGCTTCGGACGGGGTAACGCCTTCGAGTAGTAGCTTCCGGGCGATCTCGACTCGTTTCCCGATGAGGTACGCGTGCGGCGCGAGCCCGAAGGATGCCGTGAAGACTCGGATGAGGTGGGGTTTGGACCGGTACAAGCAGACCCGTGGCCATTCGGTCAGAATCAGCTCATGGCAATCTACGAACCGGTCAACCTAGACCAAGCCCTCAGCTCGTTTGATGAGGTGTACAGCCCGCGAATTGTGGCAACGATGAACGACTACGACGTACGAATTGCTCACACACTCGGCGAGCATGTCTGGCACAGCCATGACGAGACCGACGAATTCTTCCTGGTGCTTGCCGGACGATTCGACGTCGCCCTTCGAGATGAGAACGGCACGGAGACGGTTGTCGAGCTCACCAAGGGCGACACTTTCGTCGTACCGAAGGGCACCGAGCACCGGCCTTCGTCACCCGGCGGTTCAATCCTCATGTTCGAGCCATCGGGTACGTCGACGACGGGTGACCGACACGATGGTGTGATTCCAGACCACGTCGACTCGACGACAGGACATCAGCTGTGATGCCTTCGCAGAAGACTGCTATCGCGGTGCGAAGTGACCTCGCGGAACCGTGCAACCTGAAGTGATCGGTGACATCTACGTTGACGCGGACGGCCGCGAATATCCGCCGATGCTTGCGATGCCGGTACGCGTCTTCGCCGGTGACGGTTCCTCCTTGCGGCGGAGCTTCGACAGAGCACTTGGCCGGGATCTCCTCGTGAGCGACTACACCAATCGTTTCCCGACTTGGTCGACCATCTCCGGAAGCTTCCCGAGTCGCTCAACGACGACCAGACACAGGACGATGTAGACGCCGGCTTATCGGGTGACGTAGAGCTGCCGTTCAGCAGGCGGGTCGAGGTCACTCCGACGTTGGTACCTGAGTTTTTTGGCGGTCAGCCAATGTGGCGAAGAAGTCACCCAGATGAGCCAGCCCGTCGACGAGAACCTCGGTGTCGTTTGCGTAACCGATCCGGAGGTAGCCCTCCATGTCGAATGCGGTGCCGGGAGTGAGAAGTACGCCGGTGTCGCTGAGGATCTGCTCACAGAGGTCATGTGATGCGATGTCGGCGTCGTAACGCAACATGGCGGTGGTGCCGGACTGGGGCTTCACATAGTCGATTCCGGGCTGCGTGGCGATCCAATCGTCGAGGATGGCGAGGTTGCGTCGAACGATGGCGCGGCTGCGTCCCAGGATCGATTCCTTCGCCTCAAGCGCGATGCTGGCAAAGAGATCATCGACCATGCTGACGCTGATTGTGTTGTAGTCGCGATGATGGGCGATCGCGCTCATCATGCTGGCCGGCCCGGCGATCCAACCGAGCCTCAACCCGGCAAGGGAGAAGGCCTTCGACATGCTGGCGGTGCTGATGCCTCGGTCGTAGACCTCGGCGATCGACGCCGTGTTTCCATCACCGACTTGATCGGTGCCGCGGTAAACCTCGTCGCAAAGTACGAAGGCACCGGCGCTCGATGCGATGTTGGCGACCTCGCACAGGTCATCGTGAGTCATGAGTGAGCCGGTGGGATTGTTTGGGTTGTTGATGGCGATGAGCTTGGTGTTCGTGCCAACCAGCGTGCGGAGTTCGGCGAGGTCTGGGAGGAAGTGCTGATCCTCCCGCAGCGACAGCGTGACGACCTCGGCACCGATGCTTTCGGGAATCGATGTGTGCTGTTGGTAGGTCGGCACAACGGCGACGACCCGGTCTCCCGGCTCAACTAGCGTTTGGTACACGAGCGCATTGGCGCCGATCGCGCCGTGGGTGATCATCACGTTGTTGCGGCCGAGCCCGCTGTAGAGGCCTGCGACGTTGTCGCGTAGACGATCCGAGCCCTCGATCGCTCCATAGGTCAGTTTCAGCGGGAGGAGATCATCGAGAATCGACTCGGTGGCGCCGGCCACATCGAGGAGCTCGGCAACGGTCAGCGAGTGCACACAGGTTTCGGCGAGGTTAAAGGCGCAGTGATTCTCGAACTCGTTCATCCACATCTCGACGGCGAATGGGCGAATCTTCATCGTGAAGCGAACCGATCCACGAAGTCGAAAGTGATCATGCTCATGGTTGGCAACCTAGTGCGGGCCAATCGACAAAGTCGCCAACATCCGAGGAGTCGTCGCCGATCATGACGGGGCGACTGCAATCAGAACGGGCGCCGAAGTAGGTTCGCGGGAATGGTTCGAGGGGCGACGGTGGGTCCGGCTGGGTCGGTCGGCATGGTTGATCGGTTCGTCTTGTTCGCCATCGCCGCCTTCTTCCTCGGTGCCATGTTGTTGCTCGGCTATGCAAAGGCGCTAGCTCCGTCGGTCACCGAACAGGAGATTCCCTTGTCCGGTGGTCAGGTCCAGCTCGATGAAGGCCGACACACCATCTACTTCCTACAGGATCGGGCACCCCTCCATTCCGCTGTGGACCGGGACGACATTCCGGCTCTCCGACAGGTGATGGCAGAACTTGTCACCGTCTCGGCTGACGACGATGCCGAGGTGTCGGTACGCGAAACCAACAGCTCCCAGGTATACAGCGAGGGCTCGCTTCGATTCGGCAACGAGGTAAGGATCTGGCCTCTCCTGGAGTTCGATGCGCCCACCGACGGCGAGTACGGCATAGCGGTCGACTTCACCGCCGTCCTACCACCCGGGCGACTGTCGATTTCGGCAGGCACCCCGCCGAGCGAAACCCCCGCTACGGTCGCGCTCATTGCGAGTGTTGCCATGGTATGCCTCGGAGTGTTTGCACTCTGGCTCAGGTCATTGATCGTCTGAATCATCGTCGTCGGCCAACAGTCGGTAGAGCAGGGGGCGGTCCCTACACCCGGTCGGTGATGGTGATGCCTTGCCGGGAGTGGCGGATGAATCCCTCGAACCGAACCGCCGAAAGCAGCGTGCTCAGCAACACGGCGAGGAGCCACGGAGCAGGGTGTGCGGCTGCAACCGCCAGCGCTCCTAAGGCTGCGGCGCCGAGCGTGTAGGGAACGGCACGTCTGGCCGAATGCGGGTTGATGGTGAACGTGAGAGCCGCGATCGAGAGCGCAACACCTGCGGTCGCGCCGCAGACGAGCCACGCTGTTGCGACGGGGGTTCGCCCCTCACCTGAGTGCTCGATCAACCCCACCATGCCGGCGCCGGCAGCAGACACACTGACAGCAAGGGGCAGATGGGCGAAAAACCACAGCACCCTGGCCCGGCCGAATCTCGGCTGCCGGCCGCCGACGAAGTCGAAGTAGTTCCACCAGAACCCGAACCCGATCCACAAGGCGAGAAGCCCGGTGGCGATAGGCAGGAACGTGTGCTCGGCGGCCGAAACACCGTCGGCAACGCCCACAACGACCTCGCCGAGCACGATGATCGTGAACAGTCCGAACCGTTCGACAAGAGACTCGGTCGGATGCATCGCCTTGGCCATTTCCTCGGGTTGGGGACGCAGCGTCATCGCCACGTTGCCGACCAGGGTCAGGCCTATCGCAGCAGCCCAGACCAACACCCGTGTTTCCGGGTCGTTCACGAAGGCGCTACCGAAGACGATCGCTGCGATGACCACCATGCCGAGGACATAGCCGCCGGCAACGCCGCGCCATTCGGGAGTATCGAAGCGGCGGACGTCGAACCACTGCCAGGCGATGAAGAGAAGCAGGAGCGAATAGACGATGGCGAAGCTGCGGCCGTCGTCCGCATCGTCGGCAGCATGGCTGGCGAATACCGCCAGCAGGGCAAGGAGCGACATCTGGACGAAGATGTAGGTGCGGCTGCGCCCGTCCTCTCCACCGTGGAGATCGTGATAGAGCGTGCCGTTGAGCCAAGCGATCCAGATCAGGCCGAACACCACCACAAAATCGCGGAGGCCGGTCCAGGTCACGTGATCAGCGAGTGCGTGGGCGATCTGCGCGATCAGCAGCACAAAGACAAGATCAAAGAACAGTTCAACGAAGCTGACCGAGCGGGCGTCCAGCACATCACCGTGGGCCCGAGGAGGCCGAAACCAGCGCGCAGTCTCAGATGGGCTCGTCATCGTTGTGTCCCTTCTGTCGGCTGGCTAGGACCGACGAAATAGGGTTGAGTGATCAGTCACTCTAGAACGATGATAAGCTACTCCAGTGGCGCGGCCGAAAGAACACAAACCGGAAACAATCCTCGCCGCGGCGCTGTCAGTGTTCCATGCCGAAGGGGTGAGCGTGTCGACCGCTCGCATCGCCGAGGCTGCGGCCGTTTCGAACGGCACGCTGTTCAACTACTTCCCGACCAAGCAGACGCTGATTGATGCCCTCTATGTCTCGATCAAGTCCGAACTTGCCGATGCCATCGGCACGCTCGACGAAGACGAAACCGCAAAATGTCGAATGAGACAGGTCTGGGATCGATGGTTCGCCTGGGCTCGAAGCAACCGAGACGCACATCTGGTTGTGAACCTGCTACGTCAGGCCGGATTGGCAAGCCAAGAAGCGCAACTCGCAGGCAACAGCGCGATTCAAGGCCCGGCCGCCGTACTCGGTGAGGCGATGGAGGCGGGAATCCTCGTCGATCTGCCACTCGACTATCTGGCGGCCCTCATCCAACACCAGCTCGACCAAGCCGTGCTGTCCGAACTCGACGACGACCAGGCCGAAACGGCATTCAACGTTCTGTGGAACGGCATCAGCCGGCACCGGAAACAATCAACAACGAAGGGTCAACCATGACCAAGATCTCCTCTGCCCACTTTCCCGTCTTCCGATCTGGCCTTCCCTCCATGACCGGCAAGACGGTTGTGGTCACTGGCACGACTTCGGGTATCGGAAAGGTCGCGGCGACCACGGTGGCCGAACTCGGGGCGAGACTCCTGGTTCTCAACCGAGCCTCGGAGCGATCGACGGTCAGCTTCTCCGAGCTCTCGACAAGCCATCCCGATGCTGATCTCCACAACATCGAATGTGACCTGCAGTCCTTCGACTCTGTGCGTGCCGCAGCCGCCCAGGTCGCTGAACGCTGCCCTGAGGGCGTGCAGGTTCTGTGCAACAACGCCGGCGTCATGGCACTTGCCGACACCGCAACCGTCGATGGCTTCGACGTGCAGATGCAAACCAACCATCTCTCGCACTTTCTCCTTACCCGTGAGCTGATGCCACTGCTGGAACGGGCTGGTGAGACCGACGGAGACGCCCGATTGGTGAACCACTCCAGCGTGGCCCGCTTGAGCCCGAGCAAGACCCTCCTCCCTGAGTACTTCGAGCAGAAGGGTGGGCAACTCGGTGGCGATGGTTCTCGGCTGCAAAACCTGGTGTTCCGTGGGCCGCGCTGGCTGCGCTACAACCAGTCGAAGCTGGCAAATGCTGCTTTCACTGCAGCGCTTCACCATCGGCTCCAACAGAAGGGTTCGAACGTTAGGGCGCTGGTGGCTCATCCCGGCTTGGCCAACACCCACCTGCAACAGACCTCGGTGAGCGAAGGCGGCATGGGCTCGCTGTTTACCAACCTCATGATGCGATTCAGCCAGAGTCCGGAAGACGGAGCGATGGGCATCCTCAGCGGCATGTGCCTCCCCGATGCCCGATCAGGTCAGTTCTACGGACCAGGAAGCGGGGCCTCCGCATTCAAGGGCAAGGCCGAACCGTTCGCCCTTGAGTCCTTCTACAACAACGCTGAGACCCGCGATCTGTTGTGGAGCAAGAGCGAGGAAGCAATCGGGGGCGAGTTCGCACTCTGAGGGACGACACGCGTTGAGCTTGCTCGTCTCCTGTAAGTATCGTGACGCTAGTGATAGGGTCCGGCCGAGGGTACAAGCCCTGACCACCTCCGACTGGAGCCTGTCGTATGCCCGATCTCAAAGACGTGAAGAGGTTTCTCGCTGAGGAAACCGGTCTCGCCACGATAAGCACCACTCAGGCCGACGGTCGCGTGCTCTCAAGCATCGCCAACTGTGGTCTGATCGATCACCCGATCACCGGTGATCCCTGCGTTGCCCTCGTGTCGGTCGGTGGTGCTGCCCGGCTGGGCCATGTACGCCGTGGTTCCGAAGTCACCGTCGCCATCCGGCGTAGCTGGACCTGGGTCTCGGTGACCGGCACAGCCGAGCTGGTCGGCCCGTCAGACCCTGCCGAGGGGATCGACGCCGAAGCACTACGCGTGTTGTTGCGCGAAATCTTCCAGGCCGCAGGGGGCGCTCACGACGACTTCGACCAGTACGACCGAGCCATGGTCGAGAATGGCAGAACAGCGATCCTGGTCTCCCCCGATCGGATCATCGGCAACGCACCATCGGCGTGACGTCCCAAGGTCCTGTGGCCGCCGCCGAGTTCGACGTCGGCCATGGCCGCCTCACCCTCAGCATCGCCGCCCTCGCTGCGTTGGCGACCTACCTCGACACGACGATTCTCTTCATTGCCTTCCCCGACATCAGTGCCAGCTTCGGGGACTCGTCGGCCTCGACCCTTTCCTGGGTCCTGAATGCCTACACCATTGCCTTTGCCGCACTCCTGGTGCCGGCAGGCAAGCTCGCCGACCGTCTCGGTCACCGACTGGCCTTCCTCATCGGCTCGGCCACCTTCACCATTGCCTCGATGGCGTGTGGCCTGGCTCCGAGGGTGGCCTTGCTCATCGTGGCCCGTGTCGCCCAGGGAGTCGGGGCGGCCATTCTCGTGCCGGCCTCACTGGCCCTCGTCATGGCTGCGTTTCCGCGTGAGAAGCTCCCGCAGGTCGTCGCCATCTGGGGCGCCATCGGCGCGTTGTCGGCGGCGCTTGGGCCTTCGCTCGGCGCGTTGATCGTCGACTCGTTCGGCTGGCGATGGGCCTTTTTTCTCAACCTACCCGTCGGCATTGTCAGCATCGCCGCCGGTGCCCGCTACCTCCGCGAGGCGAAGGACCCATCGGTGCCGATCCCATCGCTGAGCGGTGTTGCCCTCATCGCATTGGCGGCTGGCACGCTGCTCTACGGGCTGGTGGAAACGGACACCCTCGGTTGGGCCAGCACCCAGACCGTGGTGGTGCTTGGCCTCGGATTGATCCTGTTAGGTGCCTTCGTTGTCAGTCAGCGTCGGACGGATTCCCCGACGCTCGATCCTGAGCTCTTTTCCCTCGGCAACTTCCGGTGGGGAAACCTGGCAATGTTCAGCTTCTCGATGTCGTTCGTCGCCATGTTTTTTGGTCTGATTCTGTTTCTGGTGAACGTGTGGGAATGGTCGATTCTCAAGGCCGGCCTCGGCGTGGCGCCGGGCCCGGCGGTCGCCGCAGTTCTGGCAACCCGATTCGGCAAGCTGGCCGGAGAAATCGGTCAACGGCCACTTGTGGTGATTGGCGGCATTGTGGCGGCGGCCAGCGGGCTTTACCGGGTGCTGTTCCTCACCGCCGAGGTCAACTATCTGGTCGACTTCGCCGTTCCGCTTGCCCTCTCGGCCGTGGCCATCGGGTTGGTGTTTCCCCAGGCCACCAGCGTTGCGGTGCAGGCCCTACCTCCAAACCGAGTTGGTGTCGGTGGCGCTACAACCCAGGCCGTTCGCCAGTTCGGCGGATCGCTCGGCGTCGCCCTTACGATCACACTGCTCGGAAACGCCGTCGGAACCGACGCCCTTGTCGCCGGGTTCGACCGGATCTGGTGGCTCGTCGTCGCCGGTGGCATCGCGACCACGCTGTTCGGTCTTCCGCTTCGTACCGCCAAGGCCGAGTGAGGACAGACCTCGACCTGCGGGTCTCCCGCTGAGGGCCTCTCGGGCACTCAACCCGACGTTGGCATCCAGTCCGGACGTTCGCCAGAGACCATCTCGACCTGATCGAAATCGAGGAATGCTTCGAGCCGGCGGATCAGACCTGCGTCGTCGAACCGGAACACGTGGATGATCGGCACATGGGCCAGGGCCCCGGTGAGTGACATAACGACCGTGCTGTGGACGGCCACCGAGTGGCCGCAGGTCCAGGTGCGATGGCGATCGTAGGTGATCGACTCCACCCTCGACCACACCTCTTCCATGCCGGCCAGGATTTCGTCGAATCCGGTCGGCGGCACCTCGCCGTCGGTCGGCGGGTCGGCGAACACCGCTCCGTCGGCCCAAACGGTCCGATACAGCTCATGGTCGCGGTCGGTCCACGCCTGGTAATAGTGATCGAGGGTGGCATCAATGGTTGCGCTGTCGGCCATGGCCCGATCGTATTGCCTGTCGTTCCGACCCGTGCCATCGCCTTCAAAGGGATCAGTGGGTGGCAAAGACGCGTTGCAGTTCGGCAACGCTGGCCTTCGTCGCCCGATATTCATTCTTGCTCGGATTGGCCGGATCCTTCGCAGGCGGCAATGCCCCGAAGCGGAGCAGACAGGCCAGGAGCAGCATCCGGGCCTTGGTTGCGGTGAGGTTGTCGCCGGAGACGACCAGTGGACCGAGGTCGGATGCCATGCCGCCGGTGTTGCCCCGCCCGACAACCACGGTCGGGTGTCCGCAGAAGGTAGCGATCCGCAAAGCGTTGTCCTGAGCCAGGTTCATCAAACCGTAGGGCGACATGCCCTCGGCAACGAAGCCGCCGAGGGAACCGGCAAGGAGATTCGCCTTGGTTCGCTCCATGATCTCCAGTTCGTCATCGGGCCCGTGGTAGCGCCCGAACTTCACAATCTGGACCAACGGCATGGCATCGGCCAACAAATCTCCCGCGTCGTCCTTCACCACGAGGGTGGCAGCTACCGCGTCGCCGATTTGGCCCCGAACCACGGGCACCTCGGTCGGCATGGCGCTGAACCGGACCTCGCTCCCGTGGGTATGCCGCCGGGTCGGGACGTAAGTCAGCTTGGGTGGGCCGATGCCGCCCATCGTCGCCACGATGCCGCCGTGTCCGCCGGCAGCCACGAAGTTGCCGGGCCTGGCGTCGGTCTTCGCCGCTTCGCGCGCCGCGAACGCAACCTCGTCGACAAGCACGATCGCGCCGACTCGATCCCGCCCGTCGTCGTCGAGGGCAACGCCCGATGTCAGGTACTCAACCCCATCGACGATGTTCCGGTCTCCGTCTGCGCTTGTCAGCTGGTGGGCTCGTTGCGCCAGATGACCAACCAGGGGAACCGTTGTATCGATGACAAGTCCGAGCCAATACATCGTCTCCTCGGTGGTTGAGCTTCCCTCCAGCCATTGGGCGCCGAGGTATTGGCCAGTGTCGAGTGCCCGCTGCACCATGTTTGTGGATCGCGCCAAGGAGCCGAGGTGAGGTTCGGTTCGCAGATGGAAGGGGTAGTAGCCGAAGTAGTCCTCGCCAGGAACCTCGGATTCGGGTCCGTTCCGGTAGCCACCGGAGGGCGCCGGCCGGAAGTGATCGAAGGTCGCGCGGGACGATAGAAGATTGGCCCGACCGTCTGGACCGAGACCCAGGCGATCGATCTCCTCATAGAGCCGACTCGAATCCGGGTAGAAGGTCTGGCGGGTTCGGTCGTGATCGGCGACCCGATCGGCGCCTGGCCCGTCCCACGGCGATCCGTCGGCCTGGCGGCCCATGAAGGGCAGCGGGTAGAGGCCGTCATCCGGAGCCAGCTCCACCCGGTACACGGGCATTGCCGAACCCGGGTCCGTCGTATGGAACGCGCCCGCAGCATCGAGCCAGCCGTCGGGCGGAGCGTAGAGCCCAACTGCGTCGCCTTCGAGCGGGTGGGCGCTCAACGCCTCCACGTACACCGTTGCAGGAGCGGCAAGGCGTTGCGGTCGCAGAGCGTCGAATCGGCCGGGTAGCGGCTCCTGGCCGTGCTCGATCCGAGCCTTGTTGCTGGTGACGAGCGGTGGGCTGTTGGAGATGGTCGCCGTCGGTCCGGAGAACACTGCGATTTTCGGCAGGGAGGCCATGAACGCGTCAGCCTAGGAGACTCAGGCACCAGCGGATCAAGACGGCCCTGCAATCGGCTGGTAGTGGCGGGGCGCGATACCGTCCTCGGATGGACATCGGAAAAGATGATCCCCACGGTGGGGCGATCGATCAGAATCCATTCAGCCCCGAGGCAATGGCGACCGCAGCCCGTTTCCTGTCGACGGATGAGGAGCGGGCCGAGGCGGCCGACGCTACGACAGCGCTGGCCCGCGACGGGTACTGCGTGATCGAAGGCGTGCTCGACGGCGAACAGTTGTCGGCCGTACGACAGGCCGTCGACGAGCTGAACGAACTGACACCATCCAGCGGCAGCAGTTTCGGTGGGTACGACACCCGTCGCGCCTTCAACCTGCTCGGCCGATCGCGGGCCTTCGATCCATTGGCCGCAGATCGATTGGTCGTCGCCGCGGTTGAAGCGCATCTCACAGACCAGATCCAACTGTCGGAAACATCGACGGTGACGCTTGGGCCGGGTCAGGGCACCCAGGTCCTCCACCACGACGACGGTTGCTACCCGATCCCCCGCCCTCACATGCCGCTGATGGTGTCGGCGATGTGGGCGATCGACGACTTCACCGAGGCAAACGGAGCTACCAGGGTGGTACCCGGCAGCCATCTGGCTCCCGATGTCAACACCGCAGCCAAAACCGTGCCGCTGGTGATGCCAGCCGGTTCGGTTGGACTGTGGGACGGACGCCTTGTGCATGGTGGCGGTGCCAACGGCACCGACGTCGCCCGCCGTGGGGTGGCGGTGTTGTATGCCCGGGCCTGGCTCCGTCAGCAGGAGAACCAGTTCCTCTGTCTGCCGCCCGACCTTGTCGCCGGCTTCGACCGTCGTTTCCAACGCCTTCTTGGCTGGTGTCTCTACGGCCCCCACACCGGCATCGTCGAAGGCCGCGATCCCAAACACCTCCTGGCTTGATCGGCGAAACTCACCCTCACCCGATCGGGGACCCAGGAGCAACCTCGTAGAGCACAAAGTCGGCCTCAACGAGTTCGCCGGCTTACCGGCCTCGGCGATGAGGAAAGCCGGCTACAGCTAGGTGCGACCACCGCTTCCCGGATGGTCGACCCCTGGTGCCTCGTAGCCCGGAAGCGTCCACGTGACCGTGTGGGGAATGGGCCCGTTTGGCAGCCACGGTTGCTCGTTGTAGGCATCGTCGTTGTGGTACCAGCCCTTCTCGACCGTACCGAGAGCAGCATCAATAATCCGGTATTGCACCTTCTTGGAGAAGGCCGGCTGCGACTCGGTCCAGGCGATCACCACATCACCGGGCTCGTACTGGCACCGCTCCTGAAGCCCCGCGATCAGGCGTTCGTCAAGGCAGTGGCCGTCACCGAAGTTCCAGCCAGTGAGCACGTTGCTCACGAATTCGCCTTCCCGCTGAACCCGATCCTCCAGGCCGGGGGTGTGCCGCATCAAGGCCGAAATGTGCATGCGACCCATGGGGTGCATCATCCGGAAGGCCACGGCTTTTTGGATGAAGACCTCGGATATCTCTTTACCGAACAGAGGCTCCAGCTGGTCGATCTGGTTATCGGAGGCCTTCACAATCTTCTCGTTGATCCGGTCCTCCATCGACTTGTCGCGAAAGGAGAACGTGGCCGCCGCCCAATTGCCTGCGTACTGCTTCATGCCGACGAGAAACGAAACGTACTCCGGACGGAATGCTCCGAGGACGATCGGCGACAGCGCACCTACCACCACTATCGCCAACAGGATCGGATTCATGTCAGTGACGGCGTAACCGTCACCGGCCGGGAACCCGGCAAACAAGAAACCGGCGCAGAAGATGAAGAACACGTTCCACTCAAGCGGCACCGCCAACGGGAAGGTGGAGATGATGAAGGTGTGGAGCATCCACATCGAAATGATCGCGATCCAGGTGGCCCAGGGCCACGGTGAGAACAACAACACCAGCGGCATCACCAGCTCACAGGTGCTTCCGCCGATGTGGGCCATGGCGTGGGTGACATTGGAGGGCCGCAGGTCGTTCGGGTAGTCCTTGACCGTTGCCTTACGGAACCTGTCCCAAACGACCCAGGGGGTGTTTTGAACCATGATCGCAACCGTCGACGAGAAGCCATGGTTGAACTTCGAGAACCCGGCTCCCATCCAGACCACAACGATGAAGATCTTGGCTGCGATGATCATGTCGACGAAGTTGGTGAAGAGTGCGAAGCAAAGCAGGGTCGGGACGTACTGCTCTGCCCGCGAAGACAGGAACACGACCTTGTCACGTAGACCCATCAGCAGTATCAGACCCACATAGATCAAAACCGCCCATTGGGGCAGGATGCCGGCTGAACCCTCCGGCAGGCCGTCGACCTGCTCTCCGGACAGGAACATCAGGAGAAGCAGGCTGGCGAGTATGAGTTTGTACAAGCCGGTGTCCCAAGGGGTGCGCCTTGTCCCCTCGGTGAACGGCACGTGGTTCGGATACGGCGGGACCCGCATGGTGTCGTTCTGCCACCAGTAGAGGATTCCTCCGATCGGAGGATCGAAGTGAAAAGCCAACGGGCCGCACGTGGCCGCCAGCCCCATCACCTCAAGCAGGATCGTCCAGATCATGAGCTTCTGATAGAGGATCGGCTCGTCCCACCAACCGCCGATGTCGTTGAACTCAAGTCCAGCAGTAAAGGCGCCGGCGAAAATCAATCCGAACAACGCGTAGAGGAAGATCTTCCAGGCGTAGAAGGTGCCTGTCTGCTTCGGTGTGCCGAAGCCATGCTCAACCCAGTGGAGTTGCAACAGCTTCATCCGCTCAAAGAACGGGAGGTCGGCGAACTCGTCGAGATCGACAGGTGGTAATTCTGCAGTCCGATAGCCCATGGTCCAGTTACCTCTTCCTTGAGCCCCTCAGGCGCTCGGCTGTGTCACGCCTACGGCGTTCCACCTCGAAATAGAAGTCATCGTCTTCTTCCCTCCTGGTGGAAGCAACCTGTCCAGTGAGCCGCTCCAGCTCCCGCTCCCGCACTCGTTGGCGCCTCCAAGCCTTCCTCTTACCCTTTCGCCGCTGCCGCTCCAGGTGGTCCTCCTCTGTTTCGGAGGTACCGCTCAGATAGGCGTCCTCGATCTCGTCGAGGCGCTCGATGGCCTCGTCGGCCGGAAGTTCGAGCAGGATCTGGCCCCTGGCCATCAGGTACATTCGGTCGGCGTACCGCAGCGCCTTGCGGGCGTGCTGCTCGACGATCAGCGCCCCGGTCCCCTGCTCGTCCGCCGCACGCCGAACCGAACCAAGCAGCCGGTCGACGATCTTCGGTGCCAAACCGAGCGACAATTCGTCGGCCAGGAGGAGCGAAGGTTTGCGGCTGAGCGCCCTGGCCAGGGCCAGCATCTGCTGCTCGCCGCCCGAGAGCATGCCACCCCGGACCGACAATCTCGGTTCGAGCTCCGGAAAAAGTTCCAAAGCAGCCTCGACCGAACCGCCACCGATGCGCAGGTTGTCGCGGGCCGACATCTTGGTGAAGACCAGGCGTTCTTCGGTAACGAGGCCGATGCCTCCATCCCGGACCCTCTGGTCCATCGGCGTCCAGGTCGGGACGTTGTTGAACATGACGAGACCGTCGACGGGGGCCAGCTCACCAGCGATGGTTAGCAACGTGGTGGTCTTGCCTGCACCGTTTGGACCGAGAAGACAGACCACCTCGCCCGCGTGCACCTCTAGGTCGACCGCTTGTACAACTTCGCGGCCCAGATAGCCGGCCTTTAGCAGCCTGGTTCGAAGTAGGGCACTCATGCGCCACCTCCCGGTACCGAAACCGTGGATGATGCTGCGCTCGCCGCCGGCCCCTCGTCGTCGGATAGATCGTCGATCTCATCACCGAGATATGCGGCGATAACGGCCTGGTCGGTTCGAACCACCTGGGGAGGGCCCGAAGCGATCAGCTCCCCGAAGTCGAGAACGATGACCTCGTCGCAGACCTCCATGACGAAGCTCATGTCGTGCTCGACGACGAGCACGGCCATGCCCCAATCATCGGCTAGGCGACGGACAACGTCGGCTAGTTCAGCGCTCTCGGTTGCACTCAGCCCGGCTGCGGGCTCGTCGAGCAGAAGCACGCTCGGATGCATGGCCACGGCGCGGGCGATCGCTAGCAACCGCCTCTTGCCGTAGGACAGGTCCTTTACATCGCGGTGAAGATCCTGGTCGAGCTGGAACTCGATGATGGCCCGCACCACCTCCGGCGGGAACGGAGGATTGATTGGCCTGACGAGGTCGTAGAGATACGACCGTAAGTCCTGCGGGTCGGCAGCGACGCTGAGATTCTCGAACACAGTGGAATCTTCGAACAGCTCCAACGACTGGAACGAGCGGGCAACCCCGGCTCTCGCCCGCTTGACCGGCGAGAGTTTCGTCAGCTCGAGATCGGTCGAGCTCTCCGGGTCAGCGAGGCGAACCCGACCCTCAGCCGGCGCAAACCCGCTGATGGCGTCGATGAGCGAGGTTTTGCCAGCCCCGTTCGGCCCGATCAGGCCGGTGACCGATCCGGGGACCAGTTTGCAGCTGACGTCGTTGACGGCCACCACCGCCCCGTACCGCACGGAGAGTCCCTCGATCGTCAAGATTCGGGGCGGGACGCTGCTCTGGCTGTCGGCATCGACATCGATGTCGGCCGCGACATCGGCCAACTCGATGACGTAACCCTGCCCCCACTTCCTCAACTTCTTGACGAATCGGAAGATCTTGACCCACTCGGCCGCCACGCCATCCTTGTAGAGCAAAACCATCAGCAGGATCGAGATACCGCTGATGAGTTGGATGTATCGCCCAACGCCATCCCAGTTCGACTCGAGGACCTCCTGATTGAATCCGGCAGTGGCCATGGTGCCGGCCACGAACGCTCCAAGCAGGTGACCGACGCCTCCGACCAAGGTCAGGCCGACGTAGGTGATCGAGGTGAAGTTGGTGAAGGACTGGTAGCTGATGGAGCTGAGCCGGAAGGCCAGAACGATGCCGCCCAATGCGGCGATGGCGGCCGACAGGGCGAACGCGAACAGCTTGGCCACCATTACATCGATGCCGAGAGCGGCCGCTGCTCGTTCGTTTGTACGCACGGCGATGAGTCGGTGACCGCTACGACCTCGGCGAACGTTCGAGACAAACCACACCGTCAACAGCGTCATAACCAGCACGAAGATGCCGTAGCGGATCGGGTGGGTGATCGAACCGATGTCGTAGCCAAAAAGGTCGGGATTGCCGACCTGGGTTCCCTGAACGCCACCGGTGTAGTTGCGGTTTCGAAACAACATCAGTTCCATCGTCGTGCCCAACCCCAGGGTCACGATGGCGAGATTGATACCACGGGTCCGCACCGCAGGCAGGCCGAAGGCCAACCCAAGGGGGACTGCGGCGGCGACTCCCGCCAACAGCCCGAGCAGGAAGGGTATGTCGTAGACGGCAACCAGCCGGCCCGCGACGAACGCACCGAATCCGGCAAACGCATACTGGGCGAGCGAGAGCTGTCCGGCATAGCCGGTCAGGACGACTATCGAAAGCAGCACGATCGCCACCCCGAGGGAAACAGTGATCGCATCAACCCATTTCGTTTCCCTGGTCAGCAGCAAGAAGAGGACGATGCCGCAGCCGAATAGCGTCCAATCCCATGAGATGCGTCCGTTGCCGAGCATCGGCATTTCCCGAAGAAAGTGGTCACGTAGCGGTAGCGACCGGCCACGAAAGACCAGGAATATGATGATGACCAGAAATGGGAGCGAAGCCCCGAGGCCCTGCTGGTCGACGAAGCGCGACACCAGCGTTTGGCCGATGCCGAGGGCAAAGCCTGCCAACGTCGCAATAGGAAACGAACGAAAGTCGGCGACGAGGGCCGCGGCCAGGGCAGCTAGAACCAGGGCAGTCATCGACGTGACCTGCAGCGTGATGATGGGAACGACGAGGATTCCGGCCACCGCCGCGATGGCTGAGCCGAGCGCCCAGTTCAGAACGGCGATGCGGTTCGGCGACAGGCCGACCGCCGAGGCCGACCGTTCACTCTCGGAAACCGCCTCGGTGGCCAGACCGAACTGGCTCGATCGGTAGAGCATCCACAGCCCGAGGGCCGATGCGCCGGCGATGCCGAGAAGGATGAAGCGGTCGACCGTGGTTCCGACATCGGCCCACAGGTTCACGCGGTTTGTCGGGAGCCAACTATCGACCTGCCGAGGCTTCGATCCGTAACGAATGATCGTTGCGGCCTGGACCGTGACCAGGACCCCCAAGGTGGCGATGACTCGAACCAGCGAACTGGCACGACGCAACGGCTTCATGATCAGCCAGTGGGTGGCAACGCCGAGGAAAGCAGACGCTGCAACGCCGACGATGGCGGCTGCCAGGAATGGCCAGCCCTGCTCGTGCTGCAACTCCCATTGGATGAAGACTCCGACGATGGCGGTCGCCCCCAGCGAGAAGTTCAAGACTCCTGTGCCGCGGTAGATCACGATCAGGCCCTGCGACGCGAAGGCGTATAGCGCGCCAACGCCGAGTCCCAACAGCGCGAACCTGATGACCTCTTCCATTGTCCCCCTTCGTGAACAGACACCACCCTCTGCGCTAGACAGCAGGGCAGTCCCCGGAGCAACGAATACTACTGTGTCGCTCTCGGGTGTCTAATCCAGCAGCTTGTACACGGGCTGCTGCCGCCAGCCTGTGATGATCGGCTGGCCGGCCATGCCTGAAGCGGCATGACCGGCCCAGCTACCCGTTCCGGTTGGATCAGCCGGCGTTGCCGGTTGCCAGGTCGCTGACGTCTTCGAAGTCGGTGGTCACGGGGACGATCTTGCCGTCCTCGAGCTTGCTGTAGATCACGCTGCGGTTGAACAACCGCTGGTAGCCCTCTAAGCCGTCGGTCCACTCCTGGGTGAAGTCGAGGACGGGAACCATGCCGTCGAGGTCGAGGTTGCTCGTGTTCGATGCGGCCTCGAAGAACGACTCGGCCGTGATCTCGCCGTCGATCGATTCAGCGATCTCGGCGAAGCCGACGAATGCTGCCCAGGTGCCAAGGCCACCCAGGCTGTTGTAGTCGAGTTCGCTGGTGTCGTAGCCACCTTCTTCAAGGGCGAGCCGGTAATCCGACCAGGGGTCGGTCGAGATGTCGGAGTACATGCCAACGACGATGTCGCCGTCGGTTGCCTCTTCGTTGCCCGCCGCCGACACCTCGTTGAGGTTGCCCTGGGGGCCGTACTGCACCGCCTCGGTGCCCGACTGTGTCCACGCCGTGTTCCACGTGATGAACGAGGTCTCGGAGATGATCGTGATCACGCAATCGGCGTCGTTGCTCGTGGCCTGGGCCACCTCAGCCGAGTAGTCCTGCGCGGTTGGCGGAAGGATGACGGTTTCACCAAAGCTCTGACCAAGGGCGGCGATGGCGTTCTCCATCGGCGGGATGAAGATCTGGGCGCCGTCGATGATCACGGTATTGATGCTCTGACAACCATCGTCGATTGCTTTCTTGACGGCCCCGACCGCATACATCGGCTGGTTGCCGATGGGGAACGAGTGTTTGCTGGTCAGCTCGGACGGGGTGATCGGGCAGCACGGCCCGAACCAGGTGATGTCCGACTCTGCGATGACGGGCACGATGCTTTCAGCGAAGAAGGTGAAGGAGCCGACGATCGACACCATGTCGCCTTCGACGGCCTCCCGGGCACAGGTTGTCGCCACCGCTGGATCGAACATCTCATCGCAAACGGTGACCTCGAGCGGTCGACCTGCGATGCCTCCTCTGGCGTTGATGTAGTCGGCATAGGCCTCGGCCGTGTTTGCGATGTTCTCGTAGGTTGGGCCGGAGGCGTTCAGCGTGGTCACTGTCATGACCTTGAGCGGCTCGCCGGTTGGAGCCTCGACCGTCGTCTCTGTGGCCGTTTCGCCGTCACCGCCCTCGGTCGTCTCATCGTCGCCATCGCTGCCGCACGCGGCCGCCACGAGCGCAAAGACCGCCAGCAATGCCAGCAGATTGTGCCACCGCCGCATGGGCGCCGTACCTCTATCTTGCTTGGAAACCATTGTCATCCCCCTGTCGTAGGTACTGCAGCTGGTCACACCAAGGTGCAACTGCAGCAGCGCCCTGAGTCCCGGATATACCAGCACAAACGATGATGGTGTGCCATTTACGTCGTTGCGACCTCACGTAGGGCTCGGCGGGCAGCGTTGAACCCGCACATGCCGTGTGCACCTGCTCCAGGCGGTGTGGCGGCGGAGCAGAGGTACACGCCCGGCGCTCCGAGGGAGTACGGGTCGGTGGTGACACGGGGACGAAACACCAGCTGTCTCGGCGAGTTTGCACCGGTGACGATGTCACCTCCGACATAGTTTGCATTGCGGCGCGACAACTCTGAGGTCGACTGGACGCAGCGGGCGACGATACGTTCCCGAAATCCAGGCGCGAACCGTTCGATCTGTTCCTCGATGGCAGTCGTGGCATCCCCGTCGTAGCCTGCTGGCACATGGGCATAGCTGTAGACAGGATGCAGGTTGCCCTGCGAGCGGCCCGGATCGGCCAGATACTGCTGGCCGACAAGCACAAACGGATATTGGGGCATCACTCCCCTATGGACCTCTGTCTCGGCGCCGGCGATCTCGGTGTAGGTGCCACCGACATGCACCGTTCCGGCTCGACGTGAGTCTTCGTGGTTCCAGGGGACACCGCCTTCGACGGCATAGTCGACCTTGAACGCCCCCGGTCCATGCCGGAATCGGCTCAGGCCGTTCCGCACTCGGCTCGGCATCGCGTCGCCGACGATCTGCACTGCGGCCCCTGGGGCAACGTCGAGCATCACGATCATCGCGTCGCCCAACTCTGCCAATGAGGCGATCCGTCGGTTCGTCTCGATCCGGCCACCATGGGCTTCCAGGGCCGCAACCATCGCCGACGTAATCGCCTGGGAGCCGCCCTTGGCCACCGGCCATCCAAACGTGTGGGCCGCAGTTCCGAGAGCGACGCCGATCGCCGAAGACAGAATCGACCGGAACGGCCAGATGGCGTGGGCGGCAACGCCTGCAAGCAGTGACCGGCCCGCTTGGGTCGAGAATCGACGGGCAAGCACCGAGACCGGAAGGCCGGCGCGGAGCCCAAAGCGGGCGAGATTCACGGGATGATCGGGGACGCTGATGATCGGCTGTAGGAAGTCGTCGGCAATGTGGCCGAATCGGCTGTCGAGGGGCCCGAACACCGACTTCCAGGCCCGACCATCAGAACCAAGGCGGTCCGCGGTTTCGGCGAGCGACTGAAAGACCGCGGCACCGTCACCGGCGTCGAGGGGGCTTGAGTACTGCACCTCGGGCCAACACCACTGAAGCCCGTGGTTTTCGAGCTTGGCGAAGCGGGCGAACTCGGACTCGACGGCGAGCGGGTGAAAGCCCGAACACTCGTCGTGCACCAGACCGGAAACCGTGAGTTCAGCACTTCGTGTTCCGCCGCCGACTCGATCAGACGCTTCGAGCACTGTCACCTCCATGCCCGCCGTCGCCAAGGTGATCGCCGCCGCCAGGCCGTTCGGGCCACTGCCAACCACAACCGCCCGCGTCACGTCAGCGTTCCTTCGCATGGCGTCATCTCATGATCTCCTCGTAGCGGCGGACTCAAATGCACGGTGGTCTCAAGGGATTGTCGTCAGTTGGTTGGCTCGGTGGCGAGTTTGATCCTGAAGAAGAAGAGGACGGCGCAGGATGGCGTCCCCTGAGCGAGATTCGACGAACGGCGGCCTCGGCTGGTTCGGATGAGGCTTTCGCCCGCCGGCGACGGAGGCGAGCAGGGCGAAACCAACGAGATCCACGCACGGAGTCTGACACAGCACTACAAGTGCCAAGGCACCTGAATGACGAGCGAGTTCGATGCCTCAGATCGCGGTAGTCCGTAGCCAATGGGGCTTCGATCAGCCGACAGGTCCCACTCCGCGGTTGGTAACAAGATGTTCGGCGAGATGCTCTGCATCGTCACCGACACCCCAGAAGACCGACGACCGGGCGTTGTACATCGACGCCAACCCAAGAAAATACAGGCCCTCGACGGGACTCACGCCGCGATCTTGCACCGGAGCGCCGTCCTGGTCGAACCGGCCACAATGTACCCAGGAGAAATCCAGGCCGTAGCCGGTAGCCCAGATGACGCAGGAGATCCCGGCCGCCTCGATGTCCAACGTCGCTGGGGATGCGGGAGGCATGGGTCTGGGGGGCTGGGGCTCCGACGGTTGCGGCACCGGCTCCCCCGACTCCCGATTGGCAAGCGCGGCGTCAATCCCATCCATGATCTGCTTGAAGGCTTTGTCGCCATCGGCGATGTCGCTCAACAGGTTGTCGCCGAGGAACAGTTCACCGTCCTGCACATCCTCGAGCCGTCCCAGCAGGTGTCCTCCGCGCTCGACGACGTCACGCAGGTCGATCTCATACCCACCGCCAACACCGGTCAACAGGGGCGCGTTACCTATGCCGGAACGATCGATCACCGGCGCTGAAAGGAGCCCGAGCCCCTCCAGCCAGTCTGTGACGTCGCGACCCCGGTGTCGCCGCGGCACGCGCCGGTGGCTGCCGACGCTCAGGTACACCTCGCGTCCGGCCTCGATCAGATCCTCGGCGATCTGAACGCCAGAGCCTCCCGAGCCGACAACGAGGACGGCCCCGGCCGGTAGCGCTCGCTCGCTGGTGTAACTGCTGGCGGTCAGCTGCGCGACGTGGCCCGGCAACTCGATACTGATCGCGGGGACTAGGGGGCGCTGGTATGGACCGGTTGCCAGTACGACGTTGCTTGCCAGTACTTCGAACTCTTCACACACGACGGAGAAGTCACCGGCGGCATGGCGATCAACCGACCGAACGTTGACGCCGCATCGGATCGGGGCAGCGATGTGCTTCGCATACCGTTCGAGCACATCGACGACGTCGTCACGCTCCATGAAGCCCGACGGATCGTCACCGTCGTAGTCGAAGCCCGCCAGACGGACGTAGCTGTTTGGAAACTGGAACCGCAGCGAATCCCAACGCTCGCTACGCCAACGCTCGCCGATCCTGGCCCGTTCCAACACGAGATGCCTGACGCTGCGCTTGGATAGGTGGTAGCTCATGCTGAGCCCTGCTTGCCCGGCGCCGATGACCACGAGATCGATGGGAGATTGTTGGGAGAAGGTCATTCCGTTGCGCAGGCTCAGCTAGGCCGTTGCGGTCTGTCGTTTGCTTGCAAGGTCATTGACCCCGATCTGAGATCGAACGTCCTTGGTGCGTTCCATCGCATCTGCGTCGAACGGGGTGCCGGTGCCATCAGCGACGCGGGTCATCATGTGGAAGTTTGCGCTGACGGCAACTGCGTCGACAAGCGCCTCACCGCCCATGGTCTCGGTCACCTCGTCACGCACTGCAGCCAGTTGCGATGGCTCGCCGATCCACATGGCTTCGACGAGTTGAGACAGGAGCTGCCCGTTTGAGATGCCGCCATCACCATCTCCCGACGAGACCACGGCTTCGAACGAGACTTGGGAATCCTGGCTTAGGCCGCTCAGACCGAGCAGCATCGCGTGACCGGTCGTTCAATAGAAACACTCGTTGAGCTTGGAGGTTCGGGCTGCGATCAGCTCCACCTGCATTCTCGTCAGCGCGTTGCGATCGGCGGTGAGTTCTCCCATCTCGGCGATCGGAATGTATTGGGCCTCCGAGAGGAGGAACATCGCATCTCGCTCCTCATGCACCCCACTCAAGGCCCTGATCACCTGCGGTCCACCGGTGTCGACCGTCGGTACCCAGTGGTCGCGTTGCATGGCGCCGTCCGGCAGTATCTCGCTCGGTTGACCTTCCGCCGGCGTTCCAAGCGCGGGCCGAGCGATCGACAACCCGTCGGCGAAGCGATCGATGCAGTTGGCCTGGGCAACAACACCAACGAGCTCCGTGTACTGCAGCGGTGTGATGCCGGCGGCTGTATTGCCGGGGCCGGCGTCGGAGCCGGCCACCATGCTCGCGTACCAATCGGCTGTCAGCGTGCCTGGATGGTTTGTCAAACGCCAGATCGCATCTACCGCTGCGTCCGGAAGGACGTGGGCGTCGCCGATGCGGCCTTCGACGCTTGAGGCGTCGACCCATGGCGGCGGAGGCGACTCCGCGTCACGGGCCCGGCGCACCTCTTCAACGATCACCAGCCGTTGCGCCGCGGTCCACCACGTGCCCGGCTTCGCCCACCGATCGACGACGGACCGATGTGCCGCTTGCAGATCCTCTCGGATCGGCAGCGCAGTCTCATAGGCATCCATGTCTGGCCTCCCTTGCGAACCGAGCGAGGTGATCGACGACCGATCGTCCCACCAGCGGTGTGCCCGGCGGGCGGGTACCTCACCGTTGGTCTAGGGTTCTCGGCTGTGGAGGGATCAGGTGGATAAGGTCGATCTAGGTATTCCTGGTCTCGTCGACTACGTGGAGATCGGCGCCGGCGGTTTCGCAACCGTGTTCTCTGCTGTTGAGCCCGAGGCCAATCGGCAGGTGGCGGTCAAGGTGCTGGCTGCGATGGGCGAAGGCGGTCAGCGCCGCTTCGATCGTGAGCGCCGCACGATGGGCCAAACCTCGGCTCACGACAACATCGTCACAATGTTCCGCTCGGGTTATACCGATCCCGGCCACCGCCCATATCTGGTGATGGAGCACATGCCCCGGGGATCGCTCCAAGACCGCCTCGACAACGAAGGGCGGCTTGGGGTCAACGAGGCCATAGCGACCCTGTTGCCGGTGATCGACGGGCTCGGGTTTGCCCACACCTCAGGGATTGTCCACAAGGACGTCAAACCGGCAAATATTCTGATCTCGGCAACAGGATCTCCCAAACTGAGCGACTTTGGAATCGCCGGTATCCGAGACGCTACGGGCACAAGCCAGATGGCGTTTTCTCTGCTCTACACGCCGCCTGAGACCTTCAATGCCACGACAGGTCTAGGCGGCGAAAACGCCGACCCTCGTGACGAACGATCCGATCTCTACTCCGTCGCGGCGACGCTGTACACGCTCATCACGGGAACGCCTCTGTTCATGGCCGAAAATCAGGCCGCCCTCATGCGTCTGATTATCACCGAACCTCCACCCCGCATCGGTGAGCCAGCCCTCGACGGGCTCCTGGCGACGGCCCTGGCCAAGAACCCCGATGATCGTTTCCGCACCGCGGCCCAGTTGTCGGCTGCTTTTCAGTCCGTCCAGCAACAGGGTGGCGCCAATCCCCTCATCAGCTCTCTCACGGTGAGAAACACGGCCCCTCCCGTCGAGAGACAACCATCGGTCGAGCTGTTTCACCAACACGACGTAGATGGTCGGAGCCGAGCGGCCATACCGGCCCCGATCGCCCATGTTCCCTCGATCGACCATGGGCGACAACCGCTCCAGCCGGAGCAGGCGAGCCCGCGCATGGCGCCGGTCGAGGCGACCCAATCGGGACCGTTGCATCAGATCAAACCACCGGCAAGCCCTCGGAACCGGCGCGCTCCGCTCCTGGCCGTTGGGGCTGTCGTTGCCGTGGTCGCTCTCGCCGCTCTGGCCTTCACCAGCCTCAACAACGGCGGAAACTCGACGACAGCCGGCGAGGAAGCCCTTAGCACTACCCATAACCCGGCCGAAAATGCCCAGGCCAGCACGACGGCAGCTCCTACAACGGCTGCGCCTACATCAGCGGCACCCACCACCCTGCCTGAAGCCCCGGAACCGGTCGTCTACTCCGGCCACACCGGCCAGGTTTGGGCTGTGGTGGCGTTGTCTGATGGGCGCGTTGCCTCGGGCGGCCCCGACAACACGGTTCAAGTCTGGGACCCTGAAGATCCCGACGCCACCCCAATCGTCTACACCGGCCACACCGACACCGTTGTTGCGGTGACCGAGTTGTCCGACGGTCGCATCGCCTCAGCTGGCTGGGGCTCAACGGTGCATGTCTGGGACCCTGATGATGTCGGCACCACCCCGACGCTCTACACCGGCCATTCCCGAGGTGTTGAGGCGCTGATCGAGTTGTCGGACGGGCGTATCGCCTCCGCGGCCACCGATGCCACCGTGCAGGTCTGGGACCCTGAAGATCCCGGCAACACCCAAGCCACCTACACCGGCCATACCGGCCCTCTGAGAACAGTTGCCGAGTTGCCAGACGGGAGAATCGCCTCTGCCAGCGACGAGGCCACGGTGCATGTCTGGGACCCTGAAGATCCCGGCAACACCCTTGCCACCTATACCCGCCACGAACGCGGAGTCGAGGCGTTGATCGCTTTGTCGGATGGGCGTATCGCCTCCGGCAGCGACGACGCAACGGTGCATATCTGGGACCCTGAAGAGACCGACAATACCCAAGCTATCTATACCGGCCACGCCGACCGCGTGATGGCGTTGGTCGAGTTGGCCGATGGGCGCATCGCCACTGCGAGCAGAGACGCAACGGTGCAGGTCTGGGACCCTGATGAGACCGGCATCACCCACGCCACCTACACCGGCCACACCGAGAACGTGCTGTCGTTGGACGAGCTGCCCGATCGGCGCATCGCCTCCGCCAGCGATGACTCCACCGTGCAAATCTGGGACCCCGCCGATTACTAGGGTGCCATCATGAATACCGGCCCCTCAGGATGGGGGTGTGTTCGCGGACGAACCGCAGGAGTAGCTCAAGGGTCGGGCGATCACAGGCGCCGAGTCTTGTAGCAACGGAGTCGTGGCGACATCGTCCATGGAGGTGAAGCTCCCACTCAAACACTTGAGGTAGTACGCCGCTTGCAGCTGCGTGGCGGCGATCGGCCACCCGTCATCGGGGCGATCACGAGCGCCGCAACATCTTGCAGGTAACGGGCTGCGAGGACCATGTTCGAGCGCTCCCCCGCCGACATGCCGTACAACGTTGCCGGACCAACACCGAGGCGCTGAATCAGCACATGAAGATCCTCTGCCTCCTCGATCGCAAGCGGCTCTGTCCCGAACGAGACCTCCGATCGTCCTATATTGCGGCGATCCCAGATGATCACCCTGAGGTCGCTGGCGGCTGCGGCGACGTTGCGGGCAAATCCGCCGAACCCGTCGCACTCCCCCATCCCACCAGCGTCACGACTAGCGGAATCGTGGCGTTCGGGTTGTAGACCTCAACGTGCAGCGTCATCTGGCGATCCGGCCTGAGATCGACCTCCTTTCACACAGCGCTCAACCATCGATGCCCGTTGACCGCAGCGGCGCTTTGGCGCGATCATCGGTTGATGGATCCCGTCGATATCGCCACGCTCCAAAGGGTGGTCGGGTCGCTCAACGACAGCAACATCGAGCCGTTCGTCAAACTCATGGCTCAGGACATGACATGGCAAGGAGCACAACCAGTGCTGCGCTGGTGGCGCCATCGGCCGGGTTGAGAGGGTCCCGACGAGGCGCGTGCGTCTCTTACACAAACCAGGAATGTCTATGAAGCCGAAGGATTGAGCGGGACCGTCACGTTGGTTCCGGGGGCGAACGACAAAGCGGTCCTCGAGTTCCGACGCGACGACCGACCCGATCGCAAGATTGGGAGCAACCTCGTCGTCACCCTGGCCGACCACCAGATCGTGTCAATGATCGAGTGCCGGCGAGCCGCCACGGCACGCCGACTTGCAGGCGTTATCAGCCCCTGAACGTGAGGTTTACGCGGGAACCGTGCAGTCGCCGGTACTGCAATCGATGTCCTTGGTCCCGGCGCGAAGGTGACGGAAACCGATCACGAGAAGAGTCGAGTAGATCGCTCCGAACACAATTCCCACTCCGATGGTGTTCCGCCCAACGAGTGCTCCGAAAGCGCTGCCACCGAACAGCACGCCGAGGACGGCCATGATGACCGGTAGGTGACACGGGCAGAAGATGAAGGAGATCGCCAGCCATGTCCGACCCCGCTTCTCGCGGTCGGTCGCTGCGGGGCCGGTCCTGTCGGTTGATGGAGGATGATCGATCGCGGCCATAGAGAACCATCGGAGATTTGTTCGCGGATCTTGAGTCTCCCTACCGCTCGCCCCTCGGCCCCCTGCGGGAAGGACCACCACCAACGCGTCCAGCCGATCCCCGAGCGCCGCTGGCGCCGCGCCGGCCGGCCCGATTGACCGAGCCGGCACCGTCAGGGCCACCACGTTTGAGATCTGCGTGAGGTGCAATCCCCTCCTCGTCGACAGAGGAGGCATTCACCACGGGTTTCATGGTCGGAGCAACCCGGCCCATCAACTTGTCCCAAAGAGCCTGCTGATCGTCGAGCTCGGTAATCGAAGGGCCGAACCGCAGCACATCAACAATCTGCAGCCTGCCGTCAGTCTCGACCAATGCCGTCGGGCCATCACTGCCGTGCTGGTCTAAGAGCCAGAATCTAGTCACGGCCGAACGTCCTCAGGTTGTCGGTGGTTTCGATTGCAAGTCTAGTCAAGCGAGTCTCCGTCTCCGAGAGGCATTGCGGAGGGCACGGCCAGCGCGGTACAGATCGGGCCCGGGCCTGCTGCTATGCCTCTCGGAGTTCCAGGAGCAGCTCGATCGGGGGGATGGCCCCAAATTCAGCGACCATAGGCGGCAGGAGGAACGCTGCCATCGACGCGTCATTCACCAGTGCGATCGACACCTCGCCGGTCGCGGGATCGATGGTGGCCCAGGCGTTGAAGCCGAAGGTCTGTCCACCGTGGCCAACAGCGCCACTATTGTCGACCATCAAGCCGTAGCCATAGGTCGTGAGGAAGCCAGACAACGCTGCGGTCGCCTCAAGCTCAAAGGCAGGATCAGTGGTGCTTGCCATCATCTCTGAGGTACCTGGTACCTCTTCGTTGATGAGAGCGGTGAGAAACTTGGCGAGGTCATTGGTGGTGGAGATGAGGGCCCCCGCCGACCCCGACAGCGCATCGACGCTCGTGTACGACTCCATCAAGACGTCGCTGCCGTCTCCGCCTACCAGCGCGGTGTTGACCACACCGGGAACGTCGACTTCGCAACCAGATTCTACGCTTGGCCAGCAAGTATTTGTCAGCCCTAGTGGTTCGATGATTCGTTCGCGAACAGCAGCTGCGGGATGCTCGCCGGTTACCGCCGCGATCACATCTCCGGCGAGGAGATATCCGGTGTTGGAGTAGGCCATCTCGTCCGAGTCGGTGAAGGTGGCGAGGCTGGTCATGATCGCTGGGTCAACCTCATCGAATTGGTTGGTGTAGGCCTCGACGAAGTCGGCCCCGCTCTCGTCGTCGACGATGCCGCCCCGATGGGTCAAGATCTCGCCGACGGTGGCAGTCGAGGCGGTGTCGATGTAGTCGCCGATCGGGTCATCGAAGCTCAGCCGGCTTTCGGCAACCAGCTGGGAAAGCACCAGAGCGGTGAACATCTTCGACGTTGATCCAATACGAAACCGCGTCTCGGCGGTGATGCCGTCGGAGCCGTAGAACGTGTCGCCAATCTGGACCGCAACCCGAATCTCGTCAAGCGCGGAATCTCCAACCACATCGTTGACTTGTTCGACGGCTGTCGCGACCGCGGTGGTACTGGCCTCGGCTGTCGACGGAACAGCGGTCTCGGCGGAATCGTTGCTACCGCAGGCGGCGGCAAGGATGGCCAGCGCCGCAACGATGGCAGCAAGTGGGGGGACAGGTCGGTTCTGCATGATTACAGCGTCACCCATTTTGTTCGCAATCGTCACCGGTCAATCGGCCGGTCGTCATCATACTTTTGGCCACTTGTCGGACTGTAGTGCTGACATCGGTCTTGACGAACTCACGCTATCCACGCCGAACGAATAAGACGTCTGCAGTTTGGTAGAGCTGCTGATGATAGCGGTGATCAGCTTGACGATCGGGTGTGGAGAAGCAAACGTAGTAGCAATGTTGAGTCGCACTACTCGGGGGAGGGTGGCGACGGTGCTGGTTCGGCTCCGGGGGGCGCCGCTCCCGCTCGTGGCGTTTAGAGACATGACGCAGACATGAACGATGAGGCGCCGGTGCAACCGGCTGGTGACGACCCGGTTCTTGAGGTTGAGAATCTGACCGTGCGGTTTCGGACTCGAGGCCCTGGTCGGTCTGTTGTGCATGCGGTTACGGACGTTTCGTTCGAGATCGCTCCAGGCGAAACCCTCGGTCTGATCGGAGAATCCGGATCAGGCAAGTCGACCGTGGCTCGCGCCTTGTCGCAGCTACTCCGCGGCGAGCGAGTGTCGGTCACGGGCACGGTCAACCTCGCCGGGACCCGCCTCGACACGCTCGGTCGCCGCGAACTGCGAGCCCATCGCCACCTGATGCAGATGATCTTCCAGGATCCCAACGATGCACTCGATCCACGTATGACGGTTCGACGAAGCATCGAGCAGCCTGTTCGGATCCTGCGCAAATCAGAGGGACTGGATCTCTCGGCCACGGTCAACACGGCCCTCGATACCGTCGGGTTGGCCACGGCGATGGGAGATCGTCGGCCACACGAGCTCTCAGGCGGGCAGCGCCAACGGGTCAATATCGCCCGAGCATTGTCAGTAGAGCCTCGCCTCCTACTCTGCGATGAGGTCGTCTCGGCACTCGACGTCTCGATCCAGGCCGACATTCTCAACCTCTTGGCAGGCCTTCAGCACGAGCGCCATCTCGCCTACCTGTTCATCTCCCATGATCTCGGAGTCGTGGCCAGCATCAGTGACCGGATCGGGGTGATGTACCTCGGTCGACTCGTCGAAGTCGGCACGACCGAACAGGTCGTGAACAAGCCGTTGCACCCGTATACCGAGGCCTTGCTTTCGGCTGATCCAGAGGCGCTTCCGAGCAGGCTCCGTAGTCGTGATCGAATCATCCTGTCCGGCGACGTTCCCAGCCCGATCGACCCGCCATCCGGTTGCGGGCTCCGCACCCGCTGCCTCTATGCCAGAGAGCTCTGTGCTCAGGAGGTGCCGCAGCTCGTCGCCCATCGCGACCACCATCTCGTTGCGTGCCACTTCGCCGAAGAGCTTGAGCTAAAAGGTCATCCATTGGCCGCTGCCGATTAGCGGCCCGGAGTCTTTCAAAACAATGTCCAAGTCCAGGGGGACCCAAATGCAAACCACACCGCGCACAGTGATGAAGCCACGCCAAAGATGGCGACTTGACAGGTTCCTCGCAGTCCTGTTCGCGCTCGCAATGATTGCGGCTGCCTGCGGCTCGGACGACGACTCCGAGGGCGCAGACGATTCGTTGACAGACGCTGTTGTAGAAGGCGGCGATGGCGAGGCGGAGGCTGAGGGCGATGCTGAGGACGACGAAGGGGCAGCGGCCGACAGTGGCGGGGCTACTCTCGCCGATGATCTGCCTGCGCTGCTCGAAGGGGCGGCCCAGCAAGGTGGAACCTACGGAGGCTCACTGCGCGTCGCTCATCAGTTCCCACCCATTTCACTCGACCCGCACACCGGCAGCTCGGGCGCTGATCACCAGACGCTCTACTCGTTGTATGACCGGTTGGTACATTTCCAATTCGACACACTCGAGTTCACGCCAGGACTGGCTACGTCCTGGGAATTCCCCGACGAGCAAACGCTCGTGTTCAAACTTCGGGAAGGTGTGACATTCCACGATGGAACCCCGTTCAACGCTGACGCGGTTGCGTTCAACATCGATCGAGTCCAGAATCACCCGAATACGAAAGTGCCTGCCGACCTCGCCTCGGTGGAGTCCGTCGATGTCATCGACGACCTGACTGTCCAGCTCAACCTGAATCGCCCTGATTCAGGTGTTGTCGGCATCCTGGCCGATCGGGCCGGAATGATGGTGTCGCCGACCGCAGCGGAGGCCGCAGACGAGCAACAGCTGAACAACACGCCGGTCGGTACCGGGCCCTTCAAGCTCGCCGAGTACTCCGAGGGTGATCGACTTCTGGTCGAACGGAATGAGGAGTACTGGCAAGAGGGTCTGCCCTACCTCGACAGCATCGAATGGCTCTTCAGCGGTGGCGAGCAAGCTGCAGTGAATGGGCTCCGGGCTGGCGACGTCGACGTCGCACTAACCATCCGCGACTTCTCGCAAGTCTCAGCACTCGAGTCAGAGCCGGGCATCAAGCTCATCCAAAGCCCATCACTTCACACCGACGGCTGCTACATCAACGACGAGGTAGCTCCTTGGGATGACGTCCGGGTCCGCCAGGCCTGGAGCCACGCGATGGACCGCGAGACTCTTGCCGACGTATTCACCTTCGGACTGGCCCAACCTGCGTACTTGCCGGTCCCGCCCCAGCACTGGTCGAGCGCTGAAAGTCTTCAGGGTGTCAACGGCTACGACCTCGAAAAGGCCAAGGCTCTGCTCGCCGAAGCCGGGCAGGAATCGGTAGACGTCACGATCCTCGCCTATCAGGATCCGGTCCAGATCCGAAAGGGTGAGCTCATCCAGCAGGCGGCAGCCGAGGCAGGCTTCAACGTAGAGATCGAGGTGTTGGAACTAGCCGCCTCCGTGCCTGCGATGTTTACCGATCGGGCCTACGCCATGTTCTGCGCACCGTGGACCGGCCGACCCGATCCGAGCCAGACGGTGACCTCGCTGTTCGACTCCGGTGCCTACTACTCGGTCAGAGACAGCGACCGAGCCGGTGTCGACGCTCTACTGGCCGCCGCGGTGGCCAGCCCCGACATCGCCGATCGGGCCGCAGCCTATGAGGACCTGTGGGAGGTGGCGATCGCCGAACAGGCCCTGTGGACACCGCTCTGGCACAACGTGAGCATCAGCTTCACCACCGATCAGGTGAACGGCTATCAACTCAACCTGCTTGGCAAAGGCCAGATCCAGTTCGCCTGGCTGGAGGGCTGATTGACCCTGAGAAGAGGGTGCGGGAGCCGGCAACGACCGGTTCCCGCACCGCACATCGTTCATCCAACCCAGGAAGACGACCACCTGCATGCTTCGACTTCTCGCCACCCGGGTGGCGGCCATCGTGCCAACCTTGCTGTTCGCCACGTTCACTATCTTCGGGCTCCAACACATCGGCCCAGCCGACCCGGCCACGGTCATCCTTGGCGAGAACGCCACAGAGGAACGAATTGCCGAAGTACGAGAACAGTTGGGCCTGAATGACCCGCTGATCGTGCAGTACGGAAAGTGGCTCGGCGATGTGGCCACCGGCGACCTCGGAGAGTCGATCATCCGGTCGGAACGCGTCGCAACCACGATCAAGACCAGTCTGCCCATCACCCTGCAGCTCGTGTTATCTGGCGTGTTAATCTCCGTCGTCGTCGGTGTTCCACTCGGGATCCTTGCTGCTACGAGAGCCAACAAGCCGACCGATGTCATGGTCACCAGCGGTTCCGCCATCGGTGTGTCGATCCCCAGTTTCTGGCTGGGCTTGGTCTTGATCACCGCCTTGGCCATCAACTGGAAGATCTTCCCAGCCCGCGGGTTCGCCACCTTGGGCGACGGCTTCGGCGAGGCAGTTCGGCACACACTCCTTCCGGCCTTCGTCGTATCGACGTCGGGGATCGCCATCGTGACCCGCCAGGTGCGGGGAGCGATGATCGAGGCACTGAGCGCCGACTCGGTCCGAACACATCAAGCGAAGGGCCTGCCATGGCGGACGATTCTCTGGAAGCACGCCTTGCGGAACTCAGCGGTAACGATCGTCACCGTGATCGGTCTGCTTGTCAACACCACGCTCGGAGCGACCGTTGTCATCGAGTCTGTCTTTGCTATCCCCGGAATGGGGTTTCGCGTCATCGACGCCGCATCCGGAAGAGACTTCCCCGTGATCCAGGGTGTTGTCCTCACCTACGTGCTGATCGTGTTGGCCATCAACCTGATTATCGACATCGCCTATCGGATCATCGACCCGAGGATTCAGTAGTGCCGAGGATTCAGCTATGACTGTGCAAACGAATGTTGAGACGATGCAACCGGATACGACTGGTCCGCCGACGACCTCGAGGTTCGAGAAGTTCGATTGGCTGTGGGCTGACACCCGGGCGAAGGTTGCGCTCGGTTGGGTCTTCATAGTCCTCTTCGTTGCCATTTTCGCTCCGCTCATCGCTCCCGCCGATCCCATCGAGCAGAACCTGCGAAGCGTTCTCGTCGGACCGTCATCCGACTATTTGCTTGGGACCGACGACATCGGTCGCGACTTCTTCAGCCGTTTGCTCTACGGAGCCCGGGTGTCGATGTTCGGGGCGTTTCTGGCGGTGGTGGTCAGCATGGTGATCGGCATCCCGGTTGGCTTGATCGCTGGTTATGCCGGCGGCATCGTCGAGAACGTGCTGATGAGGATCGTGGATTCGCTTCTCGGGTTCCCGGCGATCGTGTTGGCGATCGGACTCGTAGCGGCCCTTGGCCCAGGCCTTACGAACGCGATGGTCGCTGTCGGTGTCACCTTCTCCCCAAGCGTTGCCCGTCTCATGCGAGGCCAGGTTCTCGCAACCAAAAATCACTTGTACGTCGACGCGGCCGAACAATACGGGAGCCCGATGTGGCGCACCGTGCTCCGCCACATCCTGCCGAACGCTGTCCAGCCGATCATCGTGCAGGCCGCTCTCTTATTGGCGGTTGCGTTCCTGGCCGAGGCCGCGTTGTCCTTCCTCGGTCTCGGCGCCCAACCACCAACACCGAGTTGGGGCGGGATGCTCAGTCGGTCATCGCAATTCCTCCACGTGTCACCATCGGTCCAGCTCTACGCACCCGGATTGGCGATTGCCCTGACCGTACTTGCCATCAACGCACTCGGAGATTCCTTGCGTGACAGTCTCGACCCCGTGGCTGGGACCGAGCGCCGGCTACGGCGGGCGCTGTCAAAGACGAGAGGGCACTTCGGCCCGAACGTTGCAAGCATCGACCCTCCTCCAGCCACCGGGACGGTGCAATCATGAGCGGCCCCGAACTGCTCGTTGTTCAAGATCTCTCGATCTCGTTCCAGACACCGCTTGGGATAGCCCATGCGGTCAGCGGATCGAACTTCACCATTGGCGCCGGCGAGCGGGTAGGCATGGTTGGCGAGAGCGGGAGTGGAAAGTCCCTAACGGGACTGTCGTTGCTGGGCCTTACACCATCGGCGGCGCAGGTCAGCGGAGAGGTGTTGCTAGACGGAGTCGACCTTCTTAGCCTGCCGAAGAAGGAGCTCCGAAGGAAGCGAGGCCAGCAGGTCTCCATGATCTTTCAAGAACCGATGACGGCACTGGACCCGGTCTTCACCGTCGGCCAGCAGATATCGGCAACATTCAGAGCCCACCATGGTGAGAGCCGATCCGCAGCCAAGGAGCGTTCGATCGATCTGCTGCAGGAGGTTGGCATTCCCGAGCCGAAGCGGAGGTATGGGGAGTATCCCCACCAGTTGTCTGGTGGCATGCGGCAACGGGCGATGATCGCCATGGCGCTCGTTTGTGAGCCCCAGCTACTGATCGCCGACGAACCGACAACAGCCCTCGATGTCACGATCCAAGCTCAGGTACTCGACCTGATCGTGAAGCTGAGCGAAGAGAGGAGTACGGCTGTGCTGCTCATCACTCATGATCTTGGAGTGGTTGCTGAGACGTGCGATCGGGTGTTGACGATGTATGCAGGGCAGGTCGTCGAGCAGTGCACTGTCGACGAAGCTCTCGAACGTCCGCAGCATCCGTACACATCCGGCCTCCTCTCCGCCATTCCGAGGCCGGGAGTCGCAGCCGAAGATCTCCGCTCGATCCCTGGTCGGGTGCCGCAGCCGGTGGACTTCCCGAGCGGGTGCCGGTTCGGTCCTCGCTGTGAGCACCGGGAGCAAGCATGCGACGAGCCGCAGGAGTTGTTGGCCTCCGGTCTCGATCGGTGGGTGCGTTGCCGGCGGGCCAGCGAGCTGACGCTTCCCAGCGCCCTTCCCCCGAGCCTGAGCTGACGGAGCGGGGCGGCCCCCCGTCAAACCAGTGGTAAGGACTGGCCGTTTTGGGCGCAAATGTCGCAAATGACGCCATCGCGGTGAGCCACGACCGCAGCGTCGGTTGACCCGTGTGAGGCCGGCAGTGGGTCGACCTCGTAAAAGGGAGGAAGATTCATGGCTACATCAACACTTGCAGTCTCACTGGCCGGCAACTTCGAAGTGGGAACCGCAATCTTGGCGGGACTCGTTGGTGCGGTTGCGATGCTCGCTGTCATCTACATGGGGCGGGCTGTTGGCATGACCTCCATGGACCTTCTCCGCACCCTTGGCACGATGGTGTCACCGAAGGCGTCGAACAACGTCGTCTATGGCTTGGGCCTCATGATGCACTTGATGATGGGCGCAGCGTTTGGTCTCGTCCACGCCGGACTCCTCCATGCGGTCGATCCGAGCTCCAACGCTGCCGCCACCGGCTACGGCGCACTGTTCGGTGGCGTACACGGCATGGCCGTGGCCGCCATGATGCCGGTCATGTTGACGGCAATGCATCCGCTTGTTCGCAGCGGTGACATGCCCCAACCCGGGGCCGCGATGACCGGTTTCGGGAAGATGACGCCTATGGGGATCGTGCTAGGACATGTCGTGTTCGGTCTTGTGGCCGGCGCGATCTATGTCGCCGTTGTCGGATGAGCCGAGCCGCCGTCAACCGCTCCCCTGCCACCAACGTGCCGGGAGCCCAATACATCTCTGCTGATGCCGTCCTTATGGAGATGGCCGAGGATGGAGCGAGGCGAGCCTGGTCGCTCCGAACGAGTCAGGTCCTGATTCTCAGCATCCTGGCTGGCGGCTTCATTACCGTCGGCGCACTGTTCAGCACGCTGATAGCGACCGGCACCGAGAACGAAGGCACGCAGCGCCTGCTCGAGGGATTCGGGTTTTCGGTCGGGTTCTTTCTGGTTGTGTTGAGCGGAGCGCTCCTGTTCACCGAGGTGAACGTCGAGCTTCCCGCAGCCCTGCTCGGCCATCGAGGTGGCCGACCAGGACGACCCCGGCTGCGCACGGCAGTCGCAAAACTCTGGTTGCTCGCTGCGATCGGGAACATGGCAGGCGCCTTCGCATTGGGTCAGCTCATCATGTACATCTCCGACTTCGGCGCCGGCTTCGAGGAACTCCTCGGTGAGATCGCGTCGACAAAGATGCGCTTCCGGGAGATCGGTGGCGCCGAAGGCTTCTTCAAGGCGGTGCTCTCGGGCGTGGTCGCGAACTGGCTGGTCGGGATGGCCGCATTTCTGGCAACCATGGGTCGGACGATCATCGGCAAGTACGTCCCTGTACTCATAACGGTAATGGCGTTTGTGGCCGGAGGCTTCCTCCACAGCCCGGCCAACATGGCCTACCTGTCGTTGATCCAACCACTCGGTGAAGGCCCCGGATGGAGCGACGGTCTGTTGTGGTCTGTTCTTCCCGCCGCAATCGGCAACATCATCGGCGCCTTCTTCCTCGTTGCGCTGCCGTTTCACATCGTAAGCAAGCGCGGGCTGCCCGTGGCGCAATAGGCAGGCCTGTCCTACGCTCGGCTGGTGGCTTCGAGGATGGCACGATACGGGGCGTGGCTAGCGTGCTGTTTGAGCCGCGGGCCACGATCACCGCTGCTCGAAGCCGACGTAGCGCTTCTTGCCGAGGAAATGGGCGAGGAGCGCGTCGCCGGTGGCACGTTCGTCTTTCGCCAGGGAGACCCAGCGGCAAGGGTGCACGTCCTGACATCCGGCTCGATCGAACTTTCCAGAGAGCTAAAGGGCCGCCGGGTGACCTTCCAGGTTCTTCACCCTGGCGATGTCTTTGGAGATGTCCCGGTGTTTCTCGGCGAGCCCGAGCCATTCGATGCTCGCGCCGCCGAGGATTGCACCGTGCTAGCTCTCGACGCTGAGGCTCTCTTTGCGCTCCTCTCGACGAGACCCCTGATCGCTCGACGATGGTTCGTCTCCCTGGCCGAGCGGATGGCGGGTCTTCAGCACCGCGTCGCCGACCTCTTGGCTGGCGGAATCGAGTGCCAGTTGGCCTCGATCCTGTTGAGAGAGGCCGAGGACGAAGACCGCGTTCGGATCACCCAGAACAGCCTCGCTCAGATGCTTGGCGTGCAGCGCTCAAGTGTTCAACGAGTCCTCAAACAGCTTGAGGCATCCGAACTGATCGCCCTGCGTTATCGCTGTATCGATCTTGTCGACCGCGTCGGGCTCGAAGCACTTCTCGAGGAATCCGACGACGGCTCCAGCCGCATCCACCCCTCCCTCTAGCCACAGCCCGCGTTTCGGCAGATGCTGCGGGACGGGGAGCCGGCTGCTCCTAGAGCAGATTGGTCCCCTTCGCCGCCTTCTTGTCCTTCTTGGCCTTGCGCTTCTCTTTTGCAGTCTTGGTAGCAGGAGTCTTGCTGCTCCGCCCACCCTTGTCCTTGCTGGCCATGAGGGCCTTTCTCCAGCCGGGTGAAACCCGACCAGAAACCACTATCCCACAAGACGCTCCGCTTCCGCGGCCAAATGGGGTCTGACCGCTACGAGTTTGCTTGCAGGAACTGGCGGATATTTGAAACGAGAATCTCCGGAGCATCCTCTTGGCAGAAGTGCCCGACTCCCTCCAGCTCCACGACCGGCCCGTCCGGCCAGACCGCTCGGAAGTCGGCGATCGCTCGTTGTGGATCGATGGCCTTATCGGCCATACCCTCAAGCAGGATCGCTGGTTTGGAGGCTAGCTCGGGTACCCCCTCTGCTCCGGCGATCACGTAGTCGGCCATGCGACCCAGATAGGCGTCAATCGGGAACTCGTACACCCCGATGGCGCTGTCCCAGTCGGGGAACGGCTCGGAGTAAGCGCGGATCCAGGTGTCGTCGACGTTGGCGCAGTCGAATCCGATGATCTTCATCACCGAGAGCACGGTCGATCCAGCGTTCCGCAAAACTTGCTCGGTGCGACCGTTCTCCAACCCGGAACCGATCCACTCGAACCAACGGGTCTCGTTCGGTCTGGGATGCTCGCCGCGACCCCGGCCGTATCCGCTGACGGTGTTCATGTAGACCATGCGCTTCACCCGATCGGGGTTGCGAACCGTAAACGCGGTCCCGATCGGGCCTCCCCAGTCCTGGATCACGAAGGTGATGTCTTGCAGGTCGAGGTGCTCGATGAAGGCGGTCAGGTTCTCGACATGGGTCTGGAGGATGTAGGGCCTGTCCTGTGGCGTCTCGCTCTTCCCGAATCCCATGTGATCTGGAACGATCACACGGTTGTTGGCGGCAAGGGGCCCAATCATGTGCCGATAGAGATATCCCCACGTTGGCTCGCCGTGCAGACAGATGATGGGTTCGCCCTCGCCTTCGTCGACGTAATGCTGGCGAAAGCCGGCTCCTTCGAAGAAGTTTGGGGCGAACGGCCAGGTGCCGTCGAAGGTCGCGCCTGCTGCGATCATGGTTGGCTGGTTCCTATCGCTTCGACTGGGCTCGGTGGTTTACGACTTGAGCTTGCCTGCGTCCTTGGCATCGCCCTTGACCTTGAAGCCGTCCTCTTCCATGGCCACTACTTTGCCTCGGTTGATGCTGACCCAGTCACGGGCCTCCATGTAAGGCTTAAAGGTCTGGCCGATCAGGCGCTCGTCTTCGTTGGTCTTTGGACGTTGGATCTCGTAGAGGTTTGGGAATTCCAGCCAACCGCACACGACGTCCCAGAGGCGCAGGGCTGCGTCTCCGGACGGTGGATCGATCAGCACCGGGCCGAAGATGGTCTGTTCCCGTCCGCCGTCGACCCCGGGGAAAAACAACGTTGGTACCCCGAATCCGTCGGCCGCTATTACCTTCTCGTGGTCGGCCTTGACTTCGTCGTTGGTCGTCTCGTCGTTGATCGCTTCGTCGACCAGGCCAGGATCGAGACCGATTTCCTCAAGCAGGAGACGAGCAACTTCGGGCTCGTGGATCTTCATCCCGTCGACATGGAGGGCTCGGCCGCTGACGGCGTACCAGTCGTCGAGATGCTTTGGATCGATGCGACCGAGTAGCGCCCCGATTCGCAGGATCGACCAGCCGAAACTCCACTCCCGTTCCCACGGATGACGCTTGCCCTCGACACGATTGACCTCCTCCAGCGAAAAGAACCTCCAGTTCACCGTCAGACCGAGCTGGTCTCGGACGTCACGCATCCAGAGTGAGGTCTGATACGCCCACGGACAGAGGACATCGAAGTGGAAGTCGACGGTGGTTGGTCGAACAGGAGTGGTCATTGCTTCACCTCGCAGGCTGAGTTGAACACATTCTGCGATTCATGATCAGCATGAACAAGTCGGCAGCCAGGTCCGACCTCTCATGGCTGCGATTGCCTGACTCCAGTGCTGAGTCGGCCGGCGATGGCGGCTGCCCCGAGCACGAGCACGATTCCGGCTAGCTGAACGAGCGCCAGGTCGCCACCGAGGAACATCCAACCGATTCCCATCGCAACCGCGAACTCGATGCTTCCGATCATCGCCGTGGCCCGCTCCCCCGAGCGAGCCGCTCCCCACGTCACCAACAATGCGGGGATGGCAAGGGTGCATGCGGTCAGCAAGGTAACCGATGTGAGGGCACCCGACGTCATCGGGAGGATTCTCCACCCTGTTGTGGCAACGGTGATCGGTAGCAGGACTGCTACGCCTCCGCATGATCCAGCGAATACCTTCGGCAATGTGGGCATTGCGGCCGCCGACCCGCTGAGCACAAGAAGATACAGACCCCAACCGAAGGGTGCTGCGAATGCCGGAGCGAGAGACGCCAACTCCGCACTCGACATCGGGATCGGCCCGACAGCCAACACGACACCAACCAAAACAGTTGCGCAGACCGTGACCTCCCAGATCTGCATCCTGCGACGCCAGACCAGCGACGAGAGCACCAGCACCATGGCCGGGTAGGTGTAGTACACGACCGTCACTGCTGCGATCGGCGATCGATTGAGCGCGACAAAGTATCCGGCGAAGCCAAGCATGCTGATTGCCCCACCTCCAGCGACGATCCACGCCTCACGGTGCCAACCAGCAAGCTTCCGAGCGAACGGCGCAAGGATGATCATCAACACGGCGACCCTCGCCAAAGACGCCGAGATCGGGGTAACACCGTGGTCGAAGGCGCGGGTGGCTAGCAAGGGACTCAAACCGAAACCAACGGCTGAGATTGCGACTGCGATCGAGCCGAGCTGCTTGGCTTTCGCCGACGTCGTTGAGCTAGCCGGAGCACCATGGCGGTCGTAGGTATCGCCGAAACCGGCGCCCGGGAGCGTATCAAGGTGGGTCGGTTGGGGCACGTTTGCAGTATCCGGCGATCGAATTGTTTCGTCCAGCGCGTCTTTATGAATCAAAAGATGCAGAATATGCATATGTCGTTGGACCGGTCGCATCTGCAACTACTGGCAGCACTTCTGGAGTTCGGCCGGCTAGGTGACGCCGCCCGATCTCTGCACCTAAGCCCGTCAGCGGCAAGCCACCGCCTCGCCGAGGCTCAACGCAGAGCTGGCACAACGCTGACCGAGACATCCGGACGAACTCTTCGGCTGACCCCTGCAGGCGAGCACCTGGCCCTCAGTGCCACCGAGATCGAGCGCAACATCACCCGCGCGCTGCTCACCACCCGATGGATCAGCGGAGGAGAGCCGAACCGGATTCGGGTCGCCGTTGGCTTCTACGACACGGCTGGATGGCTGCTCGACACCTTCGCCCCTTCCGATGGCTCCCCACGTATCGAGCTACTCCGGTTCAGCGATGCCGGGCTGCTCGATGCAGTACGCAGCGGCGACGCCGACATCGCGATTGCCCCCTGGCCCAAACGCCCGAGCGGACTCCACCACGTGTCGCTCGCACCAGATGTGCTCGTCGCCGCCGTCCCCTCAACAAGCGAACTCGCCGACGTCGATGCCGTGAAGGCGGCGGAGCTCATCAGCCACACGTTTCTGACTTCGGACTACCGCTCAGCTCGTGGCTTCGAGTTCCACGAATTCTTCCTCGCCGCCGACTCGGTGCCGACCACCGTGGTTCAGATTCAGTCACTCGAGATGTTGCTTCGCCTCGTCGGCAATGGCGACGGCGTGACCATCCAGCCTTCGCTGGTCTTGAGGTGGAATCGACCGCATCGAACCGTAGCTGTCGTGCCGCTGGCCGGACGAGCCATTTCCCTTGAGTGGACGGCGACCCATCGACAAGACGCTTCGGCTGAGGTGGTGGCGGCCGCCGAGCGGATCCGGGACGTCTTCCAAGCCGCCCTACGACGAGGCGAAGGTGTTACATCATCTAGCCAATAGACCTCAGCGGACTAGGGGGCTCCGATATGCGATGACATCGCCATCGGCCGCTGCGCCCACGCCTGTCAGTCCTTCACCTCGACGAGAACTGCGGCGCCGGTGTCGCCTGCAGCGCAACCGGTGAACAGGCCGATTCCGCCGCCACGACGACGTAGAGCATGGATCAGCTCGACGATGTCTCGCGCCCCCGTCGGCGCCTGAGGATGGCCGTATACGAGGGAGCATCCAAACGGATTCATCGCTTCCACCGGAAAGCCGGTCGTACGCGAGAAATACACGTCGTTGACCGCGAACGGATTGTGGGTCTTGATCATCGTCACCTCTTTGAGATCGATGCCCGCCATCGCGAGAGCAGCGGCCGCCGCAGGAACCGGAGCCTCCGGCATGCGTGATTGACCGACCCGAGCAAAGCCATAGCCGAGGATCTCGGCGATCCCGTCGCTGCTGATCTCCCGTGCCTGATCGACCGACGTGACGAGCATGCCAGCGGTGCCGTCAGCCGGATGGGTCTGCCCACCAAAGGTCACAACGCCATCGTCGCTTGACGGTCGAAGTGCGGCGAGGGCTTCGCGGGACGTTGGAAACACGCCGTGATCGGTGTCGACAACCAGCGGATCTTTCCGCCCACGAGGTATGACGACTGGCACCATCCATTCGGTTTGGAACGCCTGAGCGTCGCTAAGGCTGTCCTGATACTGGTCATACCTCAGCAAAGTCACATCATCGAGCTCGTCCCGTCCGATGCCGTTCTCCGCGGCAACAGCTTCGGCGGTCTCGACCATCGACGTGCCGCCCCATGGATCGCGAGCGAACGAGTCGAGGACCCAGTGCTCGATTTCCGGAGAGCCGCCTGAACCGTTCGATGTTGGATAGACGATGGTTGGTCCATTGCTTGTGCGGTCGGTGTTTACGACAAGCGTGCAACCGCCGCCACGATGGACCCTCGCCGTTGCCACGTCGAGGGTGGCGACCGTTGTAGCGCAGGCCTGGGACACGATCGGCCCCGTCACCCCGGGAGCGCCGATCTCGGCCGCCAGTGTTGTTGCTCCGTAGAACGCGTTGCGTTGCGGAATCGTCATGCCGACAACAAGACCACTTACGAGCGAGCCGTCGACCCCAGCGCGGGCGAGAGCATCGCGGGTGACCTGCGCTGCTAGGTCGATGCTGTGGACATCGGCCAGCGGTCCCTGCCATCGCACGAACGGTGACGACCAGCAGGCCGTGATCGGGATTGCGGTCGTGGTCGAGGTCGACGTTGTGGCCATCGTTGGATCCCCTCTTTCGCCGTCCGAGTCTACACCTCGACCCATTTCCCGATGATCGTCGGCATCACAACCGGCGATTCATCCCAGGAGTTGTCCCTCCCGTGGTCGAAGGTACGGCACTGATCGGGCATGCAATAGTAGAGGTCCATGATCAGCCTGAACGAGCTGTCGGTCTCCTTCGGAGGGCGCGCCGTGCTCGATCGCCTCAGCTTCGACGTTGAGCGCGGTCGGGTGACTGGCTTCCTGGGTCCGAACGGCGCCGGGAAATCGACAACGATGAGCGCAATCGTCGGGCTGGTCGCACCGTCCGGCGGACGAGCAACCATCGACGGCCAGGCCTATCGAGATATCCCCGATCCGCTCCGCCGTGTCGGGGCCCTTCTCGATGACGCGGTTCCACATGGCGATCTGACCGCTCGTCGACACCTGGCATGGCTGGCCGCCACACACCGACTGCCGAGGAGTCGGATCGAAGAGGTGCTGGCGGTCGTCAAACTGACCGCCGACGCCGATCGGCGCGTTCGAACCTACTCACTTGGAATGCGCCAGCGCCTGGGTCTGGCTTCGGCCCTACTTGGCGAACCCGACACCTTGATCCTTGACGAGCCGACCAACGGCCTAGACCCTGAGGGGATCAGATGGATCCGGGGCCTGTTGACCGAGTTGGCCGCTCAGGGCAAAACGATCTTCCTGTCGAGCCATCTTCTCAGTGAGATGACCCTGATCGCCGACCGCTTGATCATGATCGATCGGGGCCGCCTTATCGGCGACCACACCACCAGCAGCTTGTCGGAGCGATTCCCGCCCAACCGTACAAGAACTTGGGTGTCCGACCCATCTGGATTCGCCGCCCTACTAACCGCCCATCACTATCAGGTCGGCCTGGATCCCGACGACACGGTGGTGGTGACCGGCTCGACCCTGCATGAGTTGACCCGCATCGCTGAATCCGGCGGGATCGAGATTTTCGACGTGTCCTCCGAACGCCCGTCGTTGGAGGAGATTTTCTTCGAACTGGTCGAAGAGTCCCGAGAAGGGCGGTAGCGGTCACCATGCGGTTCATCCGATCCGAGTTGCTGAAACTTTGGCCGCTTCGCTCAATCAAGGCAGCGCTATTCGTTTACGTTCTGCTCAGCCTCGGCCTCGGCCTGATGTTCGGCGCCGGAGCCCGCCAGGCCCTCGATTCCAACGATCCTTTACTCCGGCCCGATTTCACCCCCGAGCTGGCAGGCCTCGAGCCGGTCGGCGTTTCCATGCTGGCCGTTGTCGTCCTCGGCGTGTTGGCCGCAACGATCGAGTACGGCTCCGGCATGCATCGGCTCTCGCTTCTGGCCCAGCCACATCGATTCCGTTTCATGGCCACCAAGGTCATCACTATCGTGCTCCTCGTGATCGCCGTCGCAACACCGACGGTCCCGCTCGCCTACGTGTTGGCCCAGTCAGCCATGGGTCCCTACGGCTCGACACTCGGGGCTGCGTCGGTCCCGCTGGCCGTGGTCGGTCCCGCTGGCGCTCACATTGATGGCTCTCGTTGCTTATGGCCTTGCTGTCATCACCCGGAGCAGCGTCGCGTCGTTGGCCATCCTGCTTCCGCTGATCTTCGCAGGCTCTCAGATCCTGAGCGCCATCGACCTCACCAGGGCTGCTGCCAGGTACCTGCCCGATCAGGCGGCGTCCCAGATCTACCGGATCGATCCCGAGCCAGGGGACCTGAGTTCGCTGGAGGGACTTCTGGTGCTTGTGATCTGGGTTGTTGGTCTCCTGCTCGCAGCCAGCGTTCTCACCGAGCGTCGCCCTGCCTGAGGAACACTCGTCAATTCGAGAGTCCAGATTTCCAGGGCGGGGGACGCGGCGCACTAGCGTTGTGGCATGGCTGCTGGCGCTCCCGGCTACCGGGCCGACCTCAACGTCATCGATTTCGATTCGCTGGCTCTCGAAGACCCCCACATTGTCCGGGACCTCCCCGCAGGCGGCAAACGACTGGTGCAGCGGCCACGAGGATATACCACGCGACTATCTGCCACGGTCTGGCCCGTCAGGCACGGAAGCTCCCCCTGGCCCCACCGGGATTCTCGCGGGGCCCGTAATAGCCGAAGGTCCAACCGGGCCGAACCGGATAGTCGATGGCCGCCACGGCCTCGGCGTAGGAGTCGGCGAGAGCCAGCAACTGGTCTTCCGCCTCGTAGTCGAAGGGATCCTGTAAGCGGGCGGCGACGGTCGAGTCGGTAGGCAGGTTCTGGACCTGCCATCGGATCGTTCGTCTAAGACCTTGCTCCGGGGCGACAAGATCGTGATAGCCCAGCTCGGCTCGAATCTTCTCGGTGTTGAGCAACCGATGGGTCGACGTGTGATTGTGGACCCAGGGCGCGGCCGGCTCGGCCTGGGGCCAAGGGACCGAAACCAGATCCCAGTGGTGCCCCAATTCGTCGGCGATGATCTGGGCGACGCCCGAGAATGTGAACTGAACGTCGTCGCCGACGTTGTAGACCTGGCCAGCGGACACATCGATTTGATCAACCGCCAACAGGACCGCGTGGGTCGCATTCTCGACGAATGAATGTGTCAGCAGCCCCAGGCCTCCGTCCGGCGCCACGATGCGAGATCGCCCGTCGAGCGCACGCTTCACCAAGGTCCACTCGCGGGGCAGGATCTGATTGGGTCCGTAGATGTAGGGGTACCGGAAGTGTGTGGCATCCGGATGAAGCGACCGAAGCACTTTCTCGGTCTCGGCGATCCGGAACGGCTTGGTGCCCGAACGCTCGTCGTCGGCGAGTGGTTGGGTCTCGGGAGTCGGGATGGGCATACCTTCGGGGAACTCGGTCGCCGACTCGCCGAAACCCCGGTACACCGGCATACCGCCAATCGAGAACAGCCTCGGGGTGCGGCCGACCAACACCTCGGCTATCGATCGGAGCCGGCCGTACATGGCGAACACGACATCGAAGTTTCGTCCTTCGATCGAGGCCCGGAAAGCCTCACCGTCGAAGGGGTCGGTGTGAATGTGTTCGAGGTGGGCGGGAATCGTGTCGACCTCGTGGTTGCCGGTGTGGAGGATGGTGACCGTATGTCCACGGTCGACCAGACCGTTGACGATGTGTGGTCCGGTAGGTCCTGTGCCTCCGATGACGAGTATGTCCACGCCCAATCATGGATCATCAGAGGTTGGATCGCCGACTTCGGCCACCGAAGCCCACATACGGTTGGTGTCTTTAGCCGACCGATGGGTTGATCGGGCTGCTCGCGATCACCTTGGCTTCGGCCAATTCGATCAGCTCGTCAGCGCTGAGACCGAGCTCGGCCAGCAGTTCATCGTTGTGCTCACCAAAGAACGGGGCCCTCCGCATCGACGGCTCCGGGGTCTCGATGAGCCGCCAAGTAGGTCCGGTTTGGCGATAGGGCCGCATCTTCGGGTTGGGTATCACCCGATAGAAACCTCTGCTCACAAGCTGCGGATCGTCGTGAATGGCGAGCGTGTCCAAGACAATGCCTGCGGGGACTCCTGCCTGCTGAAGTCGACGCTGAATCTCAACTCCGACCTGCTGTGAGGTCCAGGTGGTGATGGCTTCGTCGAGCGCATCGTGCTCGCGCCGTCGTTGTTCGGCCGACCAGCCAAACAGATCGGGCCGCTCCATCAGTTCACACAGTGCCTGCCATTCGTGGTCGGATCGGACCGACACCACGACCCACTGGTCGTCGCCAGCCGACGGGTAGCAGCCTTGTGGGACATGCCTGGGGTGGCGATTCCCCCAATGGTGGGGTTCTTCGCCTCGCAGCGATGCAGCTACGAAGGCCGGGCCAGCCATCGAAGACGCCGTTTCTCGTTGTGCCAAGTCGATATGGCGACCGCCACCTGTTTCGTCGCACTGCTGCAATGCCAGCACGACCGCGGCCACTGCATACAGCCCGCCGACTGGATCGCCGTAGGAAATGCCCGTCTTGTACGGAACCTCGTCGTCCCCGTAACCGGTCAGTGACATCAGGCCAGACATCATCTCGATGATCGGCCCGAAGCCGACGTGTTTTCGCAACGGTCCGGTCTTGCCGAAGCCGGCCATCGAGACGAGCACGATCTCGTCGTTGGCGGCTCGAAGGTTCTCGTACCCGAGGCCAAGATTGTCGAGCACGTCGGCTCGATAGTTCTCGATAACAACGTCGGCGTCGGCCACGTATCGGAGCAGAAGCTCACGTCCGCGGGTTTGCGCCAGGTCGAGTGTCAACGACCGCTTCGAGTGGTTGTACTCATTGAAATAGTACGAGCTGTTCCACGGATCCTCGATCGAAGGATCCTGAGGAACAAGAGTTCTGATATTGTCCCAGGCGCTTGGCGACTCGATCTTGATCACGTCGGCACCGAGCTCGGCCAGCAGCTTGGTGGCGTACGGCCCCGCCCAGAACGCAGTGAGATCAATCACCCGCAAGCCCTCGAGTGGGGCTGCTGGGGTTGAAGCTCGGCTTGGCCCGCGCCTTGGTTCGGGGCGAGGTCGGGGTGACCACGTACCACCTTTAGCGTGCTCGCTTGCGGCGTGCAGCCGATCCGGAGCTTTCCAGGCCAGGCCAGGGAAGGGACGACCTGGCATTCGCACCCGCCCCTCCCCCACCGACACCTCATCGAAGAACCCGCGTAGCGCATAGGTCTCGTCGTCGAGGAGTTCAAGGGGGGTCCGTACAGCGCCAAAGGGCACTCGGGTCTTCGGCCCGAGCTCGATCAGCTCGTCTTTGCTGTGCGACGCCATGAAGCTCATCACGTGGGCCAGCACTTCATCGTCGTGCTCGGCTCGAACAAGCGGCTCGGCGAATCGCGGCTCGGACGCAACGTCGTCTCCCAAGAGCGCGAACAGCGCCGGAATCTGACGCTCCAGACAACACACGCCGGCGAAACCATCGGTGCAGCGGTAAACACCCCAGGTCGATCGCACGCTGTTGCCCGACCGCGTGGTCGGCGTCTGCGTTTCGTATTCGCTCATCGCTCCGTACAGCTCTTGCATCGAGGCCGAGCACTCCTGCATCGAAAGGTCGATCCAGTCGCCAAGACCGTGACGTCGCTGACCAAAAACCACGGCAACGGTCGCCGCGAATGCATGAAGGCCAGCCAGAAAGAACGCTTGATCGCCCCCGGTCACAAGGGGTACGCGGTGAGCATCGCCGGTCAGCGTCATCAGGCCGCCGACAGCGAACTGGACGGCGTTGGTCGTCTGCCATTGGGCGTGGGGCCCGTCCTGACCGAAGGGTGAGATAGAGGTGAGGATGAGTTCGGGCCGGTCGGCACGAAGAGCTACTGGATCGAGCCCCTGGGATGCGAGCCAGCCGGGCTGCTGATCCTCGATGACAACGTCGGCTCCCATGACCAGCGCCGCCAGGTCAGCACCATCGGAACGCACTCGGCGGCTACCGGCGACGAGAAAGATCTCGTCTTCTGCCGTCAAGGTCTGGCCAGGCAGTTCGAAGCGGAGTGTCTCCGCACCAAATCCCCGAAGCAGCCGGGCACACGCCCCAGCGGCAACGCCGCCCCCGATCTCGAGTACCCGCAGATTCGCCAGTGGTCCGTGTTCGCTCACGGCCTAATACTCCCGCCACCAAGTGCCACGCCGCCAACTACAACCCGATGGTCCGCCACTCGGCCGACATGAGCGGCGCCATCGGCGGCTGAGGCGCGTCCGCCGACCGATCTAAACTCGACCAGCGACGTGCCGACGGCTCCTCCGTACCTCTCTCTGTTCGCTTCCGGCCTCACTTCTTTGGCGGAGGCTCCCGCTTTGTCTGGGCCCGCGCTTGTTGCGTTGGTGTCGTTGGGGCTTCTTCCGGCCGCCTCGCTGCCCTCCTGGCGCCTCCGGCGGCCGCGGCCAAACTCGCAAGGACGACACGCCATCGTCAAGCGCGGCCAGCACCAGCCTGGCCTTCGGTGGCCTCCTGATCGCGGCGTTGCGTTCGGTCTTCCTGGCATTGGCCCGAACGGACCGCAGGCGAGCTCTGGCGAAGGTCGAGAATCGACAGTACTAACCACTCAACCGGACGACTGAATCGTTTTTTAACAGACTGCTCCCATGACCAAAGCAACGGCTGCCGTGCTCCAAGAAGTCGGGGACAACTTGACGATCGAAGAAATCCAAATCGACAACCCGATGCCGAACGAGGTGCTCGTCCGCACCGCTGCGTGCGGTGTCTGTCACAGCGACCTGCACTTCATGCAGGGCTCCATCGGCGGACCAACCCCAACCGTCCCCGGTCACGAACCGGCAGGAATCGTCGAGGCCGTCGGTTCAGACGTGCGGTCGGTAAAGGTCGGTGACCATGTCATTGCCTGCACTTCGATGTTCTGCGGCAGTTGCAAGCAATGCATGTTGGGTCGCACGCACCTCTGTTCCAATCGTCGGTACTGCATGCGCCCGAAGGGTGCTCCACCCCGACTGTCTCTCGATGGCGTCGCCCTGCAGCAGTTCGCCGATCTCTCGGGTTTCAGCGAGATGATGCTTTTGCACGAACGCGCCGTCGTGAAGATTGACGACGACATTCCGCTCGACCGAGCGGCTCTCGTCGGCTGTGCGGTCACCACTGGTGTTGGAGCAGCCCTCAACACCGCTCAGGTCACACCCGGTTCCTCGGTTGCCGTCTTCGGCTGCGGCGGCGTCGGAGCCTCGGTGATCCAGGGGGCCAGACTGGCGGGGGCCCGCCAGATAATCGCCATCGACCTTTTGGAGCACAAGCTGGAGAGCGCCCGCCACTTCGGGGCCACCCACACCATTCTTCCTGGAGAAGAGTCGGTAGTCCGCCAGATCAAGTCGCTCAGCAGCGGCGGTGTCGACTTCGCCTTCGATGCGGTTGGCAATGTCGATTTGGCGGCGGACTGCTTCTACGCCCTGGCACCCCGCGGCAAGGCGGTGATCGTCGGGGCGATTCCCCAGGGCCAGAAGCTGACACTTGAGCCAGGTCATCTCTATGTCGAGAAGATCCTGACCGGCTCGATCATGGGCTCGAACCGCTTCCACATCGACGCTCCGCATTATCTGGAGCTCTATCGTCAGGGCCGACTCGACCTCGATGCCATGATCGATGTTCGGCGTCCGCTTACCGAGATCGACGCCGCGCTGGCCGATCTTGAGGCAGGCGCGGTCACGCGCTCGGTCATCATGTTCGACTGACCCACCGCAGCGATCAATTGACCCGGGCGATGAACCTTTCCAGGGCCTCGATGTGCTGTGCGGGGGTCGACAGATTGGGGGCCGGTGTCCCGGCCCATTCCGACGTCGTGCTCATCGTGTTGAGACAAAGGTGGCTGATCTCGGCCTCCCGAGCTTCTGAAACCAACGACTCCCACTTTTTAGGGCTTAGGCCGTAGGACACATTCAGCTCGATCGGAAACGTTGACGGATCGCGCTCGGCATCAGCAACCGCTTCGCGCAGTTTGTTTGCATTTTCGATGGTTTTCATGCCTGCGCTGGCGAAGGTGAATCCGTCACCGACTTGTGCTGCCCGCCGCATGGCTATCTTCGAGAAACCTCCGAACCAGATCGGAATCGACCGGGCCGGTCGAGGCAGAATGCCTGCTCGGTCGATGCGATGGAAGTCGCTGGTGTGGTCGATGACCTCATTGCTCCAAAGCTTTCGAAGCAACTCGATCTGATCGTCGAGGATCTTGCCCCGGTCGGCCCATTCGACGCCAAGCGATTCGTATTCGACGTGATTCCATCCCGTACCGACACCGAGTCGCAGGCGGCCAGCCGACAGCACATCGACCTCGGCCGCTTGCTTCGCGACCAGGGCCGTCTGGCGCTGGGGCAAGATAATGACCGCCGTCTCGAACTCGATGTTCGTCGTCACTCCGGCCAGAAAGCCGAAGACGACGAAGGGTTCATGGAACGGGTCGCGCTCGGTGTATGGACCCCACAGTTTGGGATCTCGCCCCTCATGTTCGGCACCAAGAACATGGTCGTACGCGACGATGTGGGAATATCCCAATGACTCGGCGGCTTGGGCCCAGTCGCGGATGGCAATGGGATCGCTTCCGATCTCACATGTTGGCAGCACTGCTCCGAATTTCATCCGAACACCGTGCCATATCTCAGGTGCGGCTGTCGCTCACTACTGACTCGTGTGCGTCACTGACTCGTGTGCGTCACTGACTCGTGTGCGTCACTGACTCGTGTGCGTCACTGACTCATGTGCGTCACTGACTCATGTGCGTCACTGACTCATGTGCGTCACTGACTCATGTGGTAGCCGCCGTTCGGAGAGATTACCTGGCCGGTCATGAAGTTCGCCTCGTCGGACGCGAGGTACACGGCTGCCCAGGCGATGTCGTCGGGTTCGCCAAAGCGTTGCATCGGTGTAATGCCCTCGATGAGGGCCCGGGTGTCGCCTATCGGGGCCGTCATCGGCGTGTCGATGAAACCGGGGGCGATGGCATTCACCCTGATTCCGCGAGCGACGACCTCACGAGCCAGCGATCGGCTGAACCCCATGATTCCAGCCTTGGCCGCGCAGTAGTGGGGCGAGCCCCCGCCACCAGCAGTACCCATGATCGAACCCATGGAGATGATCGAGCCCGACATTTGGGGCGACATGATCTTGAGCGCCTCGCGGGTGCAGTAGAACGTGCCGTCCAGGTGAATGGCCAGCATTCGCTGCCACCGCTCGTCTGGCATGTGCATAGTGACATCGACAAAGGTCTCGATCGGACCACCGGCCTGATTCTCAGCTATCTGCTGAAACGTCTGGCGTTCAAGCTCAGCTCGTTCTTCCTCGGGCATGTCGAGGCCGATACCCGCATTGTTGACCAGAATGTCGAGGCGGCCGAAACGCTCAGCCGCCGACTTGAATCCAGCCTCGACCGCGGCCGAGTCCGACACGTCGAACCCGACCCCCATCGAATCGCCCCCGAGCTCCGCAGCCATCCTTTCGGCGTCAGCAGCACGCAGATCGTTGACGATGACGGTCGCGCCCTCCTCGGTGAACCGACGTCCGATTTGAGCACCGAGCCCAGACGCTCCCCCGGTTATCAGTGCGATCTTTCCCTGCAAACGGTTCATGTCAAAACTCCTGAAGCTAGTGGTCTAACCATCGGTTCTAGCTGGTGGAAGGCATTGGCGCCCGGCCAATGCCCGGTCGGTCATCTCCTGCCGGGGTGCCTGCGGGAGTAGGCGGTTGGCTGGCGCAGGACTTGCGACACTCCAGGGCACGCGCTGTGTCAAGATCTCTCGATGAGCACACGACACGTCCCGATCCTCGACTCCCTCGAGCTGACCGTGGTTGTAGACAACGAGACCGACACGCTCTCAAGCATCGATCCCGGCGTGGACCAGATCCCCGAGATCGCCTCGCTGCTCAAACGTTTACCCCCGAGCCGAGAGCACAACGGGCACCCCGGCGTCAGCGTGTTCGACCATCTCTGTGTTGCCTGCCATGGCCTCTCGGTTCTCGTCCGCGGCACGGTTGGCGACGAGACCCGCACAGCCCTCTTCGACGTCGGACCCTATGGCAACGTCTGGCTCGACAACGTCGAACGGCTCGACATCGACCTAACCGAGATCGAATGGATCTTCCTCTCGCACTGGCACGCCGATCACTCCGCAGGTTTCCCTACCGCAGTCGCTGCCATCGCCGAGGCCAGGTCGACCGCAGGTCTCGCTCCCCCGGTCGTCGACCTCCATCCCGACCGGCCAGACCAACGCGGCATAGAGCTGCCAACCGGAGCATTCGCGCTCCTGCCTCCCGAGCCAACGATCGAGGAGCTGGAGCGCGCCGGGGGGCAGATCGTGTTCAACGACGAACCTCACGGAGTGGCCGGGCTGTTCGTTGGCAGCGGCGAGATCGATCGGGTCACCGCCTACGAGACCGGGCTCGCTGGTCACCACACCTGGCGAGGTGATGTAGGAGAAGCCGACCCACTCATCATGGACGAACGATTTCTTGCCGCGCAGGTGCGGGGACGAGGTGTGTCCGTTCTTTCAGCGTGCTCCCATGCTGGGGTCGTCAATGCCTGCCTCGGAGCAAAGGCCCTCTTCCCCGACACTCCAATCGACGCAGTACTCGGCGGCTATCACTTGGCCGGTGGCCTCATGGAGGCTCGGATTCTCGACACCGTGCGGGATCTCGCCGACCTCGTCAACCCAAAACTGGTGGCGCCGGGCCACTGCACCGGTTGGCGGGCCAAGGCGGCGCTTGCCGAAGCGTTTTCGCCAGGACGATACGGCCCAAGTGTCGTCGGCTCGCGCTACAAACTCACGGCCCGGAGCTGAGCTGCATCGAGTTGAGGAATCGCTCGATCTGAGCACCGGCTCGGCTTGGCGCCACAGAATCCCGTCGAAACATATGAACGGCTTCGGGCGACGGTGTCCACAACATCGCAATCTCGCCGAAGCGAGATGACACCGGCGTCAGCCAGCGCGACCGGTTTGATGGGCCCAGATGGCGATCTCCACCCGGTTCCGGGCGCCGATCTTGTTCATCAGGTGAGTGACATGAGTCTTTACGGTGGTGACGCTGATGGACAGGGTCTCGCCGATCTCCGCGTTGGTCAACCCCTGGGCCAAGGCAACGAGCACCTCCTCCTCACGTTTGGTCGGCTGGTCGATAATCGGTTGCCGAGAGCCGACCGTATTCCGGCGGGCGAACGTTGAAAGCAGGCGCGCGGTGATCGCCGGTGAGATCAGCGCGTCACCGTCGGCCGCGGCTCTGATCGCGTGGATGAGCAGGTCTGGCTCGCAGTCCTTCAGCAGGAAGCCTCGCGCCCCGGCCTCGAGTGCACCGTAGATATGCTCGTCGAGATCAAAAGTGGTCACTACGACCACAGCGAGAGGATCGGGCACCTCAGGGCCAGCGAGCACCCGAGTGGCCTCGATGCCGTCGAGTTCTGGCATCCGGATATCCATCAGGCAGACATCGGGCCGATGCCAGCGAGCCAGCTCCACGGCCTCCCGCCCGTTGGCCGCCTCGGCGACGACCTCAATGTCGCTCGCGAGTCCATCGAGCATCATCCGGAACCCGGTGCGTACCAGTTGTTGGTCGTCGGCGATAAGAATCCGGATCGTCACCGGCGAGCCCCCACACCGCAGTCAGCGGAGAACCGAGGGATGACGACGTTGATCTCCCAGCCTCGCTCGGCGCTGGGGCCGACACGGATCTCTCCGTCGAGTAATTGCACGCGTTCACGCATGCCGGCAACACCGAAGCCGGCAACACCGATGCGGTCGCGACGTTCGCCATCATCGATTACCTGCAGACGGACCTCGTTCTCGGTGGCTTCGACGGTCACCCACACCTGCGTCGCGTTGCGGGCATGACGCCGTGTGTTGGTCACGCCCTCCTGGGCGACTCGGAACAAACTCGCGGCCAGGTGGGGGGCCAGCCCATCGAGCTCACCGCGCAGCGCCACGGTAATGCGGGGGGTGCCTGATGGCTCTGCAAGATCGTCGATGGCCTCGACACCCGCCGTCGGACTCACCTCGGTTGTCGCTTCGTCTTCTCGGAGTGCCCGAACCACCTGACGCATCTCGCCGAGGGTCTGGGTGGCCGAATCGACAATCGCACCGAGTGCGGTCGCGGAGAGCTCCGGATTCACGTAAATCTGGGCCTGCGCGGCCCTGGCCTGCACCACGATGGCGGTGACATGATGCGCCACGGTGTCGTGGAGATCTCGGGCCAACGCCTCCCGTTCCTCGTTTCGAACATCGGCCAGCCGTCGGGTCACCAGGCTCGCTCGGAATCGGACGGCCGCACCGAGCGCCGCGGGGAACAGCCAAAACAGCGTGTCCGCCGCGACGGGGGCAGGTTGGTCGCGTCGTTGGTCGCTTCGGACACGATATGGGCAACGATGGCGACGATGAGGCCTGCGGTAACTTCTCGCCCAGACCCCCAGCGGCCGAGCGAATAGCAAAGGACCAGACCCGTTACGAGGGTTCCGAGCACGATGATCGATCCGTCGACCACGGCGTAGCTCACCACATCTGCTGCAGCCTGCGCCGAGAACGCTCCCATCACCGCCAGCAACGGATGCGATCGCCGCCAGAGCAGGCTGGTTGCCAGTAGCACGCCAAAGGCAGCCGCGAAGGGGCGCCAAACCACATCGGGCTCAAACGTCACACCGACACCCACGAGGGCAACCACTGCAGCGAAAACAGCAACATCGGCCCGGCCGGTCGGCGGTGCGCCGGGAGCCCGAGGCTCGACGAGGGCGGCGCTGACAGGTTGGCGCATGTGCAAAGGGTAGTTGGGGCTGCCGAACTTTGAATCGTACGAAAGGATGACGCGGAGCCGTACCTTTGGTCGCCGAATTCAGGCCCTTCGTACGACGACGCTGACGTGGCCGACAGTCACGCTGGTCCCATGCAACGACGTATCCTTATTGGCTCATTCGTCCTGTTTGCGCTGCTCGGCGCCTCGTGCACCTCGAGCTCAACGCCGGCGCCAACGGCCGCCGCCAGGAGCGCCGAACCCAGTACGACCCCCACCTCGATCCAGCAACTGCAGGTTGGCGCGGCATCGGTGGTGATCACTCCAGAGGGTTGGGAGCCGTTCGATGATGAGAACGGGAACAACCGGTTTGACGACGGCGAGCCCTTCGACGACCACGATGGGGACGGGCTGCTGACGAGCATGTTGATAGCGGGTGACGCCGTGCCCGACGGTCGACGGGTGATCAATGAGGTCCTCGATGACCTGTTCGTTACGGCCGTCGTGATCGACGACGGCCAGCACCGCGTGGCCATCGCGGGGATGGACATCACCACAATGGCGCGCGGATTCACCGACCGTGTCCGCACGGGGCTGGCCGAAAGCGGCTCCGACATCGACGACGTGCTGCTTGTCGCCTCCCACAGCCATGAGGCGTTCGAACCGACAGGGTTTGTGGAGAGCTTCTCGCCCAGTTTCGAGGAGGGCTACTGGGACACCGTTGTTGGGCGCACCGTTCAGGCGATCGTCGACGCCGCAACACAGATGCAACCCGCCGTCCTTCGAGTGACAGCGACGGCTGCGTCGCTAGAAGCCGGTGAGGCAATTCAGGCCGATGTTCGCGCTCCGAATATCGTGGACAATGCCATAACCACGCTTCAGTTCAGCCATGTAAACGGTGCCGTCATCGCCACCCTCGTGCACTTCGGCAGCCACCCCGAGATGCTCCAGAACGACGATGTGGTAACCAGCGACTATCCAGGTCAAGTGCGCCGCCGGCTTGATGCTCACTACGCGGGGTCGACCACGGTGTGGCTGACGGGAGCCCTGGGCTCGCAGGTCACATCGGAGGATGCGTCGTTCAGCTACGACGGCGTGGACTACCCCGATGCCGACCCTGACCCCTGGACCGGCGGTTCCGCCGCCAAGGCGGAGGCCGTTGGCAACGTCATTGCCGACTTGGTCATCAATGCCCTAGATGCGCCGCTGACATCTCGACAGGATTGCGGTTTCGACACCGTCGCCCGAACCGACATCTTGGTGCCCGTCGAGAACAAGCTGGACCTTGAGGGAGCCGAGGGCGCCACCGCGGCGGACATCCCGGTGGCGTTGTTCCACGGTGACGGTTCGCTCATGACCGGAACGATCGACATCGACGACGTTCATTTGCTAAGCGAGGTCGGCTTAGTCGAATTCTGCGATGTCGCCATCGTGTCCACTCCCTTCGAGGTCGCGCCCGAGCTTTGGCTGGGTTGCTACGACGGCTCTTGTGTGGCTCCGAACCAACCCTTCATGGACCCGTCCAACCCCACCGCCGAGTTCATCGACTTCCCCACCGGTCCGTTTCTGGTCGACCACCTGGACGTGGAGTTCGCGATGGTCACCAGCCTGACCAACGATGGCCTCGGGTATGCGGTCGCCCCTTCGGCGTTTGCGCTTCACCCATCCGCTCCTTGGCGTGCGATCTGGACCGAGCACCATTACGACGAGTTCTCTTCGCTGACCGCTCGCGCCAGTGCGGTTCTCGACGACGCCGTCAGAGAGCTGACCGGAGTCCCCCACGTGCCGGTGCCCCCATCGGTCTTCGTCGCCGCCGAACAACTGGACCGGTACGCAGGCCCGTGGGGGTCGCGCCTCACGCTCCGACGAGAGGCTGACCTCCTCATCGCAGATGTGGCCCGCTTTGGCACCTCGGTCGAGCTGATCGCCCGCAGCGAAACCTCGTTCTTCGACCCGGAGTTTGGCCTCACCATCGACTTCGACTTGGACGAGAGTGGGCGACCGATCGGGGCCACATACTGGTCCCCGGGCGAAGGGACCGTCACCATCGATCCCGGCACTGCGGTGGCCCCACCACGAGAAGTTGTGGACATCAACGTTGGCGGTCTTGCCTTGGCCGCCACGCTGCCTGCCGGCTTTGAACTCGTCGAGGAAGGGGTGTGGTCCAACGGCTCCAGCTATTTCTTCCTCGTCCAGGTTCCTGCCGCCGAGGCGGCTGCATCGCTACCGCCCAACCTCGAAACCATGGATGTCCGTCGAGGCGGCATCGACTGGACGGTGGCTGACACGGAGCTGGACGACGGCCCGGCGGCCTTGGCGGTACATACCGACGCAGACCTCACAACCATCCTCGGCGTGGCTGCCCCCGGTGCGACCGCAGCAACCGCCCGCGCCGTCCTCGAGACCGCGTTGACCACGATCGTTCCGGGGTGATCAGCAGCCGAGCCGCGCCGCTCGGATGCAGCTCTCCCGCGATGGCGGAGTTGTGCAGAGCTGACGACCTTCTGAGACACTTGGACCATGACCGAGCAGGGGGATGGCGTCGAGGATTGGTCGACCGATTGGGATCATCACGATCCGGCATGGGTCGAGAATCCCTATCGGATCTGGGACCAGTTGCGGAGCGACTGTCCCGTCGCCCACACCAGTCGGTACAACGAGGGGACCTGGTTACCGCTGCGGTTCGACGATCTGTCGCAGATCGCCCACGACACCGACTCCTTCTCCAACCAGCATGATGGACTGACCCTTGGCGGGACGGTGGATCGGGTCCGGTTCCCGCCGATCCACAACGACCCACCAGATCACCAGCCACTTCGTCGGGCAGTCCTGCCATTCTTCGCCCCCAAACGGATTGAAGCCTGGGAGCCGGTCCTGACCAGACATTGCGAAGAGCTGATGGCCGACATCGTTGCTCGAGGGGAGGGCGATGCCGCTCTCGACTACGCCCAGCACATCCCGGTGACCACCATTGCGGCCATTCTCGGCGTCAACCCCGAAGACGGAGATCAGTTCCGCTCGTGGATCGTTGACTTCATCGAGATCGGAGTTCGCGACCCTGACGTGCGCACCAAAGTCACCGGGGAACTGGTGGCCTACATGCGCCGAGCCATGGAGCGCCGTCGTGCCGACCCATCCGACGATCTGATCAGCCACCTCCTCCAGAGCGAGATCGATGGCGAACCCCTCGACGATGACACCATCGAGCGAATGCTGATACTGCAGCTGGTCGCAGGGATCGACACAACATGGAGTTCGATCGGTGCGGCGCTATGGCACCTCGCAACACATGACGATGACCGCAGCCGCCTGGTGGCCGACCCTGCTCTCATTCCCACCGCAGTTGAGGAGTTCCTGCGAGCCTACGCCCCGGTGAATGTCGTCCGTCGGGTTGCGCAGGATGCAACCGTTCGCGGCGTTGAGATGCACACCGGCGACAGCGTTCTAATGACGTTCCCCATCGCCTGTCGCGATCCAGAGATGTTCGAACAGCCAAACGAGGTCATCATCGATCGACAGCGCAACCGCCATCCAGCCTTCGGTCTTGGCATTCACCGCTGCCTGGGCTCAAATCTTGCCAGACTCGAAATGAATGTGGCCGTCGCCACCTGGCTCCGAGCGGCCCCTGAGTTCGGGTTGGCAAAGGGCGCCGAGGTCAGGTGGTCAGAAGGACAGATCCGCGGGCCGCGCACGATCCCCGTCGTCGTCTTGGGCGGCTAGGTGAACGAGTCGAATCACTCCACGATCTACTCGTCGAAGCCGACGTAACTCACGACATCTTCGTTGCCTGCCCGCCGCGACACGACGTCGTTGGCGACGAAGTCAGGATCCGGCCAGCCCATGGCAACGCAGGTCATGATCACCTCATCTTCAGGGATGTTTGCATGTTCACGGACGACCGACGATTGCATGATCCCCTGTCCGTTGATCACACAACCCAGACCTTTCGAGGTCGCGGCCAACACCAGCCCATAGGTTGCAGCCCCACAGTCAAAATGACCAACCGTGTCATCAGCGAGTTCGGCATCGATCGTCACGACGACCGAGACAGGGGCGTCGAACTGACGGAATCCACGCATGACCCAGTCCTGCCGCCGCTCCTTGTCGTCGCGTTCGATCCCCATTGCTTCGAATAGTTGGATGGCGATCTCAACCTGGCGGTCACGGTGTATCCCCTGGTAGCCGTGGCCGCTCATCTTGATCTCTCGATCCACTGCCGCTCCGGCCAACATCAGCTCCGTGTTGCCTTCGCGAATCAGCTCGAGCGGGGCACCGGTAATGGCGTGGAAGTTCCAGGGTTGTGTATTCATCGACGAAGGCGCCCGCTTTGCGATCTCGATGATCTCAGCCATCAACTCCTTCGATACCGGGTCTCGCCGATACCCACGGGTACTGCGTCTTGTCGCGACCAAGTCTTCAAAGTTCATCAAGTAGACCTCTCTCCACTGGAGTTGCGGCGAGCCGCGCTATTTGCGGCCGGCAAAGATAACTGCACCAACGTCGCCGGTTCGCTCGACATGAAGCGTTCCCGCAGGTACCTCACAGACCTCTCCGGGTCCAAAAACGGTTTGGCCGACTTCGTAGCCGATGGTGAACTCGCCCTCGGAGACCATCACCGCGGCCGAAAAGTCGTGAGTGTGTAGAACACCGTCGGCGCCTGGCCCGTAGTCGACGCGCTTCGCCTCGCTGTAGCCGTTCTCTGCAAGGTACGCATCGAACTCTTTACTCGTCACCGGACGGACCCCTTCGTAAGCATGTCCCTACCGCTACAAGTTAGTCCTCATCGTGGCCATCGTCTCATTTGTTGAATGACCCATCCAGTAAGGCGCACAGACCCCAACAGCCCTTTATAGCGCGATGCCGTTGCGGTCGACCTCGGCCTCTCGCTTATCGATCCGGTGGGTGCTGCAGACCCGATGCTTGATTCTCCACCCGTCCGGGGTGCGAACAAGCTGGTCGTAGTAGCTGGCGGTACCGGCTCGGCCCTTACCGAGAAGGGCAACGATCCTCGACCTCAGCTGAGCGCCATCAGCATTGGCGTCGGCATAAATGTTGGTCATCATGTGGGTCTTGGGATGTGCTGCCTCTGATTCCATGAACGACTTGATGTCGTCGAGCCCAGTGCACACCCGAGAACCGACGCCGGTGAGATCGAAGACGGCATCCTGGGTGAAGACACGATCGAGGCCATCCCAGTTGCGGTCATCGATGGCATCGCCGTATCGACCGGGAAGTTCGTGAATCTCCACTCGGTCAGCAACCGACAATTCCTGATGTGATGACATAACACGACCTCCGAAGTTCCCGGGTTGCACCCTGCATCCCCAAATGCGAACAGTAATCGTTGCTGCCGCGGTCAGCCCCAGCCGAGTGCCCTCGTGGCCGCATTCGCTGCTGCTGCCAACGACGGAGCATCGACGACCAATGATCCCGCCGTTGTGAACCGAACACCTGGGTGCCGACGACGGCCGAAACCACGGCCCGGGGCAGAAGCGTGAGCAATCGGTTCCAGAACGGCGAGTCTCCGATAAGCCCGGAGGCCGAACCCGCCGAACATTCCTGATCGATAGCATTGGCGACCGCTACCTCGGACGCGTATTGGGGGTCTGACGAGGTTTCGTGCAGGATCCTGAACGCGAAGCATGATCTCCGGGTCGATCAGCCTTGGGCCGGATTGCCGCCCAGGTCCTCGACGAACTGGATCGAGCCGGCGCCGATTGACTGACCGCTCTGGCGGTCATCTACGCACTCAGCGTCGGCGTCGCAGCATTGGCGTGGCACGAACGCCGGCGAGACCGCGGCCTGGCGGCTCCACCAACGCCCGTACGGCAGTGGCTCATGATCGTCGCCGCCACGACGGTCGCCTTCTTCCTCGCTGCTCTGACCGGCCTGATCGACACCGCCGGCGTCGACGTTGGCCCGCAGGTCGCGGACCCGGACCGCACTGCCGTCGGCGTGCTGAGCGTCGTCGCCGGCGGTGTCGATCGTTCCCTTGGTCGAAGAGATCGTCTTCCGGGGAGTGATCTACCAGGCCTTCCGTCGTCTTGGCATCCCTGAAGGCTCCCACCGATGGCCTGAGGGTGGCCCTCCACGTACTCGTTCGGAGCAGCGGTGGCGCGAGCCCCGTTGGCCTGAGTTCTTGACAGACTATGTGACGATGAGCGACGAGGAAGCTGGGATTCACGGGCACGGGTTGGAGGGCAGTTGGGGGGTCTGGCTCGGTGTGCCGGCACTCCGAGTAATCCTCGGCGCCGTAGCCGTACTGGCGCTGTTGACGCTGGCCGGGTTGGCCATCTTGTGGCCCGACGGTGCGGGCCGATCGGCCGCCATCGAGGAGGCGTCGCAGCTCGGTTTGACGACCGAGCAGTACGACGCGACGGTCGAGTCGGTGATCGAAGCCCAGTGCAGCTACTCGAGCGCGGACAACCCGCAGGACTGCATCAGCTTCGCTTTCATCGTTCACGAAGGCCCAGACGCTGGAGCGCTAGTCGTGCTCCCCGAATACAACCTGTCTGCTTTCGCTCCTGCTCCGCCGATTTCGATCGGAGACGCCGTCGTCTTGGGCTATGAGCCGAGCACGGCGTTCTATTTCTATGCCGATCGCGACCGGGGAAACACGCTCTTGTGGCTCACCGTCTGCTTCGTGGCAGTGGTGGTCACCCTTGGCCGCTGGCGGGGTCTGTCGGCTTTGGCCGCAATGGCCCTCACGGTGGTCGTGCTGGTGTGGTTCGTCGCACCATCGGTCCTGGACGGCAATGATCCGGTTTCGGTTTCGGTCGTCGCTGCGTCAATCATCGCCTTCGTCGGTCTCTATGTCACGCACGGGTTCACCCCGACAACCACAGTCGCCTTGGCAGGAACATTGGCTTCACTGCTGCTGACCTTGGTGATCTCGGCGGTGTTCTTCGATCTTGCGAACTTCAGCGGCCTCGCTACCGAAGAGGGGCTTACCCTGCCGCTGGTGGCCGACATCAACCTGTCTTCGTTGCTGCTCGGTGGCGCCGTGATCGGTACGTTGGGCGCTCTCGATGACGTGACCGTCACCCAAGTGGCAACCGTGGCCGAACTCCACCATCGCAACTCAAGACTCACTGTAGCCGAGTTGATCACCTCGGGAATCCGGGTCGGCCGCGAACACATTGCCTCCACCGTGAACACCCTCTTGCTGGCCTACGCAGGGGCGAGCATGCCCCTGCTGCTCGTGTTTGCCGCCTCAGACCAGCCCCTCGGCGTTGTTGCCAACTCCGAGATCGTGGCAGTCGAGATCGTTCGAACGCTGTGCGGCTCAATCGGGCTCGTGGCCGCGGTACCGATTACGACCATCATGGCCGCGGTCCTCGTCGGGACTACAACCGATGGCCACAACCCCGAAACCACGTCGACGGACGACACCCCACAGGATTCGCCGCTTGGCTGGGAAGACTTCGGCCCGGTCGACGATCTGTAGCTTCAGGCTGACTGGCTGGGTAGTCGCAACGGTCGTCGACCACCCGGGCACTTGCCGATCGCCGAGAAATCCCGTCACGGTGGGCGGTCGTGTCACAAACGGTCCTTTTTGACACTGTGCGGGGAATCGGTCGTTGAAGGCCGAAACAGCGTGTCAAAACCCATGTTCGAAATCAAAGTGTCAATAATCGGATACAGGACCGTTTTAATACTCTGCGTGTGTGGGTCACCTTCTGGGGTATGCGAGAGTCTCTACCCAAGACCAGACAACCGAGCTGCAGCACGATGCGCTTGAGGCCGCTGGCTGCCAGCGGGTGTTCACCGACACGGCGTCGGGGCCGCCGACGAGCGGGCCGAGTTGGCGAAGCTCTTCGACCACGTCCGCCCGGGCGATACGGTGGTGGTCTGGCGTTTGGATCGGCTGGGGCGGTCGCTCCGGCATCTGATCGACACCGTGAACGCGTTGGCTGACCGAAAGGTCGGCTTCCGGAGCTTGACCGAGAACATCGACACGACCACCTCCGGCGGCAAGCTCGTATTCCACATCTTCGGGGTGTTGGCCGAGTTTCGAACGCGAGTTGATCCGCGAACGAACCAAAGCCGGTCTGAGCGCAGCCCGTTCACGAGGACGGATCGGTGGTCGCCCGTCGGTGATGACACCAGACAAGACGGCCACTGCCCGTCAGATGTACAACTCAGGTGACTACACCTGGGATGGGTCCCGATCGACGTCGTCGACAAGTCATGGGCGCCCTAGGTTCGTGACGGCGACGACGGAACCATCAACCGGTCGGCCTACGCCTGCTGCGCCCTGGATCGGCTCCGGTCCGGGCTAAGACGTCGAGACATCTATAGCCGAGACAGCCTCCGCTGGGGCGACCCACGAGCCGAACTCCTCCCAACAGAAACATGGGAAGAACAACGAGAACAACATGGGAAGAACAACGAGAACAGGCCTGCGAAAGCCTCGCCCTCGACACCGACCCAGCCGGTACATGCCGACCCGCTCGATGGCCGAGGCCTGTGCCAGCGGCCCTTACCGACGTCGACCATGATTGGAGCGACGGCGATACCGATGATGGTGGCCGAGATAAACATGGCGATGATATCGAGCTTGCGGTCCCTAGGGAACGTGTCGTCCACCACAGCAGGTCGGCGTAATGACGGTGTCTGCCTAACGCCGCGATAGGAGAAGAACGCCTCCCCATTTCGTTCGCTCCTGCACCGTTCTCAACTACGGATCACCCGGCCGACCAAGGCCCCCTGATGTTCGCCGGCTCGCATGAAGACTTCTCCGTTCACCACGGTTAGGTCATAGCCGACCGCTTTCTGAATCCAGCGACCGGCCCCATTCGGGAAGTCATAGACGTACTCCGGCGAATTGAGCTCGAGTCCGTCGTAGTCAATGACGTTGATGTCGGCATAGGCCCCTTCGACGAGGCGGCCCCTGTCCTCGAAGCCGAAGAGGTCGGCGCCTTCCGAGGTCAGCATCTTGACGCCCTCCTCGATCGTCCACGTCTCAGAATCGCGGACCCAGCGAGTGAGGAAGTAGGTGGACTGGCTGGCGTCCTGAATCTGACCGCAATGGGCGCCCGCATCACCGATACCCAGGATGACGCTCGGGTCCTTGATCTTGGCCTCGATGGCGTCGAAGTCGAAGTTGAGGAACGGATAGTTCCACAGACCTCGAGCCTCGGTCTCGATAGCCATTTCGAGAAACGCCTCGGCTGGGGACACATGACGCGCCTCAGCATGGGCGGCCAATGTCTCAGTACTGTCCGGCTCGTAGTTCACTCGGCTCGGGTCGAGCCGGTAGATACCGGTGACGTCGAGCTTGGAGGGAGTGGCGATGGCGTCGGCGATCAGCCCTGCCTTAAATTCCGGATCGGCGAGCTTCGCCAACTTCTCGGTGGCCGTCAGTTGACGCAAGGCCCGCCATTCCTTGCTGCAATTATCGAACGGCGTACGGTTGGCCAGCCCGAACAAGACGCCGATGCCCCTCGTCGTCGTCTGGGGCCGTATGTCGGCGCCGGCGAGATTGGCGGCGGATACCAACTCAAGCCAGTACTGCCATCCATCGGGGTCGGACCGATTCTGGACGAAGCCGAACGTGACGGGTCGGCCGGTTCGAATCGACAGGTCCTTCATCCATGCGACCTCGCGTTCGATGACGCTGCGGTCCTTCTCGCCGACCATGCCATGCACCTGTCGGTCATTGTCGACTGCGCATTCGAAGACGCCCCTGCCGAGTCGACCCATCACTTCACCGATGGCAAGCAACTCCTCGGGCGCGGCCCAGGTGCCGGGCACCTCTCGCCCGTCTGGCGTCTGATGTAGGTAGGTGCGGGAGGTGGAAAAACCAAGCGCACCGCCGGCCATCGCTTCCTCAACCAAACGGCACATCTCGACGATGTCGTCGGCGCCGGCATGATGCTGGTCGATGGCCCTCTCCCCCATGGCTGCAAGCCGAACTGAGCAGTGCCCAACCATGCCACCGACGTTGATGCCCTTCGGCATCCTGGCGTAGCTATCGAGGTACTCCGGGTAGGTCTCCCAATCCCAGGGAAGGCCGGACATGATGGCGGCGGCGGGGATGTCCTCGACCGATTCCATCATCTCGGCCAGCATCTGGCGGTCGTCTGGTTTACAGGGAGCGAAGGTCACGCCGCAGTTACCCATTACCGCGGTGGTCACCCCGTGCCAGCACGAAACTGTCCCCACGGGATCCCAAGCCAATTGGGCGTCCAAATGAGTGTGTATGTCCACGAACCCCGGGGTCACAAGCCGCCCGGTGGCGTCATGAGTCAGCTTCGCGTCTCCGGCACACTCCCCTATCTCGACAATTCGATCGTCTTTGATGGCGATGTCGGCCTGGTAGGCCGGGGCACCGGTTCCATCCACGATGGTTCCGCCGCGCAAAACGAGGTCGTAAGCCATGGTTCCCCCTGAGAGTCGTCTGTCTAGACGCTAGCCGCGACCGACGTTTCAGTCCCCATGGCGAGCTACACCAGCCCTCACCCCATGCTCTCTAACGCCAGCGCCCTACCAGGTCACATGCCACCAACCAAAACTACCGTCGCGCTTCTGGCTGCGGTCGACATCGGGGACTACAACTGGTGCAGCCATCCGCGGACAGGAGACAGCATGACCACCTGGGAGCCGGCCGGTCCAGATCCCGACCTTGATGAGTTCCGCACGACGCTGCGTCGCTTTGCCCTCGAACAATTGGCCCCTGACTATCGACGTTGGCAGAGCGAGCCCTTCCCCCGGGAACGGCTGCTAGAACTCGGTGGGCTCGGCGTCTTCGGCATGTTGTCGCCCCCCGAACTGGGCGGCACGAGGGGGGCCGGCGGCGGCTACCTCGCCCTGGGAATTGCGTCCGAGGAGCTCTCGCGAGGCGACTTCAATGTCTCGTACTTCCTCCAGCTTCAGGCCATTGGGGCCCGACTCTTCGATCAAGCCGACGCAGAGGAGGTTCGTCAGCGATGGGTCCCCGCCATCGTTCGCGGTGAGGCGTTGGCCAGCTTCGCGCTGACCGAGCCCGGCGTTGGCTCCGACGCGGCCGCCATCGCCACCCGCGCCGTAAGAGATGGTTCCGACTGGATCATCTCCGGTGAGAAAGCCTCGATCACCTTCGCCGGCAGCTCCGATGTCTGCGCCGTGTTCGCCAGGACCGGTGGCCCCGGAGCCGGAGGAATCAGCCTGTTCTGTGTTCCCCTCGACCTCCCCGGCGTGAGTCGCAACGCCGTGCCAAGCTCGACCGCTCACCTCACCCAACGAGGTTCCATCTTCTTCGACGAGGTTCGGGTTCGGGCCGATCATCTGATCGGAACCGAGGGCGGAGCGTTCAAGGCCGCCATGGCTGCATTCGATTTCAACCGGGCCATCATCGGCCTGGCCTGCGTCGGCGCAGCTCAACAGTCGCTCGATGAAACCATCGCCCACGTCAAGGAGCGCCACACCTTCGGGCAGCCCCTCGCCACCCGGGAGGGAATATCGTTCCAGCTGGCGGAGCATCTTGCCCACGTGCACTCCGCTCGGCTTCTTGCCTACGAAACACTGCGGTTGGCCGATGAGGGCCGACGCCATGCTACGGAGGCGGCGATGACGAAGTGGCTCGGCCCGAAGTGTTCGGTTGACGCAATCCATGCCTGCATCATCCTCCACGGATGGACCGGATTCGGAGAAGATCTCCCACTGACTCAGCGGCTGAACGACGTGATCGGACTCGAAGTCGGCGACGGCACGCCCGAGATCATGAAGGCGATCATCGCCCGAGAGGCGATCGGGGTGGTGAGTCATCGATGACCGAGCAGAGCGACGTCGTCGGCTACGACTTCGAAAGCGGAGTGTCGACCATCACGTTGGCCCGCCCACCGGCAAACGCCCTCGGCGAACCGATTATCGCCGGCCTGGCCACTGCCTTCGACCAGGCCCAGGCCGACAAGAGCGGCGTTGTCGTGATCCGCTCGGCGGTGGACGGCTTCTTTGCCGCCGGAGCAGATCTGACCCTGTTCGACGACCTCGACCGGAACGGATTCCTCAACTACCTCGACCGGCTCCGGGCCCAGATCGAACGAGCAGACACTGGACCCTGGATCTCGATCGCCGCCATCGACGGTCATGCGCTGGGTGGAGGCCTGGAGTTGGCGATGGCGTGCACGCTTCGGGTCGCCTCGGCCGAGGCCAAACTCGGCGTCCCCGAGGTCAAGCTCGGCCTTCTTCCCGGAGCGGCAGGCACACAACGTCTACCAAAGCTGATCGGCCGGGGCGCCGCCATCGATCTGTTGCTTACGGGCCGGTCGGTCGATGGCGTTGAGGCCAACCAGCTGGGTCTGGTAGATCGGCTCGCCGAACCGGGTTCTACGGCCTCGGTGGCGGCCGCTGATCTGGCTGTGGCGCTGGCGCAAGGCCCTCCCGAGGCCCATCAGGCCATCCTGCGGTGTGTCGAGACGGCGGCTCGGACCAAACTGGCCGACGGGATGGAGGTCGAACGGGCCGAGGTCGCGGAGTTGTTCGACAGCGCCGACGGCAGAGAAGGGGTTCGAGCCTTCCTGGCGAAACGTCGTCCGGTGTTCGGTGCACAGTGACATGATCGCCCCTTGGGGCGTCATGCTCCCCAACTTCAATCCCTTTGGGCTCGACCGCTGGCCCTATCTCGATGTTGTCCGAGTGGTCGAAGACCTCGGGTTCGACGCCGGTTGGGTCGGTGACCATTTGGTGTTCCATCCTCCCGTGATCGAGGCCACCGCCGCCTTGGCCGCGGCTGCTGCGGTCACAAACCGCATGAAGCTCGGGTTTGCCGTGCTCCTTGGCGCGATGCGCGAGCCGGTATGGCTGGCCAAGGCGCTTACGGCGATCGACCAGCTGGCCCCGGGCCGGGTCATCGTCGGCCTGGGGGCTGGAGGCGAACACCCGCCAGAATGGCGGGCGGCGGGGGCCGAGATCACGGATCGAGGGCCTCGCCTCGATGAACTACTCGGCCTACTACCCGATCTACTGACCGGCCGATCCGTTTCCCACGTCGGGCCCCGTCTCTCGGTCGAGTCTCCACCGCTTCGCCCGGCCATGGCCACACCACCACCGATCGTAATCGGCGGTCGTTCCGACGCCGCGTTGCGCCGGGCCGTGCGCTTTGGCGACGGCTGGCTCGGGGTGTGGGTGTCGCCTCAAGGCTTTGGCCGCTCGGTCGATCGGCTGAGGCAGCTCGCCCACGAGGCCGGTCGGCCGTGCCCGGAGCCTATGCTGCTCGTCTTCGCCGCCATCGGCGACGATCACTCGGCCTGTGAGCGAGATGCTGCGCAGCTCTACCGGGGGCAGTATGACCTCGACTACGACCAGGTGAAGCGGTGGACACTCACCGGCTCGGTCGGCCGCGTCGCCGACCGGTTGGCCGACTACCGGTCGGCTGGGGCTCGCAGCATCGCCGTCATTCCAGCCCGCCCGGATCTGAGCGGCCAGGTGGAGCAGATCGCTGCCGTTCGCAAACTTCTCGACGCCTAGAGGACATCGGGGCGTAAACATCAGTTCTTTTGCAAACACACCGAATCCGGTTGGCGACTCGATGGCCGGCATGCGGTCATGGGCCAGCACCAATACAGCGAGGAAAGGGTGCACAAGTCGTCGGGACCGAAGACTTGGATGGCATCTCCATCGCTCCAGAGCTGGTGTCGGGTTGGGGCCCTTGCCGAGAACACGCATGAAGTGAATCGGGATGCCGTCGATTTCGACCATCTGTTGTGTCACGCCAATACGACAGAAGTTCCTCGATGTAGTCCCGTGGTGCCCCGTAGGCTCCGTCAGGGTTGCCAACAATCGTAGTGGCGGTACCCCCGCCGACGTCTCATCTGGCCCTCCAAGTGGCCGACCATGGCGCGGCCACCGATAGGCTCTTCAATCGCTGTCAGGAGATCACGTCAACATGCCAAGCAACAGACTTACACCACTACAGGAATCCGAGGCTCGCCGGATCGCGGCCGAGGAAGCGCGGAAGAACAAGGTGACGCGCTCGTATTCCGACGAAGAGAAAGCAAGGCGCAAGGAGCGGGTAACCAAGGCCAAGGATGCACTCTCTCGCTCTGCCGCGATGAAGGGCGACCACGTCTCGTCGGCCCGCAAGGCCCTTAAGGGCTTTCTTCAGCAGCTCAACGACCCGAAGCAGCCGGACGACGCCCGATTCGAGATGCTTCTCGAAGCACCCTTCAAGACACCGCCGAAGAAGAAGCCGATGCGGTAAGGAATCAGCTGGTTCCCTGGCGACAGCCAGGCCAAGCAGCTCTGGACCGTCCTCATCAGCGGCAGTAGACCGCGTTGGCAAGGTCGCGCCAAGCTGGTTCCATGACGACGAATCCACATCCGACAAAGCTTCTTGACGGGCTGCGGGTCCTCGACTTCACCCAATACCTGGCCGGGCCAACCTGCACTCGGCTACTCGTCGAGTTGGGAGCAGAGGTTTTTAAGGTCGAGTTTCCACCGAACGGTGATCCGTCACGACCTATCGAGCCGATGAACGGCGGGACGTCGTCGGTGTTCATACAACAGAATCGTGGGAAGCGAAGCATCTGCCTCGATCTGCGCCATCCCGATGCACCAGAGGTGATCCGCCGCCTGATCCCGACCATCGATGTCGTGGTTGAGAACTTCACCCCAGGAGTGCTGGCCAAACACGGACTCGGCTACGACGCGCTCGCCGCCATCAACCCTGGTGTGATCATGGCCTCGGTCTCAGGCTTCGGTCAGGAGGGCTCCTACAGCCACCGGTCGTGTTTCGACTTCATCGCCCAGGGCATGGCGGGAATCATGCACATGACCGGCGAACCCGACGGCCCGCCATACTTTGCAGGAATCGGAGCTGGCGACGTCACCGCTGGCGTCCACGCCTTCGCCGGAATCGGCTACGCCCTTTACCAGCGAGACCGGACGGGTCTCGGCACCCACCTCGATGTGTCGATGGTCGACGCCTTGTTCCACATGCAGGAGCACGCGGTCGGCGCGGCATCGATGACCGGTGGCGGCTTTGTGCCAAACCGCCAAGGCAGGCACTACCTGCCGGTTTCGCCCGCAGGCACGTTCAAGGCGCCACAGGGATGGATCGTCATCATCTGCATGCCGAACCAGATCGACGGCTTGTGGGCAGCGATCGACGACCCGAGCGTGGCCGACGATCCTCGGTTCGCAACAGCCGATGACCGCCAGTCCAACCGTGAAGCCCTTACCGATGTGATCGAAACGTGGATGTCCCGTTTCGAGACCGACAACGACGTACTGGTCCGACTAGAGGAACATCACGTGCCGTCCGGCCCAGTGCTCAGCCCGGCCGACGCAATCGACCATGCATGGTTCATAGAGCGGGGAACGGTCCGCCAAGTCGACGATGGGACCGGCGGATCGTTCGCAGTCCCCGGATTTCCGATCCGGTTCGACGGCACGAAGCCAAATGCAGATCTCGCCCCGCCCCGGTTGGGCGGGTCCACCCAAGCGCTCCTCCTCAAGGCCGGATTCACCGCCGGCGAGGTCGACGACCTCGCAACCAGAGGCGTTCTGCATCCCCCTGGCGATGCGCTTACCTAACGCGCCGGGGCTCTCAGAACGGCGTCGACACGAGTTTCGTCATAGCCGACAGCCAAGCAGACCCTTCGCTGGTCGTAGGCGTCACCGTCGCAGCACACTCAACACGGTCGGCGGCCCCTTCGAAGGTTCGGCTCCGATACTAGGTCGCGCCAAAGAGGGCAAAAGTTCCCGGGCTCAACCCCAGATCACGGGACCACTGGCGTCAGCGGCCGATGTGCACAAGCGCCTCCTCCCGGAGACTGGCTGCTACCACCAGACTAGATCACTCGCCCTCCAGGTAACTGCAGTAGAACCTGAAGCATGACGGACTATCGCCATCTGCAAGTTCAAACAACCAGCGGCTGTTGTTTCATCACGCTTGATCGGCCTGAGTGTCTCAATGCGTTGAATATTCGCATCGGGATCGAATTGCTCGACGTACTCGACGTAGTCGAGCGGGATTCCAATGTTCGCGTCGTTGTGTTGACCGGTGCGGGTCGGGCGTTCTGCGCAGGCGACGATCTGAGGGGTATGGACGATGTCACCACGCCGTATCGCCCGCTACCGGACCCGATCGAACAGTACGTTCGGGGTGAAGGACGCTGGCCCACGATCGTTCAACGCTTGAGAGCGTTGTCGAAGCCAGCGATCGCCCGAATCAACGGCCATGCCCAGGGCGCAGGTTTCAATCTCGCACTGGCCTGCGACCTGCGGGTCATGGCCGAGTCTGCAACCATGGCTGTCCCCTTCGTTCGACGTGGCCTGGCTACGGGTACCAGCCTACTCCAGCAGTTCGTCGGGATCGGCAAGACCCTCGAGTGGACGATGCGGGGCGCGACCCTGACAGCCGCCGAAGCCGAGAGGTGGGGTTTGGTGTCGATGGTGGTGACCGACGAAGCGCTCGATACCGCCACGAACGAACTCGTTGCTGAACTCTCCGCCGGACCGACCGCGGTGATTGGTCTTACGAAGGCAGCCGTGGTTAGGAGTTGGGAGGAGTCTCCGGCCCAGGCCTACGAACAGCAGGCGCTGGCTCTTCACCTCGCTCGAAGAACCGACGACTTCGCCGAAGGCCGTCGAGCGTTCATCGAAAAGCGACCACCGAATTTTTCCGGAAGCTGAGCTCGTGGTGTCACCGTGGGATAGAGCGCCAGATGTCTGCCGTGGCTGGCGATTCGTGCAAGGAATGCTCAGCCGTCGACGCTGGTGATCGTGCCGCTGATGATTTGAGTGCCTGCATCGTTTTCGGACGGGATCGCAGCGAGAACCTTGCCCCTTTCGACGTCGATGATCTGCGCGAGCAGCCCCATTTCATCGTCAATCCATGACGCGAGGAACAAGCCGGGCCGCAGCTCGCGCATCTCGACGTGTTCGCGCAGCTCACCTCGACGGGGGACCACCGAGACTCGGGTGTGCCCCTCGAACGTGTTCGTGAAGGACCACCCATTGTCGTAGCTGTAGCTGATGGTCTTCTTGTCGAAGCCAGCGATCGGAACAGATTGTGTCACGAGGTACCTCAACGGGATTGGAATTACTACAAGTCGTTGTTTAAGCTACATATAGTAGCTGAACTCGCCAACTTGGCGAGCCGGAGACCAGATCGTGAACCCACAGACACAGCGACGCGAGAACCCCCGCACGACCCGGGTGCGCCAAGTCATCCTCGACGCTGCCGCCGATCTTCTCGTCAAGCATGGTGCCGGTGAGGTCACTGCATCCCACATCGCACAAGAAACCGGAGTGGCGCGAACGACGATCTATCGCTACTGGCCAGACCAACCCCGCCTCCTCCTCGACACCATTGATTCTTTGGTCGCGCCTCATTCACCGACCACCGTCACCGATGACCTCGAGGCCGATCTCATCACCGCGCTTACCAATCTCCGGGCCCGCATGACCAGGAGGCCGTTCCGCCAGGTGTTTGCGGCACTACTCGGTAACGCCAACCAAGACCGGACCTTCGTCGTCGCCCAGCAGCGTTTCGTGAACGGCGTACTCCAACCGATCAACGACATCCTCATCGCCGCCATCGATCGGGGTGATTTGTCCCCCACGATCGACATGCCCCAGGCCTGCGCCGCGCTGGCCGGCCCGCTCTTCCATCAGCACGTCATGCTCCGCAAGAACATCGATGACCGCCTCATCACAAACACCGTCAACCAGTTCCTCGCACCCGGCACCGGGCCCGGCCCCGAAGCGAATACTCAGTCTGGGTAGACACCACCACCCGAAAAGGCTACAAAATCATGAACATTCGCCTAGCGCGTGCACGATATGCATGGCTCGCCACCCTGCTGGTAGCCGCAGCCTGCAGCGACGACGGATCACGAACAGCAGACACTCCGCCCGTGTCCTCCCCGATCGTCAAGGAAAGCCCTTCGTCCGAGACCACGACAACGGGCGCCGCCGCTGGAGTCGCGTCGAGCACGAGCAATGTTCTCACGGCCTTGCCGACCCGGGATGGTCCTCGGCGAGAGACAACCCATGGCGTGCCACACATTCAAGTCGACGCAGAGCCGGTGCCAGACGTCGACGCAGAATTGCGACGCCGCGTGTTCCTGCTTCCCGGCATCGAAGAACGCGAATCCCAGTTGTCGCTCCCAGGAGCTCGGAGCCTATGGCTGTCCGACGACCTTGAGCTAGAACGACCCGAGGTACTTCAGTCAGGGCGAGAGTTCGGTCACTTTCACCCCGACGGCAGCCTTCATTTGTGGCTGCCAGTGGAGCGGGCAGTAGAAGTGGCAACAACGAAGTGGGGCGAGCTTCACCCGTGGGTGGGCAGAGAGGACTTCTGGGACGGCATCGTCATGATTTACGTCCCAGAGACATTCGACGAAGCAAATATTGCCCTACAGCTTGTCGTCGACGCCTACAACTACATCGCCGGAGCCAGCCTCGATCCTGCCGGCTTCGACTAGTCGAGATAGGCGACGCTCAGATGGTCGTGGCTCGCGCTGCCTCGGCAATTAGCCACCGTTCGAAGCCGTCGAGCTGACGAGCGAACTGTTCGCGGTCGACGGGCCGGCTCATGTGTTGCGCTCCGATCAGCATCGCAACCGCGATATGGGCAAGGTCACTCGCCTCGGCGACGTCAATGCCGAGTGCAGCGATCGACTCGGTGACCACCTGGAGCCGCTCAGCGTCTACCCGACTCTGGACCTCGGCAGCGTGGTCGTCGGTTCTGGCGAGCGCACGGATCGCACTCTCGGCCTCGTGGTGTAGCCCGACGACGAGCGGCTTTAGCCGGTTGAGTCGCTCGACCGGGTCGGCGATGTCGCGGGCGTCCTTGACAGCCGGCTTGGCGTACTTCCTCTCCCAGTCAACCAGGAACGCCCGCATGAAGTCCGGTCCACTCTCGAAGTGATGGTAGAAGGAGCCTTTCGTGACATCGAGCGCCGAACACAAGTTTGAGATCGTCACACCGGTAGCACCATGGCCGGCGAGAAGTTCGAGGGCGACGCCAAAGTACTCGGCCTTGGTCCTTGCTTCCATGGCGAACCTCCGAACAGCGCGTCGACAGAACGCCACGGTACCGCTCGCCCGGCGACGATCCGGGGACTCGACTCCCGACCGGACGGTAGGCGGTTGCCATACTGAAAGGTATGGTGCGCTGATGAACATAGCGGTGGAGCAGGGATCAGCCATCGCGGGGTGGACTGCCGCCGCCGCGCCGGCATTCGGACCCAGCGAACTCCTCGGTGCGATCCAGCGAATACGCGAAACCGCCGCCGTCGTGACCGACCCAGCCACAAGCCGGATCGGTATCTCCGTCGACGGCAACCTCACAGGAGTACACGAGCCTGGAGCGTGGCCGGTGACGGCCATTCTGCCCCCGCTTTACCCCGAATGGCTCGGCGACCGCAGCTTCAACGAGACCCACGGCACCCGGTTTCCCTACGTAACCGGTGCGATGGCCAACGGAATCGCCACGACCCACCTGGTCATCGAAGCGGCCCGAGCCGGGTGCTTGGGATTCTTCGGGGCCGGCGGTCTGGGCTTCGAGCAGGTGCGGGAAGCGGTTGACGAGTTGGTCCGCGTCGTTGGCGACACCACTCCGTGGGGCTGCAACCTCATCCACTCCCCGAACGAGCCGGCGCTCGAAGCTGCCGTCGCGAATCTCTATCTTGAACGCGGTGTTCGCCGGGTGTCGGCCGCGGCCTACATGTCCCTGACGCCCGCGATCGTCCGGTACGCCTACAGCGGCTTGCATGTCGACGGGAATGGTGTCGTCAAGCGGCCGAACATGGTCTTTGCCAAGATCTCCCGTCCCGAGGTCGCGACCCACTTCATGAACCCGGCGCCAGAGTCGCTGCTGAATCGTCTGGTCGCCGCCGGCGAACTCACGGCCGAGGAGGCCCGCCTGGCCGCAACGCTCCCTGTCGCTGAGGACTTCATTGTCGAAAGCGACAGCGGCGGACACACCGACAACCGTCCGCTTGGCCCCTTGTTCTCATCCATCCAGTTCGTGCTCGACGACATATGCGCCGCTCGAGGCTACGTGCGACCGATCCGCCTGGGCGCAGCCGGTGGCATCGGCACTCCCCAGGCGGTGGCCTCGGCGTTTGCCCTCGGCGCCTCCTTCGTGTTGACCGGCACCATCAACGAGGCGTGCGTCGAGTCCGGGCTGTCAGAAGATGCCAAGGCGATGCTGGCCCAGGCCGGCCTCGCAGACATCGCGATGGCCCCCGCGGCCGACATGTTCGAGCTCGGCGTCGACCTGCAAGTTTTGCAGCGCGGCACGATGTTCGCCCCACGGGCCAAGCAGCTCCATCGGCTGTACCGCACCTATCCCTCACTCGATGCCATCCCGGCCGACGAAGTCCGCGAACTCGAGACGAAGGTGCTGGGAATGACCATTGACGAGTGCTGGGCGGTCACTCGCACGTTCTGGATGGATCGTGATCCCGACGAGGTCGCCAAGGCCGAAGCCGACCCCCGCCACAAAATGGCCCTCACCTTCCGCAGGTACCTCGGGCTGTCGAGCCGATGGGCGATCAATGGCCAGATCGACCGCCGTCTCGACTATCAGATCTGGTGCGGACCGGCGATGGGCGCGTTCAACGCGTGGACAGCGGGATCGTTCCTGGCCGACCCGGTGAACCGCACGGTCCCACAGGTGGCCAAGAACATGCTCGAAGGCGCCGCCGTGTTAACCCGCGCTCACCAACTCCGAAGCTACGGCGTCGCCATTCCCGCCGCGGCCTTCAACTACCGGCCCCGGCCACTCGACTGATCCGGCGCTGCCGGTACCACGGTCGAACCCACTCACCCACAGGACGTTTCTTGCAACACGACCAAGACTCCAAGCGCCCACCGATCGCCGTCGTCGGCGTGTCGGCGCTCTTCCCCGGATCCGTCGACTCGACGGGCTTCTGGGACGACATCCTCCGCGGTACCGACCGCATGACGGATGTCCCGGCCAGCCACTGGCTGATCGAGGACCACTACGACCCGGACATGCTGGCGCCCGACAAGACCTACGGGCGTCGTGGTGGCTTCCTCGACCCGATCGACCTCGACCTCATGAAATTCGGCATCCCGCCGGTGGCGGTTCCCTCAACCGACACCGCGCAGTTGCTCGCGCTCATCGTCGCCCAGCGTGTGCTCGACGACGCTGTGACCGGACAGTTCAACGAACTCGATAGGACACGCGCCTCAGTCATCCTCGGCGTCACCTCAGGCCAGGAGCTTCTCGGCGCGATGGCCAGCAGGATGAACCGACCACTGTGGTTGCAGGGCATGCGGCTCGCTGGTGTTCCCGAAGACGTTGCTCTCGCAGCCTGCGATCAGATCGCCGACCTGCACCCCGCGTGGCAGGAGAGCACGTTTCCCGGGCTCCTCGGGAACGTCGTGGCGGGACGTATCGCCAACCGCCTCGACCTTGGTGGCACCAACTGCGTGACCGACGCGGCATGTGCCTCGTCATTCTCGGCACTGTCGATGGGGGTCAACGAGTTGTATCTCGGCGACAGTGATCTCGTCATCGCCGGTGGCGTCGACACGATGAACGACATCTTCATGTACATGTGCTTCTCAAAGACGCCAGCATTATCGCAGTCCGAAGACATCCGCCCGTTCTCCGACAATGCCGACGGCACGATGCTCGGCGAGGGCATCGGCATGGTCGCCCTCAAGAGACTCGAAGACGCCGAGCGAGACGGCAACCACATCTACTGCATCATCAACGCCGTCGGCTCCAGCTCCGATGGCCGCTCGAAGAGCGTCTATGCACCAGTCTCCGAGGGCCAGGCGCGGGCACTGACCAACACCTACGCGAAGGCCGGCTACCAGCCGGACACCGTGGAGCTCGTCGAGGCCCACGGCACCGGCACCGTAGCCGGCGACGCCGCAGAGTTCGGTGGTCTCGAGCTGGCGTTCAACGGCTCTGGCCGCGCCGACCGCCAATGGTGCGCGCTCGGATCGGTGAAGAGCCAGATCGGTCACACCAAGGCCGCAGCCGGTGCCGCTGGTCTTTTTAAGGTCATCATGGCGCTGCACCACAAAGTGCTACCGCAGACCGCGAAGATCGACCAACCGAATCCGAAGCTCGATCTCAAGGCCTCGCCGTTCCACCTCAACACCGCAACCCGACCGTGGGTGCGTCCGTCTGACCACGAGCGGCGCGGCTCGGTGAGTTCATTCGGCTTCGGCGGCTCAAACTTCCACGTTGCTCTGTCTGAGTACGTCGGCCCTGGCGTCCGCGCACCCCGGCTTCGCACCACCGACGTCGAACTCGTCGTGCTGCATGGCGCCGACGGTGCCGAAATCGTGACGCAGGCACGCGAACATCTGGGCGCCTGCTCGACGAAAGGGTATTTCGAGTGGCTTGCGCATTCGACCCAAGCGGCGTACGCCCCGAGTGCCGGTGCTCGGCTCGCCATCGTCGCCACCGACGGCAAAGACCTCGAGACCAAGCTACTCGCCGCCATCGAACGCATCGCCGCCGATCCGGTCACCGCCTTCTCGACCCCGACGAAGGTGCACTACGGCATCGGCGCCCACACCGGCGATGTCGCCTTTGTATTCCCTGGCCAGGGCAGCCAGTACCTGGGTATGGGGTCCGGTCTCGCAACCCAGTTCGACGAGGCCATAGCCCCGTGGAATGTGGCAGCCGACCTCGACGGCGACGGCGACACGCTGCAGAGCGTCGTGTACCCGGTCACCCGTTTCGAGGACGGCAGCCGTGAGCAACAGGATGCAATGCTCACAGCGACGCAGTGGGCCCAGCCCGCTATCGGTGCAACCAGCCTCAGCTACCTACGTGTGCTGCGACAGATCGGACTCGAGGCGACTCACGTCGGCGGTCACAGCTTCGGCGAGATCACTGCGCTGCACGCGGCCGGCGTGTTCTCCGAGGCCGACACGCTGCGGGTGGCACGGCGTCGAGGCGAACTGATGGCCGACGCCGCCCGGAAGCCCGGAGCGATGACCGCGGTCGCCGCCGGCATCGACGACGTGCGGTCCCTCGTCGAGCAGTCGGGTATCGAAGTTGTCGTCGCCAACCACAACCATCAGACCCAGGTTGTCCTCTCCGGGCCAACGACGGCGATCGAGGAGATCGAGGCGGTGCTCAAGTCGGCAACACTGACGTTCAAGCGCCTTCCCGTGGCGACGGCATTCCACTCCCCCGTCGTCAGCGGAGCTAGTGGGTCGTTCACCCAGTCGCTCGACTCGATCAGCTTCGGACCAGCGGCGATCCCGGTCTACGCAAACGAAACAGCGGCGGTCTATCCGACGGGCGATGCTGCGATCCGCGACCGGCTCGGTCGCCAGCTCGCGAACCCGGTCTGCTTTGTAGAGATGATTCAGGCGATGTACGACAACGGCGCTCGAACGTTCGTCGAAGTCGGCCCGGGATCGACCCTCACCGGCCTCGTCACCCGCATCCTCGACGGCGGTGACCATGCTGCGATCGCACTCGACAAAAAGAACGCATGCGGCCTGGGCGCGTTCCTCTGTGGTCTTGCCGAGCTCGCGGCCCGGGGCGTCGCAATGGATCTCGGCGCGCTATGGAAGGAATACGCCGACATCGAGAACCCCGCCGACATCGTCGCTCCGAAGCTAGCCATCGCCATCAATGGCGCCAATTACGGCAAGCCGTACCCACCAACAGACCAGACCGAACTCGTCGGTCCGAACCCCGTCCTCAGCGACGATCCGCCGACCCCCCTGGCCGCTGTCGTTGCCCCCACCCCTATCGCACCTCAACCCGTTCCCACCCCGCTCGCCGCAGCGGCCCCAACACCTGATCGGCCCCAACCCATGGTCACGACCCAACCGTCCATCCCCGCCGTCGTCCACACCAACGGCACCACCCCGAGCACCGGTGTGCTCGCTGCCTACCAGTCGGTGCAGCAGCACACGGCGGAGGCACACGCCGAGTATCTCCGCTCGACCGCCCAGGCCCACACCGCCTTCATGACCGCGTCCCAGCAGGGTCTCGCCGTCCTCGGCCAGCTCGCTGGAGGTTCGGTCCCCCCGCCCATCGCCGTTGCTGCACCGACGCCCGTTGCCCTCTCACCGGCAATCACGCCGACGCCGACACCGGTGAACACACCGACACCCGCACCGGCACCGGTCGCTGCCGCTCCCCCACCGGTCACCGCACCAATGCCGGCCCCGGTGTACACACCAGCACCCGCACCCGTGGCGGCCACTCCCACACCAGCACCCGTGGCGGCGACTCCCACGCCCGCACCTGCCACTCAAGCGTTGACCTCCGACGAGCTCATGGCACTACTGCTGTCGGTCGTCGTCGACAAGACCGGGTACCCGTCGGAGATGTTGACGATGGAAATGGAACTCGAGGGCGACCTTGGCATCGACTCCATCAAGCGCGTCGAGATCCTCAGTGCGATGCAGACCGAGGTCCCGACGCTTCCCGAGGTCGACACCTCCGTGATGGCCGAACTGGTCACACTCGGCCAGATCGTCGACTACATGTTCGGCCAGATCGACGGAGGTGACACGCCCCCTTTTGACAGCGGGGCGACTGCCCCCGCTGCTGTGAGATCTGCACCGCTCGGCCGGTTCCGACTCCGCTCGATCGCGGCAGACGCCATAGGCGCACCGCTTCGGGGCCTTCGAGAGTCGATGATCGCGGTGATCGAAGACTATGCCGGGGTCGCCCAAGCGCTTGCCAAGCTGCTCGTCGCTGCAGGCATCTCCGCCACCGTGGTCGACACCGTCGATGACTCGTTCGACGGCGTCATCTTCCTCGGGGGCCTCCGACGAATTGCAACGGTCGACGACGCGCTGGCGGTGAACCGCGAGGCCTTCGTGGTTGCTCGATCACTGGCGACAGGTTCGAAACGGGCCCGGCTGCTTGTCACCGTGTCTGATCTTGGTGGCGACTTCGGGATCAGCGCACCGAACAACCTGCAGGCCTGGAGCGCCGGACTTACCGGACTCATCCGGACCGCCGCGATCGAGTGGCCCGACACCGGCGTATGCGCAATCGACATCGAGCGCGCCGAACGCGATGCTGATGCGCTCGCCGCGGCAATCGCCGACGAACTCCTCGCCGGGGGTGCTGAACTCGAAGTCGGTCTAGCGGCGGATGGCACACGGACGACGCTGCAGAGCGAACTGGCTACGGTCATCCCGGGAGCCGCTCCGCTCGGCGCTTCCGACGTCGTGGTGGTATCGGGAGGTGGGCGTGGTGTCACCGCCGCAACCATGATCGAGCTGGCCCGATCGTCCGGAGCGGCATTCGCACTCCTCGGACGTTCGGTGCTGGCCGAGGAACCCCCAAGCTGTATGGCCGCCACCGACGATGCCGGGCTGAAGAAGATCCTGCTCGCCGAGGCAACCACCTTCGGCGAACGCATTACGCCGCCGGAGTTGGCGCGCCGATGCAAACAGATCCTCGCCTGCCGCGAGGTCCGCCACACGTTGGCGGCAATCGAGGAGGCCGGAGGACGGGCGCGATATATCGCCGTCGACATCACCGATCACGAGGCGGTGGCGGAGGCGTTGGTCTCGGTACGAGCCGAATTGGGCCCGATCACCGGGGTCGTCCACGGCGCTGGCGTACTTGCCGACAAGCTCATCGCCGACAAGTCCGACGCCGCGTTCGCTTCGGTATTCGACACAAAGGTTCTCGGGCTCCAAGTGCTCCTCGACACAACTCGGGACGATGCGTTGAAGGTGCTGTGCCTTTTTTCGTCGGTCGCCGCACGCACGGGCAACCGCGGCCAGGTCGACTACGCGATGGCGAACGAGATTCTGAACAAGGTCGCGGTCGCGGAGAGACACCGCCGAGGATCGGCCTGCGTCGTGAAGTCCTTCGGGTGGGGGCCGTGGGACGGCGGCATGGTCAGCCCGTCGCTCAAGGCACACTTCGAGGCGATGGGCACGACCCTCATCCCCCTCGATGCGGGTTCGCTCATGCTGGTCGACGAGCTCTCGAGCCCGCAGACCGACGAGGTTGAACTCGTGCTCGGGGGCGGCGTGCTCGGCGACAGCATTGTGACGTCGGCGCATCCGTGACATCGTTCTCACCAATCGCGATCGTCGGACGAGCCTGCCTCCTCCCGGGGTCTTCCTCCCCCGACGAGCTGTGGAACGCGGTCGTCGAGGGCCGCGATCTCGTGTCTCGTGTACCGAGCGATCGCTGGGGCGTTGCCCCTGACGACGTGCTGTGCGACGGCCCAACCGATAGTGCCGACCGGACGTGGTCCGACCGCGGGGGCTACGTCCAGGGTTTCGAGGCGTTGTTCGACCCGGATGGGTTTGCCATTCCGGCTGAGGAGATCCGCGCCCTGGATCCGGTGTTCCAATGGACCTTTCATACCGCAAGAGCAGCGCTGCGAGACGCAGGCCACGACGACGTCGACCCGCAACGCTTCGGCGCCGTGTTCGGCAACCTCTCGTTTCCGTCGGCCGGTATGGCGGCATTCGCCGAAGCCACGACGATCGCCGGCCTGCCGGGCTACGGCTCCGACTCGCTTGTCGCCGCCGATGTCGCACCAGTCGATCCTCGCAACCGCTTCACGTCCGGGCTGCCAGCGCTGTTGTTGGAGCGCGCCCTCAGACTCGGTGTCGGGGCGTACGCGCTCGACGCTGCATGTGCCAGCAGCTTGTACGCGATCAAGCTTGCGTGCGATCGCCTGCACGACGGCGAAGCCGATCTCATGCTTGCCGGCGCCGTCAACTGTGCCGACGACCTCTGCATCCATCTCGGCTTCTCGGCTCTGACAGCCATGAGCCGCACCGGCCAGTCGCGGCCATTCCACGCCGACGCCGACGGCCTGGTCCCTGCAGAAGGGTGCGCGTTCGTCGCCCTGCGACGTCTCGACGACGCCACCCGCGAGGGTGACGCCATCCACGGGGTCATCCGCGGCGTTGGACTCTCGAACGACGGACGCGGGCGCGGGTTGCTCGTCCCGTCGAGCGAGGGGCAGTCTCGGGCTATGAGCACCGCACTCGACATCGCCGGCCTCGACGCCGCCGATGTGTCGATGCTCGAGTGCCACGCAACCGGCACATCGGTCGGAGATGCTACGGAGATCCGTTCGTCGGCCGCTGTTTACGGCGACTGCGGCGACCTCCCGATCGGATCACTGAAGTCGAACACGGGTCACCTCATAACCGCGGCCGGTGTGGCCGGCCTCATCAAAGTGCTCGAGGCGATGCGGCACGAAGTCCGACCTCCGACGATCCACGCCGATGAGCCACTCGCCGACATCGAGGACTCCCCGTTCCGACTCCTCACCGAAGCTGAACCCTGGGATCGGACGACCATCCGTGACGGCGTGCTTCGGGCCGGCGTGTCGGCGTTCGGCTTCGGCGGCAACAATGCCCACTTGCTCGTGGAAGAGCCGCCATCGGCCGGCCCAACGGCAGTACAACCGCCGCTCCCGCGCCCCGGTGTGCCGATCGCGATCGTCGGCATCGGCATCACCGCGGCGTCGGCGGTCGGAAGGCACGCGTTCACAGAGGCGCTCCTGACCAGTGTTTCGTGCCTCGATCAGGAGGGGCTCGGGACAATGCCAGCGATCTCTCTCGACCTGGCCGTGCAGAAGTCTCCGCCGAACGATCTCGACAAGACGCTGGCCCAACAACTCGCCATGCTGCAGGTCACCCACGAAGCGATCGCCGACACCGGCACGCTCCGATCAGAGTCCACCGGCGTCTACGTGGGCATGGGGACCGACGCTGAGGCCGCTCGTTTCGGGGTTCGTTGGCGCCTCGCTACTCGCGGCGTGGCGTGGGGCCAGTCCGCCGAGTGGATTGCCGATGCTCGCGAACACGTTGGCCCCGTGCTCGATGCACCGGCGGTACTCGGCACGATGCCGAATATCGTTGCCAACCGTCTGAACAGTCAGTTTGACTTCGCTGGGCCGAGTTTCGCCGTCAGTTCAGAGGAACACAGTGGCCTCGATGCACTCAGCATCGCGACGCGAGCGCTCGACACAGGCGAACTCGACGCCGCCATCGTGGGTGCGGTCGACCTGTCGTGCGAGCCCGTGCACCGGTCGGCAGCAGCGAGCTGTCTCGACCACGACCGCCAGGTCCCCGGCGACGCCGCCGTGGCGATCGTGCTCAAGCGCCTCGATGACGCCGAACGAGACGGCGACACCATCTACGCACTACTTCCTCTCGGCCGTCATGACGAACACGGGGTTCGGCTTGACGACCGCCCCGACCTCGTCCTCGGACTGAGCGCCCGGGCCACGAGCATCACGCGACAGTTCGGCCACGCCCATGCCGCCAGCGGGCTCGTCCACATCGCTGCAGCGGCAGTCCTCCTCCACCACCGCGTCGGCATTGGCGACGGGCCGCTGCTCGCGTCGAATCCGGCTAGCGGCAGCGGACTTCCCGATGGCGTGGGCCCCCGCACCGCCGCCGTCGATGTCGATGCGATGGATGGCATCGCGGCCCGGTCGATCTTCCTAGCCGAGGCGAATCGTCACCCCGGCCCGAGCCGCACGGGAGCGCCCCTTCTCCACATCTTCTCCGGTGCCGACGCCGCGGCCCTTCTCCGCAGCCTCGATGAGGGCAACGAGAGCGACGATGGGCCTGCCCGGTTGGTCATCGTCGCCGGCGGCGACGAACAGTTGCAGCAGCGGATCACACGGGCCCGGCGACATATCGAAGACGGCCACCCCCCAGGCGAGGGAGTGCGATTCCAACTACAACCCATCGATGGCGAACTGGCGTTCGTGTTCACCGCGGCGGGCGCCGCGTACGCCGGTATGGGTGCACAGCTCCTGCGAGCGATCCCGGAGGCCGCCGACTCGGTCGCCGAGTCATTTCCGCTAGGTGAGACCGCTTCGTGGGTTTTTGGCGATCCCCTGCACGAGCCGACTCCGAGCGACTTTCTCTGGGGCACCTCGTTGTTGAGCTCCTCACACACCTACCTCACACGTCACCTGCTGGCGCTCAAGCCGACCGCGGCGATCGGGTATTCCTCGGGCGAGAGCAATAGCCTTTTTGCCTTCGGCATCTGGTCTGACCGAGCAGCCATGCGGGACGAGATCGATGCGAGCGGCATGATGGACCGTGAACTCGGGGTCGACTTCACCGCGGTGGCGCGAGCCTGGAGTGAAACATCGGCGACATGGGCAATGTGGAACGTGCGCGCTCCGATCGACGACGTGCGCACGGCTATCGCGAACGAACCCCGAGTGCACCTCGCGATCATCAACACGGCGAACGATTCGGTCATCGGCGGTGAGAGCGACGCCTGTGAGCGAGTCATCGAGTCACTCGGGCGACGCTGGTGCCGCCTCGTGTCGTACAACCTGGCGTGCCATGTGCCCGAGGTCCGCCATGCATTCCATCAGCCGTGGCTCGACATTCACACCCGTGCCGTCACCCCCACGCCCGGCGTGCGGCACTACTCCAACGGCACGAACGGGGCCTACGAGGTCAGTACGGCCACATGCGCCGAGGCGATCACCCATCAGGCGGAACACACCGTCGACTTCCCAGCCACCATTGAAGCTGCGTATGCCGACGGCGTTCGCATTTTCGTCGAACACGGCCCGGCCGGGGCCTGCACAAACTTCATCTCCGAGGTACTCGGTGACCGTGATCACCTGGCGATCCAACTCGACCGACGCGACAAGAACATCGAGCAAGTCTTCGAGGTCGCCGCGGCGCTCGTCGCGGCAGGGGTAGACGTCGACCACGACGCGTTGCACGCCCGACTGACCAGCACGCCAGCGACCACCCAGCTTGAGCCCTCGACGGACCGCTCCCGCTCATTCGCCGCACATCCTGCTCCCGCAGGTCTTCCACCTCGTCGCGACGAGACGGCGAGCCCCGCTGCAGTGCCAATTCAAGATGTGCCGAGTCAACTCATGACCCCAGCACCTTGGCGCCCTCCTGTCGGAACGACCGACGCCCTCGCTCCGACCACACTGCAAGGACACGCTGACCCCGCGGATCGCCTTGCCGAGCAGGTCCACGCTCAAGTTATGCAGATGACGGCACTCCACGAGGGCTTCATCCAGCAACGGGCAACCATGCACAAGCAGTTCCTCGACGGGCGGGTTGGCGGGGTGCACACGTTGACGCCTACCGAATCAGTGCCGACGATCCCACCAGCCAACTCCTCCCTCACCAACGTCATCGACGTCACCAACCGAGCAGCCGCCGGCCCGGGCAACGTCCACTGGGACAAGCGACAACTGGAGATCCACTCGTCCGGCGCAATCTCGGAGCTGTTCGGTCCCCTCTTCGAGGCGCAGGATGGACGCGTCATTCAATGCCGCATGCCAGAGCCACCGCTGCTGTTGGCAGATCGCGTCACCGGCATCGACGCCGCCCCAGGTGAGTTGGGCACCGGCACCATCTGGACCGAGACCGACGTCGTCGCTGATGCGTGGTATCTCAACGAGGGCTACATGCCAACCGGCTTCATGATCGAGTCGGGCCAAGCCGATCTCATGCTGATCAGCTACATGGGTATCGACCTGGTCAACAGTCACGACCGCGCCTACCGCTTGCTCGGCTGCACGCTTACCTATCACGGAGATCTGCCATCTGCGGGCGACACCCTGCAGTACGAGATCAGGATCACGGGCCACGCCAAACACGGCGACATCCGGTTGTTCTTCTTCGAGTACGACTGCTTCGTCGATGGCGAACCTCGTCTCACCGTGCGAGACGCACAGGCCGGGTTCTTCAACCCGCAAGAACTCGCAGACGCGCTCGGCGTGTTGTGGACGCCGGAAGGAGTGACCGGCGAGCTCGACCCCGATGCACGGGTCGACGCACCAGCAATCCCGAACACCAAATGGTCGTTCTCCAAAGCAGACGTGATCGCATTCAGCGAAGGACGCATCGTCGACTGCTTCGGACCAGCGTTCTCCTGGGCCGAGACCCACACCCGCACGCCAAAGATTCAGTCCGGCGACCAACTGTTTATCGACGAGGTAACCACCTTCGACCCAGCGGGTGGGCCATGGGGCCGAGGCTTCATGCGGTGCGAGACCGCCATCGCCGACGACGCCTGGTTCTTTGATGGCCACTTCAAGAACGACCCGTGCATGCCAGGCAACTTCATGGTGGAGGCATGCATGGAAGCACTGTCGTTCTACCTGGCCGCCATGGGCTTCACCACGAAACTCGACGGGTGGCGCTTCCAGCCGCTTCCTGGGCAACCGTTCGAGCTCAAGTGTCGGGGTGAGATCAACCCTCGGACAGAACGTGTCGTGTACGAGGTCAATGTTGAAGAGGTCTGGAACGGACCGCAACCGACGGTGATTGCCGATGTCGTCGGGTTCGTCGACGGTCACGCCGCCTTCCATGCGCACCGCATCGGCGTGGAACTGACGCCGAGCTGGCCGCTCACCTCGAGAGCCGAGCTGTACGAGGGCGTTGTTGAGCCGGTGGCAGTCGCAACCGACAGCGAAGGATTCGCCTTCGACTGGAGGGCCATGATCTCCTGCGCTTGGGGGCGGCCGTCCGAGGCCTTCGGCTCGATGTATTCGGTGTTCGACAGCACCCGCCGGTCACCGCGGCTCCCCGGCCCGCCCTATCACTTCATCAGCAGGGTCACGCAGATCCACGGCGACCTCGATGTCTGCACAGCGGGCATGAAGATCGTCTGTGAGTACGACATCCCTGACGACGCCTGGTACTTCGATGAGAACGGGGCGGAGACGATGCCGTTCGCCGTGTTACTCGAGGCCGCGCTCCAACCGTGCGGCTGGGTGGCCTCCGCTGTTGGGTCGGCAACGGCCCTCGACGACGACATGCTGTTCCGCAACCTCGACGGCACGGGCACCATCACCGGTGAGCTGACACGTACTGCCGGCACCCTGACCACCCACGTCGAACTCACGAGTGTCTCGCGGGCCGGAGGCATGGTCATCGAGGGGTTCACCGTCGAATGCTTCCTCGGCGACCGGTCGGTGTACACGATGACGACGGTCTTCGGATTCTTCCCGCCGGAGGCGTTCGACCACCAGGTCGGCCTGGCAACGCCAAACGAACATCGTATGCCGCTGGAACTCGCCGCGCCGCCGATGATCGACCTCACAGATCGTCCGGACAAGTACTTCACCGGATCAGCACGCCTCGCTCAGCCCATGCTCTTGATGATCGACCGGGCGACTCACATCGCGTCGGCCGGGAGCGCCGGACTCGGCGTGCTCCGCGGCGAGAAGGACGTCGATGTCACCGAGTGGTTCTTCAAGGCACACTTCTTCCAGGACCCGGTGCAGCCCGGCTCGCTAGGAGTCGAAGCACTCCTGCAATTGCTGCAGTTCTTCATGCTCGACACCGGAATGGACGACGGCCTCGACAACCCGTATTTCGAGCCGCTCATGATCGACGAGCCGCTCACGTGGAAGTACCGCGGGCAGGTGACCCCGAGGAACAAGATCATCACCAGCGCGATTGAGATCACCGAGATCGGAAACGACGAACGGGGACCTTTCGTCATCGGCACGGGCTCGCTGTGGTGCGACGGAATCCGGATCTACGAAGTCCAGAACATGGGCATGCGTCTCGTCGGCGGCTCCGACACGCCATCGAACGGCACTAACTCGCCAGCGAGCGGGGCTGAGGTCGACCGCGCTGCGACCCGGAACGCAATGCACACGTACTGGACGGAGCGTCGGGGCACTCCCGAGTCCTGGTTGGGAGACGATCTCCTCGACGGCATGCTCGATCGGTATGTGGGCCGGGTCATGACCGAACGCCCCGACACGCTCGAAAGGTTGCATGGACGACCCGCCATCTTCCTCGCAAACCACCAGGTGCAGATCGAGTCACTACTGATCTCCAACCTGCTGCCGGCGTTGACAGGTGTAGCGATGACCACGGTTGCGAACGCCAAGCATGAACGTCGCTGGATCGGTGAGATGGTGCGATCGCTTGAGGCCTATCCGGGCGCACGCACCATCGAACAAATCGTCTACTTCGACCAGAACAACCCTGGTGCCATGTTCGAGCTGCTCGACGGTCTACGGCAAACGCTGGCGACAGGGACGCAATCGTTCTTCGTCCACACCGACGGCACTCGCTCGCAGAGTTGCCGCCAACCGACCAAGCGATGCAGTTCGGTATTTCTCGACATGGCGCTCGAGTTGGATCTGCCCATCGTCCCGGTCCGGTTCACCGGCGGGCTGCCCATCAACCCGATCTCGGGCAAGGCCGAGTTCCCCCATGAGCACGCCGCCCAGGACTACTGGATTGGTGAGCCGATCGAAGCCGACGCTCTCCGGGCGATGACTCTGCGAAACCGCGTCGAGCACGTGGTGTCAGCAATCAACGTGCTCGGCGGCTCGAACACCACCGAACAGCCAAACCCGCCCGATCCGGCATTTGCGTCTAGGGTCGCCGACTCGCAGTGGCGGACCGGCGTCAACGAGGTCTATGCGGCGGCCTGGCACATACTCGTTGACCGTACATCTCCGAGCGCAGAGACAGAGAAGCTCCGACGCTATGCCAACACCAGGAGCGAGTCCGATGCCGCCTCACTGGGGCCATGGCTCCGCGAAGTGGCCGAACTATTCCTGGGAACTGACCGGAGTCTCATCGTCGTCAACCGGGACACCCATCCACACCTCAGCGATCACGCGGTCGACGATACGCCGGTGATACCAGTTGCCTATGCCGTCGAATGGTTCGCCCGTGCAGCGCAGAAGGCGATCGGCAACGACCGCCCGGTCGGGCTCCGTGATCTAAAAGTGCTCAACGGCGTGGTAGCCGACGACTTCCGCGACGGCCTGGATCTCGAATTGCGAATCGTGGCCACCCCCGAGCAAAGCCAGGCGCTTCGCCTCGAACTCGTCGACCCCTCCGGTCGCCGGCGATACAACTGCCGTGCAGTCCCCCTCGCCAAAGGCGGCACTGCTCCAACGACCCTCGATGGCCCGGCCACCGAACTACTCTCGATCTACGAGCAGGGTGGAGTCCTGTTTCACGGGCCCGCGTTCCAGGTACTCCAGGATGTGCGTTTGCACGCCGGAGCGGGCCTCACCGCTTCGGTCACCGGTGTCGTCGACCGCCGCTGGCCGGGCGAGACCTGGGTGACAGATCCCGGCGTGATCGACGGCGCTTTGCAACTTGCCCTGTTGTGGAGTGAGCACATTCTGGGCGGACCTTCGTTGCCGACCTCGATCTCTCTCATCCGTGTCTTCGACCGGCCACGCTCCGGGCCGCTGCGTGCCACCCTCGTCGGGCGGGGCGCCACGACCTCGAAGGTCAGATCCGACGTCGTCATCACCGATGCTGACGGTGCTGTTGTGGCCCTTCTGGAAGGCGTGGAGACGCACGCTCTACCCCGATCGAATGGCACCTGAGCCACGACGCCACCGTCGGGTTTGGCGATTTCTTTCATCGATCTGGATAGTGATCAGGTCCACAACCACGGACGACATTCCGCCTTCATGGGACGCAGATGCAGGCGCATGTATGGGCATGCGGGTGCTGGAGACGGGGTGTTCAGACCTGGCTCCCTGGTGTTGGCTGCACCAACGACAAGTTTGAGTCGGCTCGTGGTGTCGGAGGGAGACTTGAACTCAGCGCTCGACGCAACGTCAGAAATTGGAAACGAGCGCTGCCAAGCGATCTAGCGTTGGAGCATCCTCTAGCGTGCGAACCACCTCGATGATCTCGTCTGCTCGCGTTTGGCTCAGAACGTCGGCTACAGCGTGGCGAAAGAAGAACTCACTCTCGTCCCAGCTGAATCGATTGTTCGGATGCCCCTTTGGATACCGCAACGTGTTGTTGACGACCGTGCCATCATCGAGGTCGATCGTGACGGTTACTTCGGGGAAGGAACCCGTCCAGAAGACCTCGAATGCTTCGAACGGAGTCAGAACCTCGCCCGAAGATGTCACTCGATCAGCCAACCTGTGCAGTGCGGGGTTGTCGCGATTTGCCTCGTTAAACCAGTGTTCACCCGGGCTGCGGTCGAGCAGAAACGCGGCGAAACAATACGGGAGATGAAATTGGGCATCGAGGACTCCGGCGTAGGAGCCTGTGCTGTTCGTCATGATCATCGGAATCGTCGGAGACACATCGATGGTGCGAATCCGATCGAGACCAGTCGGCTCGATGCCGTGCTCGATACAGAGTTCATCGAGACAATCGAGCGGGCCCTGGATCCACATATTGGCCGGCCAATGTTTGAACAACGTCTCCATGATCAAGTACCGGCTGCCGAGCTCGCGGTCGTGCCACGACCAGTCGACTTGATCGGAGACCTGGCGCCACAATCCGTTCGGTCCGTCGAGAGAATCGGTCATTGCTTCGAAACCGAGTTCGGCCATCATCGCGGCACAGATGCCGTTGCGGGCGCAGAAGCCATGCGCGTAGTGATAGATATCGCTAGCCCCTGAATCTGGCCCGCCGACATGTTTCGATGCTGTCATGATCGTCTGATAGTGGGCCGCGCCGATCGCTTGGGCCACACCACCACTGTCGAGATCCATCAGCTTGGCCGCCGCGATTACCGCCGAGTAGACCTGCCAACTCACCAGTCCCCAGCCGACGCCCGATCCCCATTGAGATCGGGTGGGCTGAACCGCCATCGCAATCCGCTGGTAGACCTCGTACGCCGTGACCACCGCAGTGACATAGTCGGCGCCCGAACTCGAGAGCTTCTCAGCCACCGCGAAAGCGGCCGGAATCGCACCGGCCGAAGGATGGCCAGTCCAGCTGCAGTCCTCCCAATCGAGCAGATCGGCGAGCGTTGCGTTGGCCAGCGCCGCCTCGTCGGCCGGCACCTTTTGTCCGTCGCTGCCCCACACTGTCGATTCGGGAGTGCCTCCCTTGGCCTGGACGAATGCCGTCACCTTTGGCGCCTGATCCATGCCGAGGCTTGCCAACGAGACGCCGAGCACATGCAGCGTCAGCTGCTTCACCTGTTCGACGACCTCGGGCGGAAGAGAATCGAAGCGAACCGATGTCGTGTATTCGGACAGCGTGGCCGTATAGGTCATGTGATCTCCAGGGTTCGATCCAAGTTATCCCTAGCACCACGGCAAACGTGTGGACCAAAACGGCCTGCGGCCAGAACTCACGCGTGCCGAGGGCTTTACTTATCGTGGAGCAAGTGGTGAAACTACTGTCTCCTCGTGAAGGAGGACACGACGATGACCGAGCCCTGGTCCATCCGCGGCGAGTACATGGAGAGCTGCAATTGCGAAGTGCTATGCCCCTGCCTTCTTGGCAAACGAGACGAACGAGGTTCCGCGCTCGCTGAGCCGACCGAGGGGCATTGCGATGTCCCCATGATTTTCAAGATCCACGATGGGCACTACGGCGAGGTCCAGCTTGATGGAGTCAAGGTCGGCGTCGCAATCTATACGCCGGGGGCAATGGGTCTTGGAGATTGGACGTTCGGTCTCTATCTGGATGAGCAGGCGACACCGGAACAACGAGAGGCGAGCGAGAAGATATTCAGCGGGCAAAGTGGGGGCGCAGTGGGCCGATTCTTCGGACCTCTTATCAGCCATCGTCTGCCCGACCGGACCGTGTCGATGGAGATCGGGCGCGAAGGTACCAAGGGCTGGGCCCGAATCCCAGGGATTCTCGACGTGGAATACGAGGCAATCGAAGGATGGGATGGATCAGCCTCGTGGCTCGATAACTTGCGGCACTTCGTTTCTCGCCGCCTCTACAACGCCCGCTCGACCCGGTCGAGTTTTCGTGACCACGGATTCGAGTGGGATAACTCAGAGCGCAACGCCTACTACGCGAATTTTGAATGGACTGGGCCGTAGCCCCTCACGACCGGCGCGTCATGAGGGGATGCCCTCTTCGAGTGTCGCTTGGCCGGCGCGTCCTTCCAGCGTGTAGGTGTAGGTCAGAGGTGGGCCATACGGGTTGTGACCTAGCTTGCTTGTCTGCTCCGAATCGTCGAACGCCGGGCGGTTCTCGTCGGCAGGGTGCAGCGCGCCGGAATGAAAGTGCCACATCTTCCACTCGGGTCGCCCGTTGCCGTCGTCGCGGTGGTAGATCTCCGTCGCCTTGCTGCCGAACACCTCATCCACGTTTGCCGGCTCCCAGTGATCCTCGGACGTGACCGGGGAAACGCGGCGGTACTTCAGTTCGCAGATCAGCCAGGCGATGTCGCCACCAACGACCAGTCGCAGGACGGCGACCGTCTGGATGAGTCGCGGTGGCCCTTCGGCGTAGAGCTCCCACAGCTTCGTCAGCTCGTCGACGCCGAAGTAGGTGAAGCCGTTGCGGTTGAACATGGAGAAGGCGTTGCCCGAGGGGAAGCACTCCTGCATCGCCTCGAAGTCGAGGCCGACGTTGGCTTTCCACCACTGCTTGTGGAGGCGCAGGATCTCGAGACTGTCATGGTCCATTGACGTGATGGTCGGCCGTTGCACAGGGGGCATCCTTTTGGTTCGGGGGAGGTTGTCGGGATTGGGGGACGAGGACGTCGTCATGGTCAGCGAAGATCTTCCGGCAGTTGCCGCTCGTGCCAGCGGTGATGGGCCTCAAGGAACGCGCCCATCCGCAGCAACAGGCCTTCGCTGTGGGGACCGCCGATGAACTGCACGCCGAATGGCACGCCCCGTGAGTCGGTGTGGGTCGGCAGGCCGATCGCCGGAAGGCCGATGACGTTGACCCAGTCGACGAATCCTTTGATGGCATCGCTGACGGGGCGGGCATCAGGTGGCGCTGCGGACTCGTCAAGCAGGACACCGTGGTCGGGAAAGGAACAGCCGGTGAGAGGCGTTAGCAGCACATCGAAGTCACTTTGCCAGCGCCGAACCACCGCTCTGACCCCGGTTCGGAGTTCAGCGACGGAGCGAACGAATTGCGTCACCGTCGCACCCTCGGTTGCCCGGAGGCGAGCGATGACCGAGGGGTGTGCCGGCTGCGACAGGTCGTAATCGAGAAGGTGACTCCACCCTGGAGCGACGACGCTTCGGTAACCGTCGATGCCTGCGATCTGCAACTGATCGGGGTCGACGTCAACCAGTGTGTTGCCTGCCCCAACCAGCAGGGCTGCGACATCGTCCAAGGCAACAGCTTGTGGGTCCTCGACGGTGGCACCGTTTGGTGGGTTGCGCAGCACCCCGATGCGTTGCGGCACCATCGGCTCGCTGAGTTGGTCGGTCAACGGCGGTCGTTGGTCCGGTCGCGGTGGCATCCACGCCTCGAGGTCGGGTCCGTCGACGAGTTCGATCATGCTTGCGGTGTCGGCCACTGTCCGGGTCAAGAAGCCGTCGACCGAGGACCAGTCCCACGGGCCGGTTCGTTGGGGAAGGAGACCGCGCGTGACCTTGAGACCGACCAGGTTGCAGGCGACGGCCGGAAGCCGGATGGACCCGGCACCATCGGTTCCCGTCGCTACCGGCAACATCCCGGCGGCAACTGCAGCCGCCGACCCGCCGCTGGAGCCCGATGCCGTCGCATCGGGGTGCCACGGATTCCTGGTGATGCCATGCTTCACACTCTCGGTGGTCAGTGCCGCTGCAAGTTCCGATGATGCCGTTCGACCCATTGGGACGAAGCCAGCAGACAGAACTCGTTCGATGAAGACGGAACTCTCCGTCATCGGCTCGTCTGAGACCAGGAATGAGCTCTTGGTGTTCGGCTGTCCGGCAACCGCTTGGACATCCTTGATGCCAATCGGGAGCGAATCCGCACCCGCTCCAGCCATGAGGTCGAGGAAGTTCGGATCCAGCCATGAGAAGGCGTTCAATCTGTCGTTGAGTAGCAGTGCCCGGTCCCAATAGTGCTGAGCGGTCTCTGTCGCTGTGACCTCGCCCCCGGCAAGTTGTGACCGAAGGTCAGCGAGGGTGCTCTGAACGGCAATCACGAGGTCACCTCAGGAGTTGATGTGAGAAAGCAGGGCTTCGGGGCTCAGTGGAATCGACCGGATCCAGCCGTAACCCCCTGGCAGTGCATGCTCGACTGCTTGGGCAATGGCCGACATGGCGGCGATCGTCCCGGCTTCGCCGACGCCTTTGGACCCGGAGGGCACATCTGGTGGCAGGGTTTCCATGTGCTCGATCGTCATCGTCGGAACATCGCCGGCCAGGGGCACCAAATAGTCCTTGAACGACGTGGTGACCGGGTTGCCGTCGTCGTCGTACCGCAGCTCTTCCATCAGGCTCGAGCCAAGCACCTGCACGAAGGCCCCCATGACCTGGCCATCGACGATGGCGGGGTTGACCACGTACCCGCAGTCGTCGACTGCGTGATAGCGCAGAACGGTGGCAATGCCGGTGTCGGCGCAGACCTCGACCATGACCGCGATGCTTCCGTAACCAATCGTTCGGTCTACCGGATCCCAGACGGCTCGGGCCTGAAGCGTTGGGCTGTGGTGGTCTGGGAGGCGGTCCAATTTACGATACGCGGCCATACCGATGTCGGCGAAGCTGACATGCTCGCCAGAGGGCCCTGACACGGCGCTCTCAGACACCGTGAGATCCGACGCAGGCAAACCCAAGAGGGACGATGCGACGTCGAGAACTTGGGTTAGTAGTTTCTGGCTGGCCAGCATCACCGACGAACCAGCAACCGGCGCGGTTCGACAGCCACCGGTTCCGTAACCCGTGTAGGGGCAACTGTCGGTGTCCCCGAAGACAACCCGAACATCGTCGACGGCTGCGCCGAGTGCCGAGGCGCAGACCTGAGCCAGCGTGGTCTCGATGCCCTGACCCATGGCCGTCTGCCCGGTGAACACCTGGACGGTGCCGGTCGAGTCCATCCGCACGACGGCCTCGTCGAAGCCGCCCTGGTCCATGGGGAGGCTTGACATCTTGCGGCTGTTGCCGACGCCGGTCGCCTCGACGAAGTTGGCGAAACCGACCCCGACGAAGCGGCCGTCGGCACGTGCGCCCTCCACCTCATCGAACCAGCCGGCGTCGGTCACGAACGTGCGGGCCCGCCGCAGGGCTTCGGGGTAGTCGCCGCTGTCCAGGCGCCACCCCAGCCCATTCCGGAAGGGCATCTGGTCGGCACGAACCATGTTCTTCAAGCGAAGTTCCACCGGATCGACGCCTAGTTCATCTGCCAGGGCGTCGATGGCCCGCTCGATGCCGAAGTTGGCAATCGGGCTGCCCCAGCCTCGATAGGAGCCGAATGGTGTCCGGTTGGTCATGACGCCGGTGGTCGTGATGTCGGCGTTTGGCACCTGATAGGAGCCGATGCCGGCCCTGGTGGAGACCCAAACCGGTCCCATGCCAACACTGCTGACCTCGCCGCCCAGTGTGCCGACAACATCGTTGCGGTACGCCACCACCGTTCCATCGCTTTCGGCGCCGATCGAGACCGACATCTGCGCCTCGCGAGCGTGGGAGGTGGCAACGAAACTCTCGAAACGATCCTCGATGTACTTGACGGGGCGCCCGCAGATCTTGGAGGCGATGGCGGCGATGATTTCCTCGCCGTAGTAGTTGGCCTTTGAGCCGAACCCACCGCCGATGGCGGGAACACGTACCAGAATGTCAGAAATGCTGACGTCGAGAACCTGCGCCAGAACCTCACGCACTCGGTTCGGCGACTGCGAGTTGACATCGACCACGAGTCGCCCGACGGAGCCGGAACGGCCGGCCCTTCCCTGGCCAGCGCGGCCCTGAACAGCATCTCCCTGACCAGCCAGTCCCCAGTCAGCGATTACGCCTCTGGTCTCCAATGGACAGCCGAATGCCCGTCCGATGGTGAGCTCCAGATCGACGACGGTGCCGGCAGTCTGGAGTGCAGCTCGACCGTCGCCGGAACTCTGCTGGTCGATTGCGAGCACGTTATCCGGCCAGGATTCGTGGATGAGCGGCGCGTCGTCACGTCGGGCCGCGTCCAGATCCATGACGGCCGGTAGGACGTCGTACTCGATCTCGACGGCCTCAGCGGCGTCCTCGGCAGCCGCACGTCCATCGGCGACCACTGCAGCGATGATGTGGCCGACGTAGCGGACCTTGTCGGTCGCCATGGCCAGACTTCCGGTCTGCCGTTGGCCGGGGATGTGCTCCCAGCCGATCGGGGTTGGCGACGTGTGCCCTGCCATGTCGTCACCGGTCAGGACGCTGTGAACGCCAGGCATAGAGCGGGCATGGGCGGTATCAAGGGAGAGAATCCGAGCGTGAGCGACTGGGCTTCGGACCATGGCGAGGTGCACTGTTCCACGAGGTTCCAGGTCGTCGATGAAGGTACGCGTCCCGTCGAGCAGACCATCGTCCTCGGCGCGGAGCACTCGCTTTGAGTTGTCTCGGTCAGCAGTCACGAGGCCGCCTCGGACTCTGTCCCGGAGACTGGCTCCGTCACTGGATCGGCACCGAAGGTTTCGGCGATGGATTGCACGATTCCCTGGTAGCCGGTGCAACGGCAGATGTTTCCGGAAAGGCCCTCTCTGATCTCCTCGTCGTTGAGGCTGCCACTGGCCGCGTGTCCCAGCGCCGCCCCGGCGATCAGCATCCCGGGCGTGCAGAACCCGCATTGCAGTCCGTGGTTGCGCTTGAACGCACAGGCGAGGTCCGGCAGCTTCGGGAGCGGCAACTCCGACGCCTGGGAGTCTGCAGGTGGGTGACTCAGGCCCTCGATCGTCCACACCTCGGCGTCTACTGCCTGGACTGCGAACATCAGACAGGATCGGATCTGCTGTCCGTCGTGGATGACCGCGCACGCTCCGCACGAGCCCTGTTCACATCCGAGCTTGGTCCCCGTCAGGCCGCACTGCTCCCGCAAGGCGTCAGCCAAGGTGTTGCGGGGCTCGACGTCCAACTCGACGCGACGACCGTTGACCGACAATGACACCCGGTGCCGCTCGACACCGCTCATGTGTTGACCCGACGTTCTTCTGCCTGGAGTGCACCCTCGAGTGCACGACGAACGACCGTGACACCGAGTTGGCGTCGATACGTTGCAGACAGGTGAGGTTCGTCTGGTGGTGAGATCAGCTGCTCGGTCAGTTGTGCTGCCGAGCGGATCGCTCCGGGATCGCCCTGCGCGTCCACGACCGCCGTTTCGACCTCGCGTAGTCGTTGTTGGCGGTCTCCGAGGGCGAAGGTGACAAGACGGATCGAATCGAGTGTCCCATCGGCATCCAGGTGTGCGTTGGCAATGGCTCCGGCAACGGCGAAGTCGGCGCTGCGAAGCGTGACCTCGTTGAAGCCCATCCGGCGGCGCGAGGCGACGGGTATCCGTATCTCGGTCAGGACCTCATTGGGCCCGATGGTGGTCTCGAAGTAGCCGCCGAAGAAATCCTCGACGGCAACGCGTCGGGTTTTCCCTCCCAACGATGCGACGAGGACATCGGCGTCGACGGCGAGCAACAGAGCCGGAAGTTCCGCCGAGGGATCTGCGTGACACAGGCTGCCTCCGATGGTCCCCCTGGTCCTCGTGCCGGGGTGTCCGACGCTGTCGACGATGGCTCTCATCGCTGGGACCTGAGCGCAGAGAGATTCGTCGGCGGCAAGATCCTCCTGCCTGGTCATGGCCCCGATCCGTATGTGGGTAGCCGAGTGAGAGATTCCCGAGAGCTCGTCGACCGTGTTCAGGTCGATCAGATCGGATGGTGCCGCCAACCGCAGTGACATCATCGGCACCAGGCTCTGTCCCCCGGCGATGAAGCGTGCATCCTCGCCCGCGGCGTGCATTGCCAACGCTTCGTCGACGGAGCCGGGGCGGTGATAGTTGAAAGCTGCAGGCTTCACCGGCTGTAGATTAGACAGAACGATTTCATTCGCCCAACTCGCAAGACCACCAGGGAGTCATCGTTAACACGCAGCTCGCACTGATGCTCAGCAGCCAGGTCCCGCCGGAGGAAACGGTTGGTTTCGCCCGGCTCGCCGAGGACACCGGATTTTCGCGGCTATGGCTGACGGAGGACTACTACCGTAAGGCCGGGTTCGCATCGTGCGGAGCGGTACTCGGCTCGACAACCAAACTGTCCGTCGGCCTGGGGGTCACGTCGCTGTCTATGCGACATCCGACGACGCTGGCGATGGAGATCGCAACACTGCATCGCATGTATGGCAGCCGCTTCGAGGCCGGACTGGGCCTCGGCAGCCCCCGAGCGCTGCGCGGCTCGGGCCGGATGCCGGAATCGGTGATCAGCTCCACCCGTGATCGCCTCGCTGTGATCGCCGACCTCCTGTCTGGCGAACAGGTCAGCTGGGCGGACGACTTCGACAGGGTTGGCGAGGCCCGCCTGCAGTATCCCGCAGACATTCAGGCGCCGATGTGGCTCGCGGCCGAGGGGCCTCAAATGCTCGCCCTGGCCCGCGAATGTGCCGACGGGGTGGTCTTCTCCGCATTCTCCACTCGGGCCTATCTCGAGTGGGCCGTGCCCATCCTGAACAAGAACGGTCCGTACCCGACCGTGCTGTATCTCCACGCAAGCGTGCATGAAGACCCAGACGTTGCGGCGACCGCAGCCCGCAACATCGTCATGGGTCGGCTCCAGGCAGGTTACGTGTCTTCATCGATGCGTCGGAGTGGGTTTTGGGAGGTCGTGGAGCCGCTCCTGGGAGCCTCGACCGACGTCATCCGGCCACATTTGACCGACGAACTCGTTTCCGCGTTCGTCGTGTTCGGCACTCCGGAGGACTGTCGACAGAAACTGCAGGCGTTCGAGAGCACCGGCGTCGACGAGATTGCACTGGCCCCGACCATGGACAACGACCCTGCACGGTTGGGGGAGGCCATCACATTGCTTGCTGGCGTCTTCACCGGTACTCGCTGAGCAACGGTCCCGGCCGTTGCCGGTGGCTATCGGAGGTTCTGGCTGCTCTTGAAGACCAGACGCCGAGCACGAGTTCTGTTGACACTCCCGGCACCATTGCATTTACGGGGCTGAAACCATGCGTCTCGCCAAGTACGGACTGATTGTCCTCATGCTCGGTGGCAAGCTGGCCTGCCCGTGGGGGTCAGGTGTCGAACCATTGTTCTGTGTGGAGTTGGTCCCAGATCTTGGAGACGACTTCGCCGCCGCGTCGGATGATCTGGCGTTCGTCGTCGACAACGAGGTGCCCGTTGTGGACCTGGAAGCGACCGTCGATCATCACGTGGCGCACATGTTGGCCGCTGCTGTAGAGGAGATTGTTCAAGGGTTCGGGTGGAGGAGCACCGCTGCCGGTGTGCATGCCAGCGACGTCGACCGTGATGAGGTCGGCTTTGGCACCAACCCTGATGCGCCCGAGGTCGTCGCGACCAAGGCCGATGGCTCCGTCCAGGGTTGCGGACCTGATCGCATCCCAGATGCTTGGCCGCGCCAGCGGCCGAGTTGAGGAGTCGGCGAGCAAGGAGTGCCGTGCCTGCCCGTAGAGCACGGCGAGCTTGACGTTCTCGAGGTGATCGTTGGAATGGGTGTCTATGCCAATGTTTGTGCGCACTCCAGCGGCCAGGAACTCTGGCCATGGTTGGGTGCCTCCGCCCGCACCGCCCGCCGAGGGGTTGTGTACGTATGTCGCGTTGTTGGCCCTCAGGACGTTGGGGTCGGCATCGAGATCGGCACCAGTCATGTGCGCAGCGAACAGAGGCCCGTCGTAGAACCCGAACTCGTCGATCCATTCGGCTGGTCGTTTCCCCCAAAGCCGCTGCACTGTCTGCGTTTCCGTCACGCTCTGCGACAAGTGCAGGTGCAATCCGTTGCCGAGCTCTTTTGCGGCGGCCGCCACTGCCTGCATGGTCTCGGGGGTGTGGGTATCGGTCGCGTGCACACCCATCTGGGGCAAGATCCGCTCGTCGTCCCCGTCGTTGCATCCGCGGCCGAAGCTGAGAGCGGCAGCGATCTCCTCTAGTGAGCCCGGAGCCGAGTCAAACAGCACCTGATCAGTAGAGCGGCCCCAGATCTCAAACAAGCGCCCGATGCCCGGCACCATGGCACTGGGGTACCCGCGCACCCCCCACCCGCTGGCGACACGCACATAGGCATGAGCCTGTCGCAGACTCAACGACATCTCGACCTGAGTCGTACACCCACTCCGCAACAGCTCCGCCAAATTGTGTGTCGTCAGAGCCTCGAGATCCGCGCTGTCGAGCGAATCAGCGACCTGCAAAGGACGCCCGTACGCCCGACCACCCTCGATGATTCCTCGAGTAGCCGTTCCAGCAGCGACGTGCGTATGACCCGAAATCAGGCCAGGCAACAGCACCGCGCCCGGAGCCGAAATTCGCCGCTCCCGACCCCGGCGACGACCGGCCGAGATCTCGACGATTCGGTCGCCGTCCACGATCACCGAATGGTCACGCAACAGATGCAACACGTCGCGCTCATCACAAGCCAAGACCCAGCTCGGCTCGAACACGACCGGCCGGGCACGGCGCATCACTGATCCCCGACCACCCAAGCGGCGACCGCGATCGACACCGCGATCGACAGCACGGTCGACCCAGAGGCGCGCCGAGTCCATCAACACCGCCCCCCGACCGGCTGAGCCACCAGCTGAACACAACACACACATCGTCAACCCCCGCCCATTCAGATAGCCACAGCGACCACGCTGAGAGCTACATACCGTTACGCATACCGAACTGGTATACTAGCCTGGATGGCCACAGAACAAATCGCTGTACGGCTACCGAAACCGCTCCTCTCCGACCTCGATGATCTCGTCAAGAGCGGAGTGTACGAAAGCCGAGCCGCTGCGGTTCGAGCCGGCATCGAAGCCATCATGAAGCTCGAACACCAACGCCAGACCGACCGAGCCATCGTCGCCGGTTACACGCATCAGCCTCCAACCAGAACCGAGGAGCACGCGGCGCTCGCGTCGCTCCGAGAAGCAATCCTCGATGAGCCATGGTGACGACTCCTGACCGGGGACAAATCTGGTGGGCCGAAATCGAACAGGTCGGTCGACGTCCCTTTCTCGTCATGACCCGATCCGCTGCCATCCCCGTCCTGAACAGTGTTCTGGCAGCACCCGTCACCCGCACTATCCGAGGAATTCCAACCGAGTTGCTGCTCGGGCCCGACGACGGCATGCCCACAGACTGCGTGGCGAGCTTCGACAATCTCAGAGTCGTCCCGAAGGCATACCTGGTCGACCAGATTTGCGCACTCCGGCCGCCTCGACTCGCCGAGGCATGCGCAGCTGTCCAGGCCGCCATCGACTGTTAGACCGAACTTCGGATCAGCGTTTCTCAAGCGACACGCCCACCTACTCGGCAGAACTGTCATACTCCATCGCGCGGTTCCGCAATCGCTAACGTTGAACTCAACGCAGTAGGCGTCGCCCTGACTGCGAGGATGGGTCAATGCCACTCGCCATCGACCTCGTCCTCATCGACTGCGTCGACCTCGAAGCCATGACGGCGTTCTGGTGCGATGCGCTTGACCTCGAACATGTCTGGACCGGACCATCTGGCGGGCATCTCCTCGAAGCGGCAGACGGGTCAGGACGCCGACTCGCGCTCATGCCGGCACGGAGCGCTAAGACGACGAAGAATCGAGTCCACTTCGATCTTCGACCCGACGTCGATCAATGGGTGGAGGTTCGTCGACTGGAGGGCCTCGGTGCGAGCCGTGTCGACGTCGGGCAGGTCGATGCAACGTGGGTAGTGATGGCTGACCCGGAAGGCAACGAGTTCTGCGTCTTGCGTTCACTCGCCGAGAAGGAGGCATCTGCCCCGCTGCCGTAGTCGCTGCAACACGATCGCCATGGAGCACGATGTTGAAGCAGTTGGACCGACAACGTTTGTCACCCGCTGATTGCCGAACGACAATTGAAGTTCACATGAGGATTCTCGGGCACCGGATCGAGCACGGACGTCCGTTCTCGGACGGTCTGTGGCCGTCACTGCTGCTCGCGATATCGATCACTACTGAGTGGTTGTGATGGCTAGAAACTCGCTGTGGAATACGCGCTGGTCGAGGAACTGACAACGGCAGCAATCGAGGCAGCGGAGGTCGGGCGAGCACGGTGACTCCGTAACTAACATCGACATTGCTGCCGAGGTCGCCATTCGCCACTATCTCGGGACCGCTCGTCCCGACGACTCGCTGGACCTGGCTCATGTCGCGGACGGAACAGTCGACGGATACGTCGAGTTTGGACTCGGCCACTGGGACTACGCGGCGGTGCTCGTCGCTGCCGCTGGCGGTGTTGTCGAGATTATCGACGTAACGCCGTGGAATGGTCCGCTCGTGATCGCAGCGGGCACCCAGTTCCTCGTCGACGAGATGCGCAACGTGCTCCGTCGTGCCCAAGTACCCAACGTCTAACCAGTCGATTGTCGCCGGCCTACCTCTGGTGTGCGTCGGCTATCGCCAACCGGGCGGCGTCCAACAGCTCGCTCGTGGCTGCGAACAGCGCTGCGCCTTCGACTGGGTGCGTTGTTCCGTCCGCACCGGAGAAGGCACCCGCTGCTTCGGTGACGATGAGGCCGAGTGGTGCGTAGTCCCACAGCTTGCCGCCCACCTGAACGGCTGCATCCAAGTCTCCGCTGGCCACAAGCAGCGCTGCATGCGCTGACCAATCCGATGGAGTGGTGCGGTCGAGGAGCGGCGCAACCTCGGCGAACACGTCACGCGGCACCATATGAAGAGGCGGCAGATAGCCGGATCCGCAACCATCCAGAGATGTTCGACCCGACGTCCGAAGCTGCCTGGCTTCGCCGATCAGCCCGGAGGTGTCGAAGGACTGCCGGAAAGCGCCCGCGCCCCGCTGAGCAAACCAAACTTCGGACTGTGAGGGCACAATCGCAACTCCAACTTTGATGAGCCCGTCGACTTCAAGGGCGATGAGTGATTGCCATCGATCGTCACCAAGAACGAAAACCAACGTGCCGTCGATGCCGTCAAGGATCCAGCGCCGGTTGCTCGAACCGGCGACGCCCGTTTCTTCACCGATGAAGGCGTCAGAAGGTCGTGCGGTCGCGATCACGCGTCGGACCTCACTCTCAACTGCAAGGTCCGCCTCGGTCACGATCGAGCCGTCAGCCTTCTGTTCTTGATCGAGGGCGCCCACGCGATCGAAGTAGGAGAGCCCGATCGAAGCTCCAGCAAGAGCTGCCCTGATCGCGAGCGCCACGTCAACATCTGAATCGGCGAGACGAAGTGACACCCGCTCAGAATGACACAACGGGCTCGCCCAATCGCATTCCGCTGGGCGCCGATAGCCGGGAGGATGCGCTCGGCCAACTACTCGATATTCGCCGACGGACTGCGGGTTCAGAGGTCGGTCGGCGGGTGTGAGTTGGTCGAGGCGGCCGGGTTCGGCGAGGACGTCTTGGAGCATGACGGTGTTGACGTAGACGAGGGCTGCTTGCAGGATTCGCAGACAGAGTACGGAGAGTTCGCGTTCGTCTTGGCGGTTCGAGGTGAGTTGCCCTCGGTTGCCGTGGAAGACGATGTCGTTGCCGCCGTTCCACGACTCGACCACGTTCAACCGCGAGTATTGCTTCGTAGGTGGGGTGCATCGACGCGGATCGCATGAACCGTCGCAAGATCGCTTCGGTGGAGCCGAACTTTGTTGTAGTTCCTACGGTCCTGCCATCCCAGGTTCTCGAGCAGCTCGGCCTGCGCTTTCTCACGCAGAATCTTGGCCCGGCCGCGTTGTGCGTGTGGTCCTCGTTCGTCGGGTGCAAGACGCATACGATCGAGCGCGGCCAAAGCTATCTGAGGATGGCTGCGCCAAGTGGGTGACGCGATCTCCCATTCGTTTGGCCCGCGATGGCCGTGCTCGTCGAGGAACTGCGCAAAATCCTGGTTGAAGCCCATCGCAAGTTCATGATCATTGAGCCGCTAAGTGGAGAGGAGTGAGCCACAGCACCGCTCTGAACGCAAACTATCTAGCCGTTGGTTGGGATCCCGCCGATGTCGGCAACCAGTGCCGCTATATGCGCACTGACCTCTGAGCGCCGTGGCTCGTCAAGGCCTACTACTGAGGTCAAGTGATCTGCAAACAACGCCCAGCCCAGCGCCAAACTCGATGCGGTAACAACCCGTTCCTCGATCTCCTCCGACGTCATTTCGGGATGTGTGCGGGTGAGCGCGGCTATCCATGCCGACGCTATCGGGTGCGTCGAGAACGGGTCTATCGGATGTTCGAGCATGACCCGAGCGAGCGCTTTGGCCAGCTCGCCGCCGCGGTGCCCAGCGAGATCCGGCGAAGGGAAACCCTGTTCGTCGCGGTCTGCAGCAGCCCGATCATGTATACCGTCGAAGGCCGCCGACAACAGTGAACTCTTGTTACCGAAGTAGGTATGAACCAGCCCGTGGTTGACTCCGGCGCGCGCCGCGATCTCGCGCACCGACATTGACAAACCCTTTTCCACAATCAGCTCGGTGGTCGCGTCGATGAGGGCTTCTCGGACAGCGTCTTTACCCGTGGGTCTCGTCATCAAGAAGAGATCTTGGTCGTCATCAAGAAACAGGATGCCGTGGCATCGATGCACTTACCTCACCATTGCTTTTTGATAGGGCATTTGGTCAGCTGTTCAGCTGGGGGCCCAACGGCACGCCTTTGAGAACCATCGCGGTGGTGGCTGTTGGCACGTTGCGTAGCGCATGGCTCAGGCCGAGACGCTTCGGAAGCCCGACGTAGGGTTTGTTGCGGGCTACTGCATCGACTGCCAGTTCGGCCACCTTCTCGGGTGAGACCTTGGGCAGGAGTCGGCACTTTGACAGTCTGGTGATCATCGGTTCAAGTTCGGGAACTTGCATGAGCCGATCCCACATGTCGGTATCGACTGGTCCAGGAGCTATGACTGTCGTACCGATGTTGGTGTCTTTCAGTTCGACGCCGATCGTCGCCGCGAAGTTCGTCAGACCAGCCTTTGTGGCGCAATAGGTCGCTAGTCCGGGGAAAGCTCCGGTGCCGGCGAGTGAGCTCGTAAACAAGAAATGACCCTTGTTTCGTTCGACGAACCCGTCGAGTACATTTCTGCACAACACCAGCGGAGCCTCAAGGTTCAGACTGATTACAGTGCGGATCCAGTCGACCGATTCGGTGTGGAACTGCGCCAACGCTTCGACTCCGGCGTTGTTGACCAACACATCGATCGGACCAGCCTGATTCTCCACCGTAGAAATCAATGCATCGACCTGCCCAGCCTCGGTGAGGTCAACAACAAACGCAGCGCCGTCGATCGCTGCCGCGATCTTGTCGAGTTTGTCAGCTGACCGCGCTGCGATCGACACCTGTGCTCCCCGAGTGGCGAATTTACGAGCCATTGCCTCGCCGATGCCTTGGGATGCGCCAGTAACCAGTACGTGGCTGCCACGTAGCTCCATTTTGAAAATCCTTACTCGTGGACGGATCAGCGGTTGAGATGTACAGGAATATTGCGGGGACCGCGGACCTGCCCATTGGCCCAGGTGGTCTCGTTAGCAGTGTCGAGCCTGTAGTCCGGGAACGCCCGCAGCCATTCCTGCAACCCGACTGTCACCTCAAGTCGGGCCAGGTTTGAGCCCGCACAACGGTGAATGCCGAGACCGAACGCGACATGGCGATTCTTGGCCCGGTCGAGCCTGAACTCCTCGGGTGCTTCGAACGCGTCTGGATCATGGTTTGCAGCGGGAAAGGTCAGCAGCATTTGATCGCCAGGATGCACGGGACACCCTGCAACCTCGGTTTCGCCGATCACCTTGCGAGCCATGGTCACCGGCGCGTAGAACCGCAACACTTCTTCGACCGCCGTCTGCCAGAGCAGATCATCGTTTTCGACAGCGACCAATTGCGCCACTTCGTTTGGATACTGAGCGAAGTGCCAGAGGCCGGAACCGAGAGCACTCCAGGTCGTGTCGATGCCGGCGATGATGAGCAGGCGCACATAGCCGACCTTGAGCTCCCAATCGACAGGTGCACCCTCGATCTCTGCGTTGGCGATGAAGGTGAGCATGTCGTCGCGGGGGTTCACCAACCGGTCGCGCAAGATTTCGTCGATGTAAGCGCCCATCTCTGTTCCGACCTCAAGCCGGATTGCATTGTCACGCGGGCTCAGTTGGAAATTGCGATAGATCCAGTCCCTGAACAGGTCGGCATCACCTTCAGGAATTCCTGTGAGCTGGCAGATGCCATGCACCGGAATGTGCTGGGCATAGTGCTCGGCGGCATCGGCCACCGGCAATCCATCCAGATCAGCGATCAAGCCACGACAGAAGTCGCGCATGTCGTCTTCCATCTTGCCGATCTTCTTCGGGTTGAACGAAGGCAGAAGCACCCGCCGATGCTCATTGTGGTCGGGGGGATCCGAAGTAATCGGCGGGGCCGGCGTTCGTGGGGCATCCGGCTGGCTGACATTCACCCAGATCGACGAGAAGTGCTCCGTGTCCCGCGCAACCGCTGACACCGCATCCATCGTGACCGGCATGAAAGCGCGGCCATAACGCTCCGTCGTTGCCATGGGACACTGGTCCCGGACCGAGTTCCAAATGTCGATCGCGTTCTCCCCCCACTGATCATCGAGCCAGTCCCAGTCATGCACCCAGTCGGTTACTGGTGAAAGATCAACGTGATCGGCCCCATATGCCATCGGCGGTACCTCGGTTCACTTTCTCGTAACGCGCCGCGGTGACGCAACCTCTCCAGCATCTTAGTCAATCGACTGACTCCGGGCAATTAGTCCACACACCGGACGAGGCCTGCAACTACAAGCGACTCGACGAGCCCGGGGGCGTCGACGGTACATCCGTAGGCTGCTCGGTCCCGGTCTGCGACGGTGCGTCGAACTCCAGCACCGCGCTGGATGGAACCTGCCCTCCCGCGTTACTATCGGCAATAGCATGGGCCCGAATGCTGGCTGATGTCGCGAAGCTGATCCTTGACGAGGTCGACGACTTGGGGGTTCTTCTTGTTCACGATCGCTCGCTGCCATGTGCCACGAGCCTCGTGATTGGTGAGCCAGTTTCGGGCTCGTGGTGGTCCCATCCACTGGCGAACACGATTTACAACGCTCTCGGTGAGATTGAGGACCGCGTGGCAACGGTCAAGTTGATCCGTAGAAAGAACACGCTCGTGTCGGCGGCGCTGTGGCCGGAGGTAGACCTCGAATGAGATCAAACGCCGACAGACTGCAACCGGCAGAGAGGCCCGGGACCCCGGCTCTGGTTGTTGTTGGGGTTGTATTCGCGGTGGTCGTTGTATTCCACAATTCAGACCATGCCCGGCGAGGTGGCGACTCGGTCTCAACAGACGTGCTAGCCATCGGGATCGCCGCGATCCTCCTGGAGGTGATAGTCATTGCTCTCGTCGTCGGACGTCATCGCCTTGGTCCCATAGTCGCAACCTCGTCGGGTTTCGCCCTTGCGGCTGGCTATCTTCTCGTTCATTTCACGCCAAAGCGCTCGTGGCTAAGCGATTCCCTGATCGACGGGGAAGTCGACACGATCACGGTCGTGGCTGGCGTGCTCGAAACCTCGTCCGCGCTCCTGCTCGGTTTGGTCGGCTTGCAGGCCATCCGCAGCGCCGGAGGCCTGACCTCAGCGGCTGTTCCGGACTGGGCTGTCGAGTGGCGCACAGCCAGTGCCACTCTTCGCCACCCGGTAGTCATCGCCTTCACGATCATCAACGCCGTCGGACTCGTCGCCACGTTCAGGACACTGTAAGCAAGGTGCTAGACCTCTGCAGGCATAAGAAAACGCACTGCCAGAAGAATCGACCTTGCGGATCACGACTGGGCCGACCGTGGCCTGGTTCGGCCGCTGCCGTTGAGGCTTCGCTTTGCGGCTAACGCCGTGCGGCCCTTGCCCGGCCGATGCTTCTACGCATGGGTCGCAACCAGCACGCCTGGATGACTGATCGGCATCGCACCGTGAGCAACCGCTGATCGACCGGATCCAGCAAGGGTTGCTTGACCCCCCCCGAAGGCGCTCCGTACCGCTAGATGCCGCTCCACAGCGCTAGATGCCGTTAGGAGCTCTCGCCGAGAGACGAAGCCGAGATCAGCCGCCGTAGTTCATGCCGGTGTCGCGGAGCAGCAGGGGTAGGGCATCGACGTCGCGCACGCCGGCGTTGACGACCTCGCCGACAAAGACGGTGTGGTCGCCGCGGGCAACGGTGTCGGTGAGGCGGCACTCGAACCAATAGGGAGTCGCCAGAATCAACGGGGAACCCGTCACCGGCCCCGGCACGAACTCGTGTCCATTGATCATGTTGCCTTCCACCGAGGTGGAACGGAAGAAAGCTTTTCCGATATCGAGCTGGTCGGCCCCCAATACGTTTACGGCAAATGCCTCAGTACGGGAGATGACGGCTGCCGCGCCAGCGTCGGCCTTGACCCCCGCCATGACGAGCGGGGGTTCGAAGCTGGCCTGTGAGAGCCAGTTGGTGCCGCCAGCGGCGTAGTCGTCGCCATCGTTGGCAGTGAGCACATACAGCCCATAGTTGATGGCTCGAAGCGCTAGCTTTTTGTCGTCTGGATCCATCCGAGAAGCCTAGTGGTCTGGCGCGGAATTGGCTGGGGTGGATAAAGCCTGTCGGGCTCGATGAGGTGGTTGACACTGTCAAAGCTGCTGCGGACATGTTGTAGCACGGCGCCTGGCATACCAAAGTGCGGCCGCAAGCGCAGCAAGGGCGATGCCGACTGCTGTCGCCGCTCCCCTACTTCCCGTGTCGTGCACGTCACGCTTCGTCCCCCGATTGTCCGCCACATGAACAATCTCGAATCGGTGTACACCAACGAGGCACCAACGAGATCCACACCCTCATTCTGGGCCAGGCAATAACCGGCCAGCCCGCATTCCATCCTGTACGCACTGGCTGTTGGGGCTGGAGCCAATGATCTTGACTTCATCTACGAGCGGGACCTACACGTCTTGCCAACCTACGCCTGCGCCCTTGGCCTGTGGGCCGTTGAGGCTGCCCTCCGCCTCCACCGAGCGAGCGGCGTGATGAAACAGACCCTGAATGGGTGACCACCGAGGCCGTTGGTTCGACTGCTGCTGCCCTTTACCGTCTAACCGGAGACAAGCACCCCGTTCAATGAATTGGATCGCTGGTTATCTGGCTATCGGAGCCCGACGTTTGTCCGGATCGAGGGCTATGGCTCGATGGGCGAGAGGCTCACTCGCCTCCGACGTACCGCCAGGAGCAGGACGAAACCGGTTGCCATCAGCATGATTGCTACGCCGGCGAAATGAAATGATTCGCTACCAGTGAAAGCCAGCGTTGGTATTGCCTTCGGCTCTTGCCTGTAGTCGATCGTGATGACCGCTGTGTTCGACACCAAACCCGTCGCATCAGCCACGGTGTAGGGAATAGGTGTTGGATCACCAGTGAAACCGGATGCGGGCGTGAAGGTCACGTTGCCTGAATCGTCGACGGTCCACTCACCTTCTCCTGGCACGGTGAGGGTTGTGTCACGGCCCGGTGTGGCCGGGTTGAGGTCGACGGTGGCTGGGTCGAGGTCGCCGGTCGGGTCGGAGTCAGGCGTCGATCCCGATGACGCCGATCCGTCGATGACGTTCACCGTCACCGACGTGCCGATGGTATGACCGGTCGATTCGTCATCGACGGCAACAGGAGGCAGGTTCTGGGTATAGGTGATCGTGATCGACACTGGCTCGGACACGTTACCTTCGTCGTCCTCCACCGTGTAGGAGATCGGCGTCGGGTCGCCTGTAGCACCGGGCTCGGGCACAAAGGTCACCGTGCCCGTTCCGTCGACGGCCCATTCCCCCTGCCCAACAATGGTGCGGGTGGTCTGGCGCCCGGGCGTCGAAGGATCAAGATCGACGGTGCCCGGGGCGACGCTGTCACCGTCGGTGTCATTGACGGTGACAGCAATCGAGACGGGTTCACCAACCGGGTTTGCCAGCGACACATCGTCGTCGGCCACGGGCACATAGTCGATGGTGATAGTGGCGGTCACGGCATCGCCTTCAGCGTCGGCGATTTCGTACAAGATCGGGGTGGGATCTCCCCTAAAGTCGGGGGCAGGGGTGAAGGTGACCGTTCCTGCGCCGTCGGTTGTCCACTCTCCCTCACCGGGAACCGAGAGCGACGTCTGAACGAGAGGGGTCGACGGATCGAGGTCGAGGGTCGACCGTACGACGGGATCGCCGCCGACATCGTTGACACTTGCGTCGACCGTCACTGATCCGGCAGGATTCCTCAACGACTCATCATCGGTCGCCAACGGAAAGCTTCGATCTCGATAGTCCAGGTCTTTGATCATCGGTGCCGCGTCGCTGCCATCGGCCAGCGTGTCGTCATCGGTATCGGTGAGGGCGAATGACGTCAGCTCGTGTGCATCCCCGTCCGGATCTGCATAGCTTGCATTGACACCGTCGTCGATGCCGTCACCGTCGGAGTCAGCTGCCACCAGCACAAGGCCGCTCTCGGCGCTATCGAGCAGCGCGTCGTCGTCGCTGTCGTCGTCGAGGTAGTCGGGCGTTGTGTCGCCATTGGTATCAACCGGCGCAGTGAACGCTGCACCGAAGCCGCCCGTCGCGTCATCGGGGTCGTATGCCGCTCGCACGCCATCCCCGTCGCTGTCGTCGTCGGTCGCGTCACCGTCATTGGAATAGCTAGCGGTGTAACTCTGTGTGGTCTGCGCTTCGATCGCATCGGGAATGCCGTCGTCATCGGAGTCCAGGTCGAGGTAGTCCGGGACGGCGTCGATGTCACTATTGCTCGGCGTCGTGCCCGTATCTCCGGACCCGAAGACATCCATCAAACCGTTGCCGGTGCTATCACCGGCTCCCGGTCCACCAGCCGCCGCATCGGCTTCAGGGTTCGAGACTGCACCGTCGCTGTCGGTATCTGCGGCGACTCCGGCCACCGAGCCGCTCTCATACAAGTCGCTAATGCCATCGTTGTCACTGTCCAAATCGAGACAGTCGGCAACACCATCACCGTCGGTGTCGCCAAGAGTCTCAGCGGAAATGAACATCGTGTAGACCACCGCAGTCGCATCCCCAGCCGTCACCTGCGTGATCACAATCCTCGACACGTCAAAGCTCAATCGGAAATCGATGTATTGATGCTCTTCGAAGATGGCGCCAGCGTTGTTGTCTACGGACGTGACCAAGACGGCGCTCTCCGCCGCCCCTCCTGCCGTGACATCAATGTACGGTGAATCCCAGATGACACTTGACGTCACATCGGGGACCAACGCCCCGGCGGCATCATAGACCTCAACACTCATGTTCTCCTCAATATCCAAATCGCCGATTGCGAATCGAACATTGAAGGCGGCCGGGTTGAAGTCGACCTGGAAGGACCCACCATTTTGAGTCTCAAGGGCATCAAGAACGGCGGCCTCGGCCACCGTCAAACCGTCCGGCACCACCGTGTTTTGAGAGATGAATAACCCCGTCTCATCGTAGGAAACGTAGGGACTCAACTCAGTGAACGTCATCTCGATGCTGTTGTAGCTGAGCGTCTGCGGCGTCGCCGAGATGTTGATGCCCGGTGACCCGCTCCCGCCGATGTCCTCGACGAAACATCGCTCGTCGGTATTGAGAATCCCATCGTTGTCCACGTCGAGATCGAACGCAGGGCTCGGCCGAAACGCCGAGCGGAAGTCGACGTCGGAGGCGTCGCCGTCAACGTCGAGCAGATCAGCAGTAACACTGTCGATTCCGTTGCTCGGATCCGACGGGGAGGCGACATCGAGGTCCCAGTAGTCGAAGAGGCCATCGGCGTCGAGGTCTTCGGTGTTCTGCGCCAACCCGAAGCCAGACTCATTGGCGTCGGCGTGGTCATCGTTGTCGGAGTTGTGGTCGGTGTAGTCAGGGTTGTGGTCATTGTCGGTATCGGACAGCGGCTGAAATCCGTTATCGCCGGCACCGAAGAGACTCGAGTTGTCGTAGAGATCCAGAATGCCGTCGCCGTCTGCATCTGCAACACTTGTGTTGGGGTCTTCGAAGGTGCCCGTTAGATCCCTTTCGATGGCGTCAGGGATGCCGTCGTTGTCTGAATCGAGATCGATATGGTTGCCGATCTTGTCGCCATCGGAGTCGTTTAGCAACTCATCTGTTACAGGAATCCCGTCATGGAGCCCATCGCCGTTCCCATCGGAAAACACGTTGTCGATGACGCCGTTGCGGTCGCTATCGAACCCGGGATCGATTCCCTCTTCCTCCAGGTCACTAATGCCATCGTTGTCTGAGTCCAGGTCTACCGTGTTCGGTGCGGTGTCGGTGTCGGAGTTGAGAGGTGCTGCGGGGGCTTGGAACACGAACCCGCCCTTGTAGGCCGTGTTGTAGTCGCCAACGTCAACGAACACCCCGTTCGTGTCGACGATTCGGATCGCGTCTTGATTTGACTCCCCTGGGGTGAAGACGAGGATCTCACCGTTCCCGACATAGATCGCCCCGATCTGCGAGCCAACTGGAAGATCGCCCGACATGGCAATTGAAGTGTGCGTTGGCACGGGGTTGGTCGGGTCGAACGACTCCATGACTTGATTGCTTGCCTTGTTGCCCGAGAACCTGTACATCAGGCCGTTGTCGGAATTGTACGCCATCGTCTCACCCGGGCCGTTCGTGGGGAAAGCGAATCCGGGGACGGTGGCCGCAGTGGTCTTGTCGATCGCATAGAGCGTCGACCCGCCGGCGCCATTGACGCCATACAGCTGCCCGGCACCATCGAAAGCAAACGTCGAGAAGTACAGATTGCCGAAGTCACCGATGGGATAAATGACGCCACGGGCCACGTCGACCCGCACGAGACTCTGCCGCCAGAACTGCTCTCGGGCGATGCCGTAGTAGTCGCCCGTCGTCGGGTCCTGAACAAGATCGTTGAAGCCGTAAACGGTCACCGACGGCGCTCCGGCGTTCGCACCGATTCGCATCGTGATGGCGCGTTTCACGGCGTAGCCGTTGTTGGGGTCGAGCACGGTGATGTCGGTGTTCCTCGGGCTGACAACCAGCAGCTCTTGGTCGTAAAAGTTGAACACCTGCTCTCGAGAATCGATGATGCCATCGTTGTCGTCGTCGATGTCCACATCGTCGTCGATGCCGTCGCCATCGGTGTCCGGCCCCGCGGCAGCAGCTGGCGCTGATCCGACCGTAGCGAGGCTTAGCCCCATGACGGCCAGGGCCACAAACACGGCCAGCCAGCGGTGGTGACCAGGCCCTCGAACCTGAGCCATGGTGTATGGGTGGTGACGATTCGTCATGACGGTCCTTTTGCTCGGGGCCATTCGTGGGCAGCCAGCTGCACGTAGTGAGGCTTGTCGTGGCGGATGAGCGAGTGCGTCTCGGCTCTGAGGCCATGGCGCTCTGCAGGACTCCGATCGGCGACAACTACCCCGAGTTGAGCCCGAGATTGGCGGGCCGCCGGCCACGAACGAACTCGGCCGAGCTTGCCGAGTACTGGAGGGGCGCGATCGGGGTGCGATCCAATTGCCGAGGTTGGAGATGTCGGGCTCGGCACACCGTCAGGCTCTGTCAGCGGCTCGGGCGGAGGCCACAACGCCATGACTGCTTCGGCGAGCGCCCGGTTCACGGCGCCGAAGACGGGAGCGTTCGAGTTCATGAGCGAGTCGGTTGCTGGACGGAAAGCCTGCTGATCTTCGTCAGAGAAACAACCGCACCAAGATGATCTGCAACAGCCCGAGTCACAGATCATCGAGATCGGCGGTACGCGTCACGCTCGGGCTCTAGCATCATGAGTCATGGGGAGTTTCGCCTTCTACGGTCGGGCCGAGGTCTACCTCGCTGAGGCTGAGGTGAAGGGCATGGTCCGACCGGCCGCTGACCCGACGACGCGAGCCCAGATCGCGATCCTCCGGTCGCACGGCCTGCTGGTGCTGCACCAGCACACACCACGGCTCGCCGGCATCGACCTGATCGACCTGATCGGCCTCAGTCAGGAAGCCGACCACAGCCAGGAACAGGAATCACGATGAATGCCGAGTCGACCCCTGCGATCAGCACTCGCGGATTGACGAAACACTACGGAGACTTCGTCGCCCTCGACGATCTCGATCTCGAGGTTCGACCGGGCGAGGTGTTCGGCTTCCTCGGACCCAACGGTGCGGGAAAGACCACCATGATCCGAACGCTGACCGACGAGCTCCGGCCCACAGCCGGGTCGGCGACCATCGTCGGGCTCGACTGCCAATCCGACTCGGTCGAGATCCGCAAGCACCTCGGCTACTTGCCTGGCGATCTCGCCATGTATCCCAAGCTGACCGGCAAGGAGACGCTCACCTTCTTCGCCAACCTCCGGGGCGGGGTCGAATGGAGCCACGTCGAGCGGCTGGTCGAACGGCTCGACGCCGATCTGTCAAAACGCGTCGGCGAGCTGTCGACCGGGAACCGGCAGAAGATCGGGTTGGCCCAGGCGTTCATGAGTCGGCCCAAGGTCATCGTGATGGACGAGCCGTCGACCGGTCTCGATCCGCTGGTGCAGGCCGAGTTCCACGAGATGATGCGGGAGGTGGCCGACGACGGCCGCACCGTGTTCCTGTCGAGTCACACGCTGTCGGAAGTTGAGCGAGTGGCCGATCGGGTGGGGATCATCCGCCACGGAGTGCTCGTCGCAGTGGAGAAGATGTCGGACCTACTGGCCAAGGCGATCCGGCGCGTCGATCTCCGGTTCGAGTCCGACGTCGACCCGCAGATGTTCGATCGGGTCGACGGCATCCGCAGCGCCGACATCGAAGGGCCGCACGCCGTTCTCAGGTTCGACGGGGAGATGCATGCGCTGCTCGATGCGATCCGGTCTGGCCCTGCGCTCATCGACATCAGCACCAAGGACGCCGACCTCGAGGAGATCTTCCTCACCTACTACCGCGACGACCAGCCCGAGCCGGCCACAACGACAGAGGGCGAGCGGGTGCACTGATGCTGGCCAACCTCTTCACCAAGTCGATCCGCGATCGCTGGATTGGCACTGCGATCGGAGCGCTCGTCAGTGGGGTCGTTCTGGTCGGGGCGATGGCCGCGTATCAGGACATCGATGTCACGCTCTACACCGATCTGCCGGAAAGCATGCGGTCGGTCATGGGCATTCCGGACGACGCCGAGCCGGCCACACTCGCCTACAGCATCGTGCTCGGTCTGATCGCAAGCATGACGCTGGCCGGGCTGGCGTTGTCGATGGGAGCGTCGAGTGTCGCGGGGGAGGAGCGGGACGGGACGATGGGCTTGCTGCTCGGCAATCCACGCTCCCGTCGCCAGGTGCTGGTGGCCAAGGGCGCAGGGATGATCGCACTCGTGATCGCCGGTGGCGTCGTGATCTACGGGGGCGGGCTCCTCGCTCCCGAGATCCTCGGCGTCGACACCGGCGAGGCCAACGTTCTCGCCGTCTCGATCCATCTCACGCTCAACGCCCTCGTTTTCGGCTCGATGGCGATGGCCGTCGGTGCGGTGATGGGCGATCGTATGATCGCTTCGGCGGCAACGGCCGGGGTCATGGTGCTGTGCTACTTCCTCGTGGGGCTGCTGCCGTTGGCCGAGTCGCTCGCCGATGTCGCCAAGGTTCTGCCCTGGTATTGGTTCGACGGGCACGACCCGTTGAACAACGGGCTCGGCGTCGGTTATCTCATCGCACAGATCGCTGTCTTCGCAGTGTTCGCTGTCGTGGCGTGGTGGGGAGTCGAGGCCCGCGATCTCACGACGGCGCGGGGCAAAAGGGGTCTCGTGGCCGACCTTGTCGAGCGGATGGGGAGCGACGAGCGGGCTGCGAAAGTCCTCGAGCGGCTGGCAGGAAAGGCGAACGTCAGCAGCGTGTGGGCGAAGACGGCCACCCAGGGTCGAGGTCTGGTGTTGATCGTCGGCTTCGTGATGTTCACGATGATGGGCCTCCTGATGGGACCGATGTATGCCAGCTTGGAAGACACGCTGGCCGACGTCGGTGCCGACCTGCCGGAGAACCTGCTCGCCATCGCTGGAGGTGGCGACCTGTCGACACCCGAGGGTTGGTATCGGTTGGAGAGCCTCGGGCTGATGGCGCCGATCGCCATGACGCTGGTTGCCGCCGCAATCGGCACCCGCGGCTTGGCCGGCGAGGAACACGACCGGACGATGGGTCTGCTGCTGGCCAATCCGATTCCTCGGTCTCGCATCGTGATCGAGAAAGCCATCGCCATGGTGGTGCACGCGGCGGTCGTCGGCGTTGCGATCTTTGCCGGCGTGGCGGGAGGGTCGCTCCTGGCGCGGCTCGACATGTCGATCGCCAACATCGGGGCCGCCGCCTTCCAGGTCACCCTGCTCGGGATCATGTTCGGCGCCTTCGGGCTGCTGCTCGGAGCCGCCACCGGCAGCGTCCGCAACGCCACCATCGGAACGCTCGCCGCGTTCGGTGCCTCCTACGCGCTAAACGCAGTGTTCTCCGTCAGCGACAGCCTCGACACGTGGACGTCCCTGTCTCCGTTCAACTGGTACCTCGGCGGCGAGCCCCTTGTGAACGGCATCGAGTGGATCTCGGTCGGTTTGTTCGTCGGTTTCTCACTCGCCTTTCTGGCCGGTGCGGTGGTGCTGTTCGACCGACGCGATCTTCGGCAAGGCTGACACGTCACGACGTCGCCGCCTTCCTCCTCGACGCCACCACAGACACCAAGTGGGACGGACCCGCCGGCATCCAGCTCAGCGGCGCCTGACCTGCACGACCACAAGCAGACTCGCTCGTCGATCTGACCAACGAACTGCTGAGACCGCAGCCCGGGAGGGGCCAGCAAAACGATATGAAACCCTATGCCAGCCGCACCCAGCCTGACCAGGCCAAACAGCGACTCCGTGGGGGTTCAACTCGGGTCGAGGCCGCTCCAGGGTGTTGAATGCTATTAGCAAACCATCAGCAGCGCGACACCCCTGGGAGCTGGTTTCACGCGACTTCGAGGAACCGTCGGATCCCCCCGTCGTAATGATGTCGGACCCTCCGGGGCCGGGAGCAGATGATGGAATAACGGACGCAGCGCCATGGCGTGGATCACCAATGCCTCATCGACGAGGTCGAGTGCTCGACGACCTGGCGGATCGTTGTCTCGTCGAAACCGTGCTTGAGCGCCGAACGATGAAACTGCACACCTAATTGTCGTAATACAAAAAGCCGCAGGGTACAGCCACCCACGCCAGATGGTCCCGTTTACAGAACTCGGATTACCCAACGCATGCCCGGTCCAAAACGAAGTCGTCACCAGCACGACAATGTGCGCCACCAAAGACAGCGCCAGCCGAGCCCGATCAGATGTGCCGATCTCGCGCACGACCCGAAGCGGACGGGTCTCGGACGTTAGCGAGCACGTCGGCAGCCCATTGATGTGCGCTACCCCCGCCAGATTCGGTCTGGTTTGAGGCCCACTATGGTACATGCTCCGGGCGGCCATATCGGGTGGTGTGCGATCCTTACGGTCATCGTCGTTCCCGGCCACTCAGAACATGCCTGTTTGCGCACTCCCACGGTCCTGTGGCGAGGGAACAGTTTGCACCCGTCTAGGAGGAACACACCTATGGCAGTTTCAGGTCTCGCACATGTGAATATCAATTGCAGCGACTACGAGCGCTCCAAGGAATTCTACGAACTTCTCGGGTTCAAGGAATTCTGGAAGGTCCCCGAGACCAATCGTCCCGAGATTGCCACAGCGGTTGGAATGCCGCCCTACCGAGTTCGAGGCGGCCTATTCATGCTCGAATCGGACCAGACGGGACGTAATGGAGCGCTTCCACTCACGATTGATCTTCTTCAGTGGCTAGAGCCGCACGATGATGAGCCACCATATGGTCACCTCTACCACTACGGGATCGCTCGTGTTGCTCTGACTACCGACGATCTCGATGGCGACGTCAGCAGGCTCAAGGAAGCTGACGTCGAGTTCTTCTCTGAGCCTGTAGGGCTTTCGCCTGACTCCGGCAGCTCGGCCCGGTTCGTCTGTTTCAAAGATCCAGATGGAACCGTTCTTGAATTGGTCGAGAATCCAACTCCAAGAGAACTCGATCCTTCCTGATCGGAGTCGGCTCTCGGCCCGTCACCGGCCCGCAGCACGTCGGGGTCGGCACCGCGTTCGACAGCCCAGCGGAAGTTGTGGCCGGCGTAGAAGAGGCCGTGGCCGACCGTGAACTCGGCGTGATCCCAGGCCTCGCCGACCTCGATGTCCTTGCCGCCGGACCGATAACAACCACGAGCTCGCCCTCGTAGTCGACGGCGTCGCTGCGCAACTCGACCTCGGCGGTCGGGCCACCAGACAAGAGGGGAACTTCGGGAACACCAGCGGATTGTCAGGCACCTCCATGGCGCCCTCGTCGGCATGGGCCTGGTAGTTGAGACCGATGGCATACACGTTTCGAGGTCGAGGGACGGGGGCCCGAGACGTCAGGGCTCGAGCAACGCGGTCAGCTGTTCAGGCACCGAGAGCACAGCCATCGGGTCGCTGCCGAGCTCACCGCCCGACACCGACTCGAGGTCATAGATGTGGCCGTCGGCCACCAGGGCAGCTCGGCCCTCCACGTTAGCCAGTCAGTAGCTCACGGAGTCCTCTCGTTTAATCGTCCAGCGATGGCACCGAGTGCTCGCGACAATTCGGGCAGCTGCGCCGCGGTGCGGGCTCGCCAGGCCACGTGGTGGTCGGGCCGGACGAGCAGTACTCCGGTGTCACCGACTTCGCACACCTTCCGCCATGAGTCGAGCTCAGGTGTATCGACCCCGACCCGTACAGCCGACACGTCGGCCGTACCGAGCGCTTTCGCCCAGGCCTTGTGGTCGCCAAAGCTGAACAACACCGGACGGTCGATGGGTACAAGATCGAGCGTCGACGCGCCGCCGGTCTCGCCCAACCACGCGTGGGGCATCCGGGCTCCAGGACGCGCAGTCGGCTCGTAATCGCTCGGCGACCCCGGCTGGGCGGACGGCTCTTCGGGCACCATGGCCCCTTCGCCATAGACATAGCCGAGTTGCAGGCCGAACAGATCGAAGTGTTCACGTTGCAGCTCGACGGCTGCGGCGATCTCGTCGGCCTTGGACGGGTCCGCCAGCGATGCATGGAGTCTGTCACTGGTTGGCTCGGCATCGGTGCCGAGCGCTGCAGGCAACTCGACCAACTTGATGGCGTTGCTCAGCGACTGGTGGGCGTTGTTCTGGGCGACGGGGATGCGCTCGGGCCCGTACGAGTCGAGCAGTCCGGGCGATGCCCGGCCGGCACTGATGGCGCCCAAGCGCCACATCAGTCCGTGGATATCCTGCCCCCCCGAATTGAGGCCAAGTCCCCCGGTCGGCGGGAATCGGTGGGCAGCATCGCCGGCCAGGAAGATCCGCCCCTGTCCCATCGACTCGACGGTCTGCGAGCTCATCCACCAGGTGCCCTTGCCCAGGATCTCGGCGTCGAGTTCGGCGCCGGCCGCCCGCTCGACAACGTCAAGGCAGCGTTCGTCGGTGTAGTCGTCGAGGGTTTCGATGGATGGGTCGATCGCGTGCATGAACACCCAGTCCGACTCGATGTCGTGGGCGATAAACGTGCCAGGAGCTTCGGGGTCGAGCACGAAGTGGAGGACGGCTGGCCGGGCGGCAGTGAGCGCACGCAGGTTCGCTGCGAGGTGGATCATCAGATAGCACTGGAGCAGGGGCGGCCCCACCATCTCGATCCCGAGCATCCTGCGGACACGACTGCCTGCCCCATCACACCCGATGACATAGCGGCTACGCACACGGGAGGTCTGCCCAGAGTCAAGATTCGCCACCTCGGAGATCACAGCATCACCGAGATCATCGCAGTGCTCCCACTGGTGCCGGAAGCGCAGCTCAGCACCTGGTGACGCACGGAGCTCGTCGGCCAAGATGGGCTCGAACCGGTGCTGGGAGAGATTACGCAGCGGGGTTGGAGTGAAATCGAGGCACCCGTCGCCCTGGCGTTCGAACGGCAGCCGACCTATCAGGTCGCCGTCCAACCGGGTGACGAAGTTGACGTGGCCGGCGTCAGCCGGGTCCTTACCGGCGGCATGGATGCGATCCATGTCGAGTCCGGCCTGACGACAGATCTCATAGGTGCGAGCATTGACGACATGAGCCGCTGGCGATGTCTGGAGCCCATCTCGACGTTCGACCACCAGGGCGGTGAGTCCGTGTCGCGACGCAAGGATGCCGCCGACCATTCCGACCGGCCCCGCGCCGACGATCAACACGTCGACGTCAACATCCACATCTGGCTCGGGCGTCATGGCCAGAAGACTCCTTCATAGCTGCCGCCATCGAGCTGGAGGCTCTGGCCGGACAGGTACCCGGCTTGGGCAGAACACAGAAAGGCGAACGCGTCGCCGAACTCCTCGGGGCGCCCGAGACGACCAGCCTTGATCGACGCGATCTGTTCCTCCCGAGCCTCGTCGTAGGAGACCCCACGCACCTTCATCACCAGCTCGGCCATCTGTTGCTGACGGCCGGTGTCGAACCGCTCGGGAAGCGGCTGGTTGACGGTCACGTTGTGGGTGACCATGCCCGGCACGACGCGCTGGAGGAGTCCAACCGGTCCGACGACGGCTTGCTGGAACGCAGCCTCGAGTGAGTCGACACCCAGACGGTGGAACGGCGTCGGCGGTGGCCCTTCACCGTTGAGCAGCACGATGTCAGGTTCGGGACACGCCTCGAGAAGAGCGTCGTGCACCTCGCTGGTCGACGAGTCGCCGACCACGCCGTTCACTTCGACGTCGCACGCGGCCTGTAGTTCGGCGACTGCAATATCGACGTCGGCCGCGGTGCGCCCGTTGACCACGACGTGCACCCCTTCGCGAGCCATGCTCTCCGCACACGCCCGCCCAAGCCCACGACTCGATGCGAGCAGAATGGCGCGGCGATCTGCTATTCCGAGGTCCATGACTACGCCTCCGCCGCGTCAGCGTCGAGACGGGTCCGAAACGCGGCCCGCCACTCCGCCATCGACTGGAACTCGTCGTCGTCCTGGATCCTTGCACGAGTGTCGGCCTCGATCGCCGCGTCGTCGGCGGTGAGGTCGAACCCATCGGCGTATGGCTGTGCGACGTGAAATGGGCTGTCGACGAAACACTCCAAGCCATTGCCCTCCGGGTCGTTGAAGTAGAGCGACCACGCGTTCCCGTGAGAGATCGGGATCACACCCTCGATCCCCGCTTCGTCGAGGCGGGCACCAATCGCACGGAGGTCATCAAGGCTGCCGGTGCGGAACGCCATGTGGTCGGCCAGGACGAACTGGTGCTCGGTCTCGGGCAGCCCGGAGATGAAGACCATCTGGTGATGGTCTGAAGGGTCTTGGGACAGGAAGGCCAGCTCGGCACCATCGGGGGCCTCCCCCCGGTTGGTAACCGCGAACCCGAGGACTCCGCAGTAGAAGTCGAGCATGGCGTCGAGGTCGCGCACCGCGACCGTTGCATGGCTCAAGGAGAGCCGGGGTGAGGGTGAATCAGGCATCGAGTGTTCGTCCTTCGTGGTCGAGTCAGTTTGGGAGGTCCGCCGGCTCGGCCGTGACCGTCGAGTACGTGTCGAGCATCGTCTCGAGTAGTCGACGCAACTCGGCCCGGTCATCGGGGCTGAGGGCATCCAAGAGCTCCGCCTCAGCGGCAACATGGGCGCGTGCGGCCCCGATAGCCTTGACCTTGCCGGCGTCGGTCAAGGCCACCAGCGTGGAGCGTCGGTCGTCCGGGTCGGGCCGCCGCTCGATAGAGCCCGACCGTTCGAGTAGATCGAGGCGATGGGTCATACCAGCCGGCGACAACATGCCATTGCGCGCCAGCGCCGATGGCTTGCTCGTGTGGTCGGGAAGGTGCATGAGCGAGGCCAACACGTCGAACTCCCCGGCCGACAGACCCACATCGGCGAACGCAGCTTCGACGTGCTTGTGCCCCAACGCCGTGACCCGGGCCAACAGCAGGGCCGTCCGCATCGTCACAACGTCGAGATCAGGCACGACGCGCGCCCAGCTCTCCATTCCCTCGTCGATTCGGTCCCGTTCATCCACGGGTTCGATCGTAAGGACCCCAGTACTACGGTGTCAAATATTTCGGTATCGAAATACAAACCCCACATTCGCCGGACACGACGCCGCGATCGCCTGCCTCGGCAGTACGAGCCTGAGCGACAAGACCACACTGTGGGGTTAACCACCACGATCATCGAGGCGTTGGTCGCCCACGACGTATCACGCCTGAGACGTTCTTGGGACTAGGTGGCATCCTGCTGTTCCAGCCAGCTCAAGATCGCTTGGGTTGTTTCTTCCGGCTTTTCTTGTTGGATCCAATGGCCGCAGTCCAGGCTGATCTCTTGCACGTTTGGCACGAAATCTGCCAGATTTTCAGGCTTCACGACCATATCTTTTTCGCCATAGATCATGAGTGCGGGCTGTTGGATGATTGGGTTTACGTCCGCCAGTAAGTGCCAGTTTCGGTCAAGGTTCCTGTACCAATTTATGCTGCCCGTGAACCCAGCTGATTCGAAGGCGGAGACAAAAACGGCCAGTTCGCTGTCGCTCATCACTGGCTCACCGAGTGGTGCTTCCTCTCTGGCGAGATTGATCATCGCCATACCTGGCTGAGGCTCTACTCGGGGTACGTTCTTCCGATATATGTTGCGAAGAAACTGAGATGTGTTTTCTTCTAACACGGCGTCTGCGACGCCTGGCTGTCGATTGAAGTGGACAAAATAGAAGTCGGCGCCAAATATTTCTTCCATGAATTCGATCCAGGGTTTGCCTCCGCGCTCTTGGTAAGCCAAGCTCAGGTTTATCACCCTCTTCACACGTTCGGGATGTAATAGGGTCAGTCCCCAAATGACAAATGCACCCCAATCGTGACCGACGAAGGTCGCATCTTCGTATCCATAGTGATCGAGAAGTGCGATGAGGTCACCCGACAAGTGTTCAATGTCATAGTCGGTTACTTCGGTCGGGCGGGATGAGTTGCCATAACCCCGCTGGTTCGGGGCGATGACGTGGTAGCCGGCTGCAGCAAGGGCGGGCACCTGATGGCGCCAGGCAAAGGCGTGCTCTGGCCAGCCGTGACAGAGCACAATGGGCCTTCCTGCGTTTTCTCGGCCTGCCTCGAAGACTTCGAGTTCCACACCGTTGACTGAAATCAGGGTGGGACCGGGAAAGTCGGTTGGGTTGGACATTGCATTCCTCTGCATCTATTCGGGAGCGGGTCGAGATCACCGTAATGGCTATTGTGGACAACATCGGTCCTCAATAGGTGGCAAACTTGGAATATGCCGAAAGATCCCACCGGCCGAGCGCTGCAACTGCTCTCACTCCTTCAGACCCATCGTTTGTGGCGGGGAGCCGAACTCGCTGAACGCCTCGAGGTAACGGAGCGAACGGTTCGCCGTGACGTCGATCGGCTGCGCGACCTTGGCTATCCCGTCGATGCCACCTCGGGACCCGAAGGGGGCTATCGCCTGGCTACGGGGGCCCATGTGCCACCCCTCGTGCTCGACGATGACGAGGCCGTCGCAGTTGCCGTTGGTCTGCGCTACGCCGCGGGGGCTGCCATCGTCGGCATGGAGGAATCATCGCTGCGGGCCCTGACAAAACTCGAGCAACTGTTGCCAGATCGGCTGCGCCGACGGGTGTCGGCGCTGCATTCGAGCGTCACTCCGATGCGATGGGCAACCAACGACGACGTCGTCGACCCCGAATCACTCAGCGTGCTCGCTGCAGCGTGTCGAGACCGCGAGGAGGTGCGTTTCGACTACCAACGACGTGATGGCAAAGACAGCCGACGGCTCGTCGAGCCGCATCAACTCGTCACCGCCGGCAGGCACTGGTATCTCGTGGCATGGGACCAGCGCCGCCACGCCTGGCGCACGTTTCGGCTGGATCGGCTTCGCGAGCCCCGCCTGGCAAGGTGGCCGTTTCACACCTCGCGAGATCCCGGGCGGCGACGCGGCGAGCTTCGTCGCAACATCACTCGGCTCGATACCCCGTCACCATGAAGCGAGCCTCGCCATCAACGCCGCGTTCGCCGAACTCGAGGACGTGCTCCGATGGGTCGACCACACACCAATGGAGATGGAAGCGCAATCTTGTTTGGTCCGGATCCGCAGCGAGGACCTCGACTGGCTAGCCATGACTATCGCCCGCATCGCACTCACCGCCCCCGTTGCAGTCATCGAACCGGCCGAGCTCGCCGACACCGTCAGCCAACTCGCCAATCACCTCAATGTCTCGCCGCCATGAGGAGCCGCAGAGAACCTCAACCCAGACGCGCCATGGCAACAGTCCAATACTGGTGAGCCGGGATCTCAGCTTCGAGCTGGAGCGACGTCGTCAGACCGAGTCTCCAGCCTCTCTGTAATACCTCGTGGGCTTCGTCGATGCGATCTGGGTCCCATTGGCTGCGGTCCTGGTCAGCGAGCGGTACAAACATGCCCTCACTATCGGTGGCAGTGATGGCCCGGACTTCGCGATGGCCGGATGGCAGCACAACAACAGCGATGCGAACTCGTCATCTCGGCTGGCGGCGAGCGGCTCGTCGATCGTCTCGAGCTGGACCCGCCACAGCGGTTCGCCCCACATGGGGTCTGACGAGGATCGGTGCAGGATTCTGAACGCGAGGCGTGATCTTTGGGGTCGATCAGCCTTGGGCTATCCGGGATTATTGCTCGGTTGAATCGGGCCAGTCCGTTGCTGCCGGTACCAGAACTCGGCGGATCGGGATTTCGTCGCTGAGCAGATTTTGCGCCGAAAAAGGGCACCGACGCAGTCGAGGATGACGCCCTGCTTAACCGCATGGCGAACGCAGGGCGGCTCACCGCGGTCGCCAGTGCCAACTTCCAAGCCGAGCTTGTCGAACAGGACGAACGGGCCGGTGTCACGTGGTCGCGGGATGGCCGAGCGCTCAGCGCTTCTAGCTGGTTGCCGCGAGTTGTGCTTTGATCGCTGCCGGGGTGGCGTTGATCATCTCGCCCGCGCCGGTGACGGCGGTCGGAACGGTTTCGTTGCCATTGCGGTAGGTGGTGACGAACTTGGCCGCCTCGGAGTCCTTCAAGATGTTGACCCATGACACGTCATGGCGAGCGCTACCCAAGCCGAGCTTGAGTCGATCGCAATGTATTCAACCAGGCATCCAGTAGAGGATTACGTCGTCGTCGCCGGTTGCTGCCTGTGCTGCGGCGTGGCTGATGTCCGGAGGGCCGTCGCTAGGCCGGGTCCACCAGAGCAGCAATCCGAGCACGAATCCTTGTATGACTAGGAAGATCGCGGCGGAGACGACTGCTCCGGAGATGTAGCCGATGATGGCCACTGTCGATCCGACCAAGACGGTTGACACGACGGTCCACCGTCGATAGTTCATGTTCAAAGTCACGAGGTACCTCCCTGCATCGTGGTCAGTGTCCTGACCAGTGCTGAACAACCTCGCAGCCACCCATTCTCTAATCATTCCCACGAGCTCGGCTCCCGATCCCGGTGAGAATCTCTGGGAGAACGATTGGGGAATGCTCGGGTGCGAGGTTGACGCCGACGTCGCTGAACGGTCACGACCAACCAGAGGATCCAACATGAGCACAAGCGCAGTCATCAACCCCGAGCGTCTCGAATCTGTCGTCCACAACGTGGCCAGCCATGCCGCAGCTGCGGCTGGCCTCGCCATGTTCGAGCTTGGAGACCGTCTCGGTCTGTATCGAGCCTTGACCGGCGCTGGACCCACCACGGCGAGTGAACTGGCGGAGCGAACGAGCTGCGAGGAGCGCCTCGTCACCGAGTGGCTGTTCAGCCAGGCAGCCGCGGGCTACCTCCGCTACGACGAGTCGACTGAGACGTTCGAGCTGGGTCTCGAAGAGTCGGTTGTTTTGGCAGCCGACGACTCGCCGGCCTTCTTCGGTGGGGTGGCCCAGATCATCCGGTCGTTCTTCCTCGATGGCCATCGGTTGGCCGCTGCCTTCAAGGGCGACGGGGGACTTGCGTGGGACCAGCATCATGAGTGCCTGTACTCCGGTACCGACCGGTTCTTCGGCCACACGTACCGGCACTTCCTGGTCCGGGAGTGGATTCCCAAGATCAAGGGGCTCGCCGACGCGCTGGCCGATGGCGGGCGGGTGCTCAAGGTGGGATGTGGGAGCGGCATCGCGCTGGTCGAGATGGCGACCGCGTTCCCGGAGGCATCGTTCGTCGGGGTCGACTCACACCCTTTGGCCGTGGAGCGGGCCCAGGATCGGGCGGCGACGGCTGGCGTCGGGAGCCGCGTGACCTTCGAGGTCGGCCTCGCAGACCAGATTGCGCCCGGCGGCAGCTTCGATGCCGTCTTCTTCATCGAAGCGCTCCACGACATGGGCGACCCGGACGCCGCCATCCGCCAGGCAGCCTCGAACCTCGCCGAGCACGGTGTACTCGTCGCGGTCGAGATCAACGCTGGCGACACCCGCAGCGAGCAGATCGCTGATCCAATGGCACCACTGCAGTTCGCAGCGTCGACGGCGCTGTGCACACCTGGGGCGCTGGCGCAACGAGGACCGCGGGCGCTCGGCAATCAGGTGGGCGTGGCTCGCTGGCGGGAGATCTTCGCTGAGAACGGGTTCTCGACGCTCGAAGCGCTTGACCGCACCCCGAACATGATGGTGCTCGCGGCCAGGCGGTGACCTCGGTCTAGCTGCGCTTCACCGAGCCCCTGCGGCCCTGGTCACCCGTATAGCGATTTCCCCGCGGTTGGCCACCAGCAACTTCTGCAACGCCATTTTCAGCCCATCTCCCGGACCTTCGTCCTGGTGAGGTTCTGGCCGAACACGCCGACACGATCGAGCTGGGCACTCGACCGTGGGCACGGCAGTTGAACGGTACGAGCGACCTCGCTCGTACCGTCGGCCGCCGGGGTTTAGCGAGGCTGAACGAGCCCGTCGTTCAGCGCTTGCGGGTCACCTGGACGGGCAAGCTCGTGTAACCATTGATAAATGCCGACAACGTGCGTTCGGGTTCGCCGACGACTTCGATGCGATCGAAGCGTTGCAGTATCTCCTCCCACAGGATGCGCAGTTGCAACTCAGCGAGGCGGCTACCCATACAGAAGTGGATGCCGTACCCGAACGACAGGTGCCGTCCCGCGTTCTTGCGGTGAAGATCGATGGCATCGGCATTGGCCCCAAAAAACTCTTCGTCACGGTTCGCCGACAAGTACCACATCAGCACTTGGTCGTCCTTGCGGATCTGCTTGCCGCCGAGCTCGGTGTCGCATGTCGCGGTGCGTCGCATGTACGACAACGGCGTCTGCCAGCGAATGATCTCAGGAACGAGATTTTCGACCAGCGACGGATCGGCGATGAGCTCGCTGTACTGGTCAGGGTACCGATTCAGTCCGTACACGCTGCCTGACATCGAATTGCGGGTGGTGTCGTTGCCACCGACGATCAGTAGGAAGATGTTGCCAAGGTGCGCCGCTGCGGGCATGCCCTTCGTCGCTTCGCCGTGCACGAGCATCGAGACCAGATCGAAGCCGGGTTTCGCCTCCCGTTCGATCCACAGCTGTTCGAAGTACTCGAGGCACTCCTGGATCTCGGCCCGCTGTTGGGCGCCAGACTCAACGGAGCCGCCGGGCTGGGGAAGGGACGTGACGACATCGGACCAGCGGGTGAGCTTATGCCGATCCTCGAGCGGGAAGTCGAAAAGGGTCGCCAGCAGCAAGGTGGTCAGCTCGATGGACACCGTCTCGACCCAGTCGAACGTCTCGCCCTCGGGCAGGGATTCGAGGACGGCGATCGTGCGGTCTCGGATGACGTCGTCGAGATTCCGGAGGCTGCTCGGAGCCGAGATGTCACGAACCGTCTTGCGCTGGATCGTCTGATCCGGCGGATCCATGGAGATAAAGGAGGACGTCGAGCTGCCGATCGACTCGGGTATCGGAGCGCCGACGGGCGGGCCGATAGTAATCCCGCTGGCCGACGAATAAGTTCTCCAGTCACCGTCGACGGCCCGCACGTCGTCGTAGCGAGTGACCGACCAGTAGCGGCCCGAAGATCCGAGTTCGTTGAAATGCACCGGGTCTTCACGCCGAAGCCGGGCAAAGTGATCGTGCCAGCGGTGCTCGCGAAACAGGTGCGGGTTCAGAGGGTTGATCTCGTCGAGCGCGAGGTCCGCCGCCTCACCGACCTCTCCCCCGAAGATCGCCTGCTCCATCTCTGGGTTTCGTGTCGGCTTGCGAGCCAGCCAGGTCTGGCGGTCGATCTGAGTGTCGGTCATCGTTCCTGCCTTTGCTCTGTTGAACACCATCTGCCATTGAACGACATTGATTCCGATGCTAGCTGTGGCGCAGCCCCGAGGCGATCGGGCTGGCTGTCTGCTGGTGTATCCGATGCGGCCTGTCCTATCGAGACGTTGAGGAGTTGGCCGGGAAGTGGCGCGCTACGGGCCATCAACGCGCACGGTCAAGTGATCGACATCTTGGTCTCCCCGAGACGCAATGTGGATGCCGCTAGAGACCTCGTCGGGCGGGCACTTGACGCATACGGCAAACCAGACGAGGTCGTCACCGATCCTGCCCAGGCTCTCAAGACCGTGACCGAGAGCGACGCTCTTGGAGCCCATGGCCAGGTAAGCCCACCAGAGGCTGCCCTCGTCCTGGGGTGCCCCTTCTTCGAAGGGACCAAGCTTGCGCATTGGGTTGCCTGCGGGTGGCTCGACCTTGGGACCGCGACACCTTGTGCCTACCAAAAAGAGCAACGCCGGCGTCCCGCTCCAGCGCAAGATTTTCCGCTGACGTGCGCTGACCCACACCGTTCAGAAGCGACTTCATCAACCTGATGGCGTCAGGGTTCTTCGAGGCGATCTCCGCGGCCAACGCCATCGCCGTGCCACGTGGGTCCTCACTGGTCCGCAGCGCGAGACCCAACTCAACAGCCTCGGTCCCAGTGACGATGCGCCCCGTGAAGTACAACTCCTTCATCACCTCAGTCCCCACCAGCCCCGCGAGCGTCACCGACGCGGCCATGTCAGGCAGCGCACCCCAACGAATCTCCAGCAGCGATTGTTGGGCCTCGGGATGCACGATGCGCAGGTCCGGCCCCAAAGCGAGTTGGAGACCGCCACCCAGTGCGTGGCCCTGAATCGCTCCGATCACGGGAACCTCGATCTCCCGCCACACCCATACCGCCTGCTGAGCCACGTGGGTCAGTCCCCCATCGGTGACTTCTATCAGAGCGTTCATGTCCATGCCAGCGAAGTCGGCCCCCGAGCAGAACGAATCCCCCTCGCCGGAAAGCACCACGGCACGGAGATCCGATCGCTCCTTGAGCGATTCACCGACCTCCACGATTGCCTGAAACATCTTGGTGTCCAGAGCGTTGAGCTTCTCGGGCCGGTTCAGCCTCAGCGATTCCCGCGCTGATCTCCAACGAAACACGATCTTCACTCACCGTTGCTCCTCCACGTAGACCTCAACAGACGCTCTCCACGATCGCTTGACCCGATTATCTTTGCAATGGGAGAGTCGGTCATGCATCTACCGCGACCATCGATAGCGCGACTCGAGCCCATTCCGAAGGTACTTGAACGGGCCCGTGAGGCCATGGCCGATCAGCCGGTAAAGGCCGCGAACGTGATAGCGACCCTGTCGCACAACCGCACGATTCGCAACGCCGTAAACGCCATGTCTCAGGTTGCGCTGTTCGAGAGCGCGCTACCTCGCCGGCAGGTCGAGATCGCAGTGTTGCGGATGGGGTGGAACTGCCAATCGGTCTACGAGTTCGGCCAACACACCCTGTTCGGTCGCGACGTCGGGCTGAGCGACGAAGAGATCTACTTCACCACCCGCCCCATTTCGCAAGGCGAATGGTCGGAGCCAGATGCCGCCATCCTGCAACTGGTCGACGACCTGTACGCAGATGACTGCCTTTCGGACGCCACCTGGGACGAGGCCACCCGCAATTTCAGCGATCAAGACGTCATCCATCTCATCGCCGCGGCCGGCACATACCGGCTCGTGAGTGGGTTCCTCAACAGCACCGGCGTTCAACTCGACGAGGGTGTGCCCGGCTGGCCCGAACGACCAGGAACAACGCAGGGAGCAGCAACCAAATGATCGAAACGTTCCCGCTGGCCGGCATCAAGGTCCTCGACTTCTCACGGGTGGTCGCCGGGCCGTTCTCCACCCGGATTCTCTCCGACCTCGGCGCCGACGTCATCAAGGTCGAGCCCCCGGAGGGCGACATGTCCCGAGTGCTCGGACGCAAGATCAACGGCCTCTCCGGCATGTTCACCCAACACAACGTCGGAAAGCGCTCAGTATGCGTCGACCTCGGCGAAGATGGAGCGGCCGAGCTGATGCTCGCCCTGGCCGCCCAAGCCGATGTCGTGGTCGAGAACTTCCGCCCCGGCATCATGTCGAGCCTCGGGCTGGGGTGGGATGAGTTGTCGTCCGTCAACCCACAGCTGATCATGCTGTCGATCTCTGGCTTCGGACAGGTTGGACCGGAACGGGACCGGGCGGCCTACGCTCCGATCGTTCACGCCGAGACCGGCCTGCTGCAGCGCCAGCAATACTTGGACCAAACCGAGCGGCCGACCGGAATCGGCCTGTCGGTTGCCGACACCGTCACCGGACTGCACGGCACGGTCGCGCTGCTTGCCGCTCTGGGCCACGCCCGACGCACCGGAAACGGTCAACAGATCGACATGTCAATGATCAACGCCATGTTCTTCACCGACGACTACGCGAGCACCGCCATCGACGGAATCGAGCCCTTCGACGGAGCCGGCCTGATCCTGAAAGCCACCGGTGGCCCCATCATGCTTGCCGGCGATGAGAAGTGGTTGTGGCGGGTACTCAACACCAAGGGCGGCGTAGAAGACCCCACCCCGCCCGACGCCGACCTGCACACCAAGATCACGCTGCGACGCGAAGCGATCGAGGCCTGGCTCCTATCCTTCACCGACCGGGAGACACTGGTCGAACAGCTCGACCAACTCAAACTGGCCTGGGGTGAGGTGCTCGACCACAAGGACGTCTTTGAGCGCCAGGGTTCGGTCGAGGCCCGCGAGGTACTCATCAACGTCGACGACCGCGGCGGCGGCCAACGCCAGGTGACCAACACCCCTTACCGCTTCTCGAACGCCGACGCAGCGGTGCGAGCCCCCGCCCCTCACCGGGGCGAACACAATTTCGACGCCATCACCGACTGGCTCGGCGACGACACCCCAGACCTCGAAGCCCTCCACCACGACGGCGTACTTCTCCAGGACGACAGCGCCCGCGACCTGACACAGGAATAGGCGGGTACCGGCCCACGACACGCCGTCACGCCATCGCCTGGCGGTAGCACCCTCCCTGCGCCACCTCTTCGTCGCCGTCGGAGAAGGTCGGGCTCCGCTCCGGCTCAAGGGGGGACCCGCCTAGCGGCTCCGACACTGGTGTGGAAGGCTCCCTCGGGGAGAGCCGCTTCCGCTTGGTCGGGTCCGTGGCAGCGCCTGTCGGTGAAGGCAGGGGTTTACTCCTGGCTCGAGGGGTCCGAATGACCGCAGTCCAGAAATCCGAAGTAACGCCGGAACAGGTCACCAGGGAGATCCTGATCCAACGCGCTCGCGACCTCGCCCCGGGGATAGCGGCGCGCGCAAAGAACGCTGAGGAGCTCCGCAACATTCCTGATGAGTCCATGCAGGAGCTGCAGGATGCTGGCTTGTTCCGCATGCTGCAACCCCGGCGGGTCGGTGGCTACGAGATGCCATTCGACATCCTCATCGACGTCTTGCCCATCATTGGGGCGGCCTGCACCTCCACGGCCTGGATCCTCGGGAACTTCGCAAGTCGCAACTGGAACATCGGGATGTGGCCCCGTGCAGCCCAGGACGAGATCTGGGGTCATGGGCCGATCTACAAGCCGGACGTACTGGCATGCTCGGCCTATGTTTTTCCCGCGCTCAAAGCCACCAGGACAGCCGACGGCTACCTGCTGAACAGCAACTTCCCCACCCCGTTCTCCAGCGGCGTCGACCTTGCCGAGTGGAACACCATTGCCTGCATGCTCCACGACGACACGGGCGATGATGCACCCCAATTCATGCAGGTGTTGTTGCACCGGTCCGAGTACACGGTCGTCGACACCTGGTACGCATCAGGGCTGATGGCCTCGGGGAGCAAGGACGTCCTCGTCGACCGCGTCGAGATTCCCGAGCATCGGGGCATGTTGATCGCCAACACCCACGGTGGTCCCACCCCGGGCTCAGAGGTCAACCCCGGGCCGCTCTACCGGCTGCCGGTGTTCGCCGCGTTCGGCTACATCGCCGGGGCGCCCGGCCTCGGCTGTGCCATGGGAGCCCTCGCTTCAGCCCGCGAGTCGCTCACCGGTCGTATCGGCACCTACTCGGGTGGACAGATCGCGACGCTGAGCCCGGTTCAGATCAAGTTCGCCGAAGCAGCGGCTGCGATCGACACCGCAGAGATGCTCTACCGGCGTCGTTGCGAGGAAATGATGACGCTGGCCACGGCGGGTGAGATTCCGTCGCCGGAGACACGCGCGATCATGCGACGCGACTCCGCATACGGCGCGAACCTCTTCACGGGTGCGGTCGACTTGCTCGTGCAGATCACGGGGGCCGCCGGGCTCTATACACGCAACCCGATGCAGCGCTACTTCCGCGACGTCCACGCTCTCGTGCAGCACGCAGCAATGGTGTGGGACGTGTGTGGGCAGAACTATGGCCAGGTCGCCCTTGGCGGCGAGCCTGCACTGCCCATGGTCTGACCCGCCGACAATCAGGGCTGAGCCGGTAGTGTCCCGCTCAACCCTGCGCCCTCGCGACCAATCGGGCGATCGATTCGATATAGCGACCGGGGTCGACCAGCAGCAGGTCGTTGTGACCGGCGCCTTCGACGAGCTCCGTCGCCACCTCGCTCGCCGTCAGGAGCTTCGCGGTCGCCAGCGCATTGTCGACCGGGACCAAGTCATCGAACAGCCCGTGGATGATCAGGGTTGGCATCGTGATCGTGGTCAGCTTCGCCTCGTGGGCGGCGACGAGCCGATCGAGCTCCACGCTGGGACGTAGCCCCAGGCGGCTAACGAACCGCCCAACGTTCCCGGCGCCGCTCTCGAGTATCAGGCCGCAATAGCCGGGAACCCGCGCTGCTACCTCAAGCGCGGGGTTGGCGCCAAGGCTGCGCCCCATCACGAGACGAGGACCGTCGAATCCGTCGGCGTCGAGTAGCTTGAGCGCTCGTTCCCCGCACACGGCGCCGTCGGCGACAAGATGCTCCATCGTCGGGGAACCGGTGCTGCGGCCATAGCCGCGAAACTCAAACACGAACAGATTCGTCCCGATCGAGTGGTAGAGCGGAGCGATGCCGTCGTGGTCACCGACCACCTCCCCATTGCCGTGGAAGTAGACGATCGTCGGACCGTGAGCGTCTACCTCGTAGCGCCTCGCAGCGATCGACACACCGTCGCCCACCTCGACGACATGATCGGTCGCCCCCGCCGGTGTCGGGGATGGATCGGATCCGGGGAAGAAGATCTCAGCGCTGGCGCCTCCCCGGTCAAGCAACGAGTAGTCGGGATCGTCGGCCACAGCCGCAGCGTAGTTGGTGATCGATTCGCCAGCCTCGTCTCGGAACGTCCAGAAGCGAAGCTAGGCCAGCATGGCGCTGACCAGCTCGGTGTCGAGGTACGCCGTAGTCTCGACGATCTTGGCGTCCTCGAAGCGCATCACCCAGCAGTAGGACTGTTCGTACGCGGTGCCGTTCTTGGCCTCCGACGACGACTCCCACCGCAGGATCACATGGTCGCCGTCGGCGAGGACGTCGACGACAGAACCGACCAGCGGCTTGACGAGCTGACCTCGAATTACTTTGGAGGCGCGCTCGTTGAAGTCGGCCAAGGAAGCGTATGTACCCGAGACCGGGGTGCTGCCGATCACCGTCCAACGGACATCGGGGGACACGAGAGCCTGGAACGGCTCGCGGTTGCCCTGAACGTACTGCTCGAAGGCGGAGCGGACCGCCGCTCGGTTGGTCTCAGTCGGGTTGGCATTCATCGGGACTCCTTGAGAAGGGCCTGGTTCACAAACAGGTGGGCCAGCTCGACAGTGGTCGGTTTGCGCCACTCTCGAACGGCCGCTCGGCATAACGATCGAGGAATTCGGCCAGCACCTTCCGGGTGTCGGCCGGGTCGATCATTTCGTCGATCTTCATCACACCGGCGCCGGCATAGGGATCGGTCGCATCGCGAAGGGCGTCGGCCCTTCGGCCCAGCTCAGCGGCACGCTCCTCATCGGGCAAAGCAGCCAGCTCTCGACCATAAAGCACGTTCGCTCCGACGTCGGGGTCCATGAACCCGATCTCGGCTCCGGGCCAGGCCAAGACTTGATCGAAACCCTGGTCGGGGCCACCCAGGCTGTAGAAGGCTAGGCCGAATGCTTTGCGGAACACGATGGTGATCTTGGGTACGCCGGCCAGGCGAAGACACTGCTGGGCGGTGATGGCCTTGTGCAACAACCTGTCGTGCTCGACCTGAGTACCGACCATAAAGCCCGGCACGTCCTGCAAGGTGATCAAGGGCAGGGAATACGAGTCACAGAGTAGGACCAGGCGCGTCATCTTCTCGATGGCGTCGGGCCCGAGCACGCCGGCCTGGAACATAGGGTTCGACGCCACCACACCAACCGAGTGCCCGCCGATGCGAGTCAGGGCACAAACCACGCTGCGGCCGAACTGGGGGCGGATCTCGAGGAAATCACCTTCGTCAACAAGACGAGCTAACACCTTGCGCATGTCATAGGCGCGGCGGCGACTCTCAGGCACCATCGCATAGAGCTCGGGGTCGGGCTCGATCACCTCGTCGAACTGCAGGCGCGGTGGAGGCTCGTGAATACTCTGGGGCAGGTACCCCAGGAATCGCCGGATCAGGTCGTAGGCCTCATCGTCGTCCTCGGCAACCTGATCGATCTGGCCGGTGACCCGGGCGTGAACGTCGACGCCACCCAGGTCTTCGAAGCTGACCTGCTCACCGGTCGCCACCTCGATAACGCGGGGCGACGTGACCGCCATCGAAGTGCCCCTGACCTGCACCACGAAGTCGCTGTGGGCGGAGTAGAAGGAAGAGCCTCCGAAACTGGGGCCGACGATCGCCGTTGCCATGGGCACCCGTCGCTGACGCACGGGGAGATGGCCGCCCGGCGTCACCTCGACAAAGCCCTCCGTACCGAGCGTGTCGGGGATACGGGCCCCACCTGTCTGACCGAAGTGTACGATCGGATTACCAGCGCGATAAGCCGAGTCGACCAGGCGCTCCAACTTGCGGCTGCCGACGATACTGCTGCTCCCCCGCTTGACCGTGATGTCGTCGCCCCAGACGGTCACCATTCGACCGCCAACCTTGCCGTGACCACCGATCTTGCCGTCACCCGGCGTCACCCCTCGGTCATCCATGTTCGCTGACTCCGAGAACGTTCCAACCTCGACGAAGGAATCGTCGTCGAGGAACCGAGCCAGGTGGTCGCGAATGGTTCGCTCGCCCCGGTCGTGCATTGCGTCGACCTTGGCCGAGCCTCCCATCTCAGTCCGGATACGGGCTCGCCGGTCGCGAAGATCGGTGACCGCGCTCGGCACTTCTGTATTGTCCCCCATCGCCGGCACGCTAGCTGCCGAAGTCTCGCCCCAACGAACTGACCCCAGGCCACGGGCGGTGCGTTCCGACACCCTGCCGGAAGTGCTAGCCGAGGTCGCCAACCTGATCGAACCCGGACCGAAAACGCGGGAAGCGAGACGCATCGTGAAACCAGCCCGGGTGTTGAGTCCTCACCGCTCAGCCCGGCGGCCTCGTCACGAATCGTGCGAAAACCGTCGTCGAGGCGGCAGCCGGCGTGGTGCCCGAGATGCCCGCGGTCGCCGCGGCGCCCAAGCCCGCCTCGTGGTCCCCGGGCAACGAGGACCCCATGTGGATCAAGTGGGTAACGAGCATCGAATCCGATAATCGGCTCTCCTGGCTCCAGACCCCCTCCCCGCTCGGCCGAGCAAGCCGGTTGATGCATACTGTGGGCGCCGGTCGCAGCTGAGTAGTTCTCAGCTGAGCTGGACTATTCTCAGGCCGCCTGGTTTTGCCCCCACGATGGCCGCTGTGCAACCTGAGAGGCAGATGATTGATCATGTCGAAGACCGACGAAGGTTTTCTGGAGAACTTCGAGCGTTTCCTCGTTGAACGAGTGGCGCCAAGGGCCGCTGAAATGGACGGCGACACGGAGGTCCTCCGTGCGGTCTTCGAGGAATTCAAGCAGCAGGGTGGTCTGAACCTACAGGTGCCGATCAGCGAAGGTGGCAGCATGCTGTCCGACCGCGACTACGCTCGCTACCGCATTCAGCTGGCACGGTACGGCGGTTCCCTATCTTTCCTGCAAGCGCAACATCAGGTGGCCGTCACTTGGCTCTCGCGATCACCTGAGCAAGAGCTGGTTCGCTCCATCCACCAACGCATCGTGCAGGATGGAATGGCGTTTGGCATCGGGTTTCTCTCGCCGCGCCACCCGGCCTTTGAGATCAGACGCGGAGACGCCGCCTATATATTGTCAGGCGAGATTCCATGGGTCACCGGTCATGGGTTCTTGCAGCAAGTGGTTACGTCGTTTGAAGATGACGGCCAGCGTCACTTCACGCTGCTCCCGTTCCGCGCAGCCAGTGCTGCGGGCGGCCAGGTGTCGTACTCGGAGCCGGTACCCCTCATCGTATTCAATGCGCTGAACACCGTCCGAGCCCACATGGACAACTGGTTGGTTCCGGACGACCAGATCTTTCTCTCGTTGCCTATCGACTCCGAACAGGTGCCCGAACGGCACAACTCCGTGTACACCTTCGCCGGCGCCTGTCGCGGGCTCCAGGATCTGGTGAACCAGCTCCCAAGCTTGCCCGATGGCATGCGAGCCGAATACCACAGGCTGGCGGAGCGACTGGACCGATACACAGCAGCGATCATGGTGGACGGCGGTTCGCCTTCAGTGTTGCGTGCCGACGCTGCCGAGCTGGCTCAAGACTGGAGTTCGCTCGCCCGCTGGGCCTATGGCGGGAAAGCACTCCTCCGGGACCATCCGGTGAACCGGCTCGCGCGCGAGAGCTGGCAGTACGGAGTGACCGGTTTGCGCCAGGCGGATCTCGAGGCGATCTATCCATCAGCCTGAGCGACCCGCCTTCAACCCAGAGTACATGCGCCCCTTAGGGCCTCGATTCACCACCCGATGACACCAAACGCCCGGCCACGCCCCCATCGCCACTTTCTCCAGGCGTATGCGCCAACGACGACGGAAGGTGCGAAGGGACCGTGAATCACGTAGTTGATCGGGCCGGCGTCGCAGGGTAAGGGTCGCATCCGCTCGCCGCCGACACAAAGCCGAGGGCGTCGACTCAGTGGACCATCGGCACGCACACCGTCTGGCCGGACGATGCAGAGAGCTTGGGTTCAATCAACTTGGTAGCAGGTACTCGAACAAATGGTCGAGTACCTGAGGGGCCCCAACGGAAGGCCACCAAGTTTCACGTCATCTGAGCTGAGACCCATCCGACGATCACCGGGCTGTTCGGACCCGCGGTCGGGACGGATCAGGTCAGACCCCCGAGGCCGGCGGACTCGAGAGCTGCGCGTTTGGCCGAGTTCATGTCGTATCGACCTCGGGTGACGACCCGCTCGGCAAAAAGGCCGCCGCCCCGGCGAGTCGACCGGGATCGCCGATGTCCGAGCGAGCCAACGGGCCCCCGAACCTCTCGTGGTCGCCGGCTGAATCGGCGGCCCGTCGCTCATGGCCGCTCACGCAACGCGACGGTCGAACAGGGCTTCGAGGAGACGCAACCAGATCTCACTCACGGTCGGAAAGGAGGGCACAGCATGCCAAAGCCGATCGAACGGAACCCGCCCGACGATCGCCACCGTTGCAGCATGGAGGAGTTCGGCAGCATTCGGCCCGACAAAACTGGCTCCGACGACGATGCGCTGGTCGGCATCGATCACAAGTTGTGCGGCCCCCTCGATCCCGCGCCCCACCAGTGCGGTTCCAGCGACGGTGTCGAAGTCCTCCCGGACCACCCGTACAGGGATTCCCCGTTCCACAGCGACCACTTCGGTCAAGCCGACCGAGGCAACCTGCGGGTCGGTGAAGACCACTCGGGGAATGGCCGTCGTGTCCGCCCACGCCTGAGCGTCGATGCCTGCGATCACGTCGGCAGCGACGCGGGCTTGGTACTTGCCCATGTGGGTCAAGAGGGCGCGTCCGTTGACATCACCGACCGCATACATCCATCCGCCGGGGGCACCATGCACCCTGAGGCGGTCATCGGTACCCAGCCACTGGCCGGGTTCCAGCCCGACAGTCTCTAGACCCAGCCGGTCTGTGTTGGGACGTCGCCCCGTCGCCAACAGCACGTGGTCCACAGTCATGGCCGTGCCGTTGTCGAGGTGGACCCGGATCTGGGTTCCATCGGGCTCGAAGCGCTCGGCTGCGATCGCGAGGTGCAGCCGGACCCCTTCAGCATCGAGAGCCGCCGCCAGTGCATGACCGGCGAGCGGCTCTTCACCGGACAGAAGCCGATCTGCCTTTTCGACGATGTGAACCTCGGCTGCGCCAAGACGGTGCCACGCCTGGGCCATCTCCACACCGATTGCCCCGCCTCCAAGAACGAGGAGACGCTGCGGAACGTCGGCGAGGGCGGTGATGTCGCGGTTGTCCCACGCTGCCACGGTCTCGAGCCCCGGAACCGGAGGAACTACTGCGTGGGTGCCGGTGGCGACCACGACCGCCTCCTTTGCCTCCAGCTCGGTCTGATCACCGTCGGCATCCGTGACAACAACGCGGCGCTCTCCGGCGATTCGCGCCATGCCGCGCATCAGATCAATGCCGTGGGCGGCGAGCCAGTCGACCTGGGCGCCGTCGTGCCAGTAGGCCGCAAACCGGTCGCGGGACTTCCAGACACGCTCGAGGTCGACACCGCCGGTGATGGCCGGCGCGGCACCCGGTACTCGACGGGCGGCCGCCAGAACCTCGGTAGCTCGGAGCAGCGCCTTTGACGGCATACATCCCCAGTAACTGCACTCCCCTCCGACCAACTCCTGTTCAACGAGCAGTGCGGAGAGTCCGTGGTGAGTGACCCCGGCGGCCAGGTTCTCCCCGGCCGGGCCCCCGCCGATGACGATGACGTCGTGCTCGCTCGACATGAACCTCAGCCCTTCGCTGGTGCGGCTTGATTGGCGGCACGACGTTCTGATTCGACTGCCAGGGCCTTGATGGCTCCGCCAAGCCCTCGACCGAAGAATCGGCGCAGCATCAGCTTGTTCATCACCCATCCGATCGGGCCGAACTTGGTCCCATAGTCGAATTGCATCTCGATGTCCGTGCCTCCGTCAGGTGCATCGGCGAGTGTGAACGAGCCGAGAGCATCTTTGACGGGGACTCCCTTGTCGATCGAGATGGCGATGTGGCGGCCCTTCTCCCAGGCACGAACGGTCTCGTCGACCTGGCCTCGGGGTGCGAGGTCACAGTGGCGTGACGCACCGACACCGGAGCGTTGCGCCGACGTGTACACAGCTCGCTTGACACCGGGGTTCCAGTGCTGCACATCGTCGAGTCTTGCGATCGCGTCCCAGACCACATCGCGAGGTGCGTCGGCATGGCGCTTGAAGGTGAGTGAGGTAGGCATCGGGGTCTCCTTTGTCGTGTTCATACGATGCGACAAGACTCCCGGCCGGTTAGGGGATCACACATCCCCCACCGTTCCCGTTCCCCTGGGGAAGGCGTTCTTGACCGTCAGATCAGGCCAGCGGCCGTGCCGGCGTTCAGCGCTTCTTCGCGGCTCGAGACCCCGAGTTTCCGGTAGATCGCCTTGACATGGGACCGGACCGTGCTCGGCGCGACGATCAACTCGCCCGCGATCTCGCGCTGTGTCAGCTCACCCCGGAGCAGACGCAGCACCGTCAGCTCGCGGTCGCTGAGCGCCTCCACCGCCGCGACTCGAGGAGAATCCACCCCCGGAGCGGTCTCCGACCCATGGACGTCGAGCGCGTCGAGAATTGCGATGGCCTCCATCGGATGACCGTCCTCGTTGCCCGGAAAGGCATCGATGCCGAGCCGTTGCACGACGTCGGGGACCCGACCCAGGAGATCGACGACAGCTCGTTCACGATTGGACTCGTATCGTTCAGCCAGCCGAAGCATCCTGCCTGCGGTTCTTGCACCGGCAAGCGGCTCAACAGCCAGCGCCAGCCCGAAGAGCGAGTCGAAGAGAAGGCCCGCGTGATCCAAGGCCATGCCGCGGGCGAGGGCCGAGCGATGACACTCGAGCGCCTCGACGAAGTAGCCGTCGGCGGTCAGCACGAAACCCTCACGGTTTGCTGAAGTCGCGGCTCCCTCGGGGAAGCTAGCGCTCTCGTGAAGACGCCGGCTCTCCTGCGCTAGTCGCAAGGCCTCGGCCGGTCGCCCGTCGAGCTGAGCGAACCGTGCCTGGCGCTCCAGGACCAACCCATGCAACACCGGGTAGGCATCAACAGCCGCTAGCTCGACGCTCTGCTCAAACAACAACGCGGCCCTCGACGGGTTCACGCTCTCCTCGCAGCGGGCCTGGCAAAACCTGACGTAGGCACGATTCCAGGCACTGGATTCGGCATCGAACAGGCGAGCGGCCTGGCCGAACTTCTCTCGCGCCGCCTCGATGTTCTCCCCGGCCAACTCCAGTTGGGCATCGACGACGAAGGCGTGAGCGGCGATCTCCCCGGAGGACCGCTGCACCAACGACTCGAGCAACTCGCGGGCGCCGGTCGCGTCACCACGCCAGCTCCGCCGATACGCCAGGCCCAACATGACCAGCAGCGCGTTGTCGAGATGGTCAGCATCTGCATGCGTTGCGGCATCCAGCCACGCCTCGTCATCGACAGGCCAGCCGACGTGGACCCAGGTCAGCGCCAGTGGTCCAACGATGTCAACCAACAGATCCGACTCGCAAATCTCCGAGCACCAAGAAATAGCCGAGATGAGATTCGTCCGCTCGCAACGGACCGAAGGGTCAATCATCGACACCTCGGCACCGCTGGCACGATGCCCAAACCGATCGGCAAGACCAGCGCACCAGTCCGCGTGGCGCCGAAACAGATATCGCCGCGTTGCCGAGTCGAGTCGACCCAGAGCGTCACGGCGAACCACGTCGAGCATCCGGTACCGATCGTCCCCTAAGTTGAGCAGCGAGTGAGCGACCAATGAGGGGATCACGGCCGCGACCTCTGCCTCCCCAACCGACACAGCCGCCTCGAGGCTAAAGTCAGGCACGAACGCCGCCAGCTCACCGAGCGCACGCTGCTCAGATTCCCCCAGCAACTCACGGCTCCAAGCAAGGTTCGTCTCGAGCGTGCGGTGGCGTTCATCCACATCCCGACGCTGATTCTCCGCCGAGGCGGGGGACGCTTGGACCATCGCTGCCAACCGCTCGAGCCCAAATGAACGGACATGCCCAGCGACAATCTCAAGTCCGAGCGGCAACCCATCGAGCGAGCGAACGATCGAGACCACGTGCTCGAGTGACTCCATCGTCACCTCGAATTCCGGCCGGGCTCGCCGAACTCGATCAGCAAACAAGAGGACGGCCGGCGACCCCATCGCTGCGGCCGACGCCTCTACTGGCACAGACAAGGGCTCCACCGAGAAGGTTTGCTCCGCTTCGACACCGAGGACATTTCGACTCGTCGCCATCACCTTTGTGGCCCTGCTCGACCGCGTAATCGCCGACACGAGTGGGACGACTTGGCCCACCATGTGCTCGCAATTGTCGAGTACCAACAGCGTTGGCGTCGTGTCGAGATCGCGCCAATCGTCGCTGTCCTTGCGCTCTACTGAAGCGCCCAGCGCTCGGCGGACCTCTCCGGCCAAGTCGGCCCCAGCATCGACGTGAGCGAGTTCGACCCACGAAACGAGCTCGAAATCGGCATCCAGTTCATGAGCAACCTCAAGCGCCAGCCGAGTCTTCCCGACACCACCTGGGCCCACCAGCGTGACCACGCGCTCGGTCCGGAGGAGGCCGCATATCGAGCGAACGTCAAGGTCACGACCAACGATGTCCGCCGCTGGAAGAGGAAGCACCTTCACAGTATCGCTCAGGCGAACCCCACCCGCCCCTCTTTCGAGCAGGTCGACGAGGAATGGTCAGCACGAAGGTCGCTCGCCTTCTAGCGGTGACGTTTGCGGTGGAGCCTGATGAGTTCCGGTAGACCGAGAACGAAGTCCCAAAGCGCTACCGCTCCGCCGTGCAGCAGGGTGCGTAGCACGAGACCTGGATTTGGCTTCGCTGGTTGGTATCGCTCTCGTCGAACCTGCCCCGGCGCAAGCGTGAGGGCTGCTTCGACTGCTGCCGGATCGGTCCAGTCTCCACGAAACTGGACGTGTCCGTTGGTTCCAATCACGTAGACCGAGTTGGGGAGGGAACCGAGCGCGCGATGAGCGGTCCCGTCGGCGTCGTCAACGAGAACGACTCGACGCTCGTCGTGGGTGGTCGCTAGCGATGCCGCCCGATGCTGTTTGTCGGCGACGGATCGGTGTGGCCCGATTCGGCCTCCGGGGTGGGCCTCACGGACGTAGAGGACGGCGAACGTTGCATCGTCGAATCGTTCAGCGAGCGCTTGCATCGGCCGTACGCCATTGGCATACATGGGGCAGGTCATCGAACCCATCTCGAGGACCAGCGTACGGTCGAGCAGCTCGTGGACTGTCAGCGGCATTCCGTCTGTTGTTGTGAATGCGAAGTCCGGAACGGGTTCGCCGACGGTGGGGCCGTCGAAGCTGGTCAGGTCGTAGTACTCGGGTCGAAAGTGCGGGTAGTTGTAGCTCATGCGTTGACCTCGCTCTTCACTGAGGCCAAAGGTGCATTGCCGAGTTGGCAGAAGGCGGATCGCATTGCGAACTGTGCAAGGGCGTATCGAGCTCGACCTTGCTGGACTCTGTCGAGGTTCACGAGGATGTCTCCTGTGTGATGCCGGCGTTTGCCGTGAGCACTTCGATGGGGGCAGCTGTCGGCGCACCGTGGCTGCCAAGAACACCTGTAGTGGATGGGCAGTTCGTCGCAATGGCGTCAAGCAGTTCTGCGGCGAACGTGCGTTGAGGTTCGGGGAGCGGGCCGTCGGGCGGCCCGAAGCCGGGGTTGAAGAGGTCCGAGTTGAAAGCAAGCCCAGAGCTGGGGATACATACAACGAGCATGTCCTGGTCGTGAATCGAGCTGAATCGGTGTGCGGTGACGTCACCATCCGGCGTTGACCAACTCTCGTCGACGGACTCGATGCGGACCGGTTCGTCGCTTTGAGAAAGTGCGTCCGGCTCGACCTGGCGCTCCTGCGTCAGGACCGACCGCAGGAAGTCACGGTCGCTGGCTGGTGCCACGGCGACAGCTCCGTTGGCGACAGCTCCGCGGACGCCGCCGATCTGATCGTGATGGTCGTGCGTCAACACGACATGGCTCACAGGTTTGCCGATCTCGGTGGCTGCTACCTCGAGAACCTGCCGGGACCGGTCAGCGTTGATGGACGGTTCGACCATCACGACCGACTCACCGATGTCCACAAGTACGGTGTTGTGGCGCGTGCCGGCGACAACGAGCACCTCGTCGTTGATGTGCACAACCTCGACCGGAGCGTCGAGTGTCTGGTCCACGAAACCGGCGCCAAACGGCAGTGCCAACCCACGGTTGAACCATTGCGAGTTGGTCCAGCCCTGCTCGAACCCGACGCGATCGATGGCGACCGTCTCCACCAGAGCGAAATCGTCCTCAACGAATGCCGTCGTGTCGAAGCCCGATCGATGCTCTCGGTGAACAACCGTTCCATTGACGGCCAACTCGACACTCGCGGCGATTCGAAGATCGCCAACCTGCTTCCAATCGTCGAACTGGACGGTGATATCGACGTCACCAGTCAGCGGGTCGCTCTCGGTGGTGGACAAGCGAAGCACGTCGCCGGTGACGGCGTCGATGGCGAGTTGCAGCGGGCCCCTCGGGTCGTCGATCTCGATGACATCGGGGGCTGTAAACTCGATCTCGTACCCCTCATTCAACGCGTCGGCGAACGCAAGGTGTGGTTGTAGGACGAGTTGCTGGCGCTGCACTGCAGCCACTCGCGCCGAGTTCATGGGCCGGCTAGAGCCGATCTCGAAGACGGCGTCATTGCCGTCGATGTATCCGGCGTCGGCGGTCACGACTTCGATGTAGGCGAGTTCCGCGTCCGGGACGACAGTCTGCCCGCCCATTGTCCGAACCCAGTCCAGGCGCAGGCGGCCGCCGCTGAGGTCAGTGGCGACGGATACATCGAACTCGGACACGTCGACAACGTCGCCGAGCTGGTGCCCTTGGCCCGGCTCGTGACGGCTCCCAGATGCGAAGTAGTGGTAGCTCGCCGTCGATTCGACATGGCCGAGTGCCTCAGTGAGCGTTTCGATCGCTGATCCTGCCGCGTCGAGGTCCGTCGTTGCGTCGATAGTAAGGCTGCCACAGCCCGCAGCAATCAGTCCCAGACCGAGGAGCGCTGCCACGAGCCGGATGCTGGGACGTCGAGCGAGGGGGCGATGGCTGGTCGTAGGGCTCATCGGGACACCTCGCTTCGGTGCCACGCGCTGAGGTGTTCGACGTAGCCGGTCGGGTCGTCACACATCGGGAAGTGGTTGCCTCCGGGCACTGTCCAACTGGAGGCGGCAGGGAACAGGTTCTGCCATCGGTCTGCGAATCCGAACGGGTCGTTCTTCTCGCCGAACACGGTGAACACCGGGAGATGAGCCAGCTCGGATCCCAACGCGACTTCGGCGTTGCCGAACAGTCCGGTGGAGTGGCGCGCTGATCGCATAGCTCGGTGGACGTTTCGACTGCGTGCGCGAGTCCGGTACGGACCGAAAAATGCGGCTCGATCGCCCTTGTCATAGTGACGCCCAACGCCCGACTTCGATCGCGACGCGCGTGGAACAACCCGAAGCGTTCCGAGGAGACCGGTGGCGAGCCGGCTTCCCATGATGCGCAACATCGCCTTGAGAGCAGTGCCTTCGGCGGGCCACGCAAACGAGTTCGTCGCCACCAAGCCATCAACACGTTCGGGACGCTGGCCAGCGGCGACCACGCCAACGACTCCGCCGAGATCGTGCACGACGAACGTCGCCGACTCGACTTCGAGCTGATCGAGAAGACCGTTCACGATTGGCGGGAATGTCTCGAGATCCACGTCGGCGGATTGACCTTGGCTGAGACCTGCGCCTGGAAAGTCGAGCGTGATACAACGGAACTCCGAGCGGAGTTCATCGATGACATCGCGCCAGATGAAGCTCCACATGCCAGCATGCACAAAGACCAGGACCGGCCCGTCTCCCTCGTCGGTGTAGTGGATGACCATCGGCTCTTGGCCCGACGCTCGATGTTCGTAACGCTGCAGTGCAAACGGCCACCGCTCAGGCGGAAGCCAGTCGGGCCGCTCGAGGATGTCGTTGGCTTGAACGGCGGGGTGAGAGGTTGTCATCGGATTCTCCTCCATGATGGATGTGGGAGAAGGACGACTCACGAGCCGCTCGTGTGACATCACCGCAAGATGTCACACTTCTGTCAGTTCGATCGTCCTGTCAGGTATGGCGAACGACGACCAATTGACCACCGTGAACGAACAGATCGACATCGAGGACGTCTGGCACACCCATCGCCGCCGCCTGCTCGACATCGGCTACCGAATGCTCGGCAGCATCGCCGATGCCGAAGACGTCACCTCCGAGGCATACGCCCGGCTCGTGGCTACCGACATCGACGCCATCGACGACGTGGCCGGCTGGTTGATCACCGTGACCGGCCGAATCTGTCTCGACCGACTCCGAGCCCACGAATCGAGCCGTCGTGCGTACGTCGGACCCTGGCTCCCCGAACCGATCCTCACCACGGCAAACCCGTCGGCCATTGACCCAGCCGACCGAGTCACCCTCGACGATTCAATCCGCATGGCACTGCTCGTCGTTCTCGAACAACTCTCCCCCGCCGAACGAACATCGTTTGTCCTTCACGACCTTTTCGGTGTGGAGTTCGAAGAGGTCGGTGAAATCGTCGGCCGCTCATCCGCCGCATGTCGCCAACTAGCCAGCCGAGCGCGACGACGCATCCAGTCCGACCCAGAAACACCCCGAACCTCGATCGACCGAGCTGAACTGGAAGACGTCGCTCAACGATTCGCCCACGCCTGCCGACAAGGGACCGTAGAGCCCCTGCTCGAGATCCTCGACCCGAACGTCATCGGCGACTTCGACTCCGGAGGGACCATCCCAGGAGCACCACTCAGAGCCCTCGACGGCGCACAAAGCGTCGCCCGAGCACTCGTTCTCTCGTTCTCAGAACCCGGCTTCACCTTCGCCGTTGAAGACGTCAACGGCGACCCGGGAGTCATCGTCCGGCTCCATGACCGCCTCGCTGCAGTGATCTCCCTCGGCGCGTACGACCATCGGATCGACATCATCCATGCCATCGGCAACCCCCAAAAGCTCGCCCACTTACGATGAGGCATCCGAGGCTGTGGGGATGAGAGGAACGCCGTCGTGAACAACACCGACTCCAATGGCCCGTGGACAGGGCAGACCGGATGGCACGTCGCCAAGTGGGGACTGTGGGGCTGGTCCGAGACGCTCGTGAAGCTGATCGGCATCGCGGTGGCCGCGGCCGCCGCAGTCGACGAAGGAGCAACATCCGTGCCAACGACACACCGAGTGCCGTACTGGATCCTTTTCGCGGTGGCCCTCGGCTACGTGGGCACGGTCATCGACCGACTCGCCGACCGAGAGATCATCGCCATCGGGTTCGTCATCCTGATGCTCCTCGGCCACTGGTCCATGATGTACGCGCTGGGACGACCCGACTGGCCCGCCAGCTCCATCCGCGCATTCGCCGCCCTCATGCTCATCGGCGACCTCATCAAGATCGGCTACTTCGCCACGACACGCACCAGCGTGCGTCAGCTCCCATGGACCATCCCAGTCGCCCTCACCAGTGCACTCGCCGCTGCCTACGCCGTCACCCTCATCGCGAGCTGACTGTCACCCTCATCCTCTCTGACGCCGACATCCCCGACTCTCGATGATCTTCAGCGACTATCAGCCAGCCGTCGTTCATGGTCAAAGAGAACACCACGCGGGCCACACATCACCCGCGCCAAAGCCAAGCTCAAGGTCGCGAAGACTCCGCTCCGGCAGGCTCTGGTTTGTACCGATGAGTGCAATCCTCGGTCCACGAGTCATCAATACTTGACGATACTGACTCAGTCAGTTATATTCAGGTTATGCCTCGAACTACGCCCGCTGACCGACTTCCAAAGCTTCTCGACGCCGCAGCGAGCGCGTTCGTCGAGCATGGATTCCAACGAACCCAGATGGACGATATTGCCGAGCGTCTTGGTGTTTCGAAGGGCACGATCTATCGGGTCGTCGACTCGAAGGAATCGCTGTTCGCCGGCGTGATCGCATGGGCCGACGATCCCGACAACATTCCGGCAACCGGCATCGACGGTAATGCGGACGTGGCAGCGGTCGTCGGGGGAATTGCCGCCGACTTGGCTGCCGCTGTCGTCACGCTCGAGCTCACCTCGATCGCTGCCAGTCGCCGGCCCCTGGGCGCGACCGGCGGTTTCGGCGACGAGGTCGAACGCATCACTACAGCGCTGTACCAGTTGATGCAGAACCAACGGACTGCGGTGATGGTGCTCGATCGTTGCGCCAACGAAATCCCCGAGCTCGCCGCCGTGTGGTTCGGTGACGGCCGCTACGCCCTGGTCGATCTGTGGCACGACTACCTCGAACTGCGATCAGACCAAATGACCACCAACGTGGATCACTCGATTCTGGCTCGGACGATCGTCGAGATCGTCACGATCTGGGCCGTCAAGATGCCCTGGGACCCAGCCCCACGGCCCTACCCTGCCGACACATCCACCGCTTGCGCGTCGATGATTCGCAGCCTCGTGACCGGAGCGACCGAATGAGCATTACAAGCTCCACACGACCAGGAGCCGTTGGCCGTCTCCGCTCCCGCCAATCCGGACTTCCCTCGGGCCTACTCGGGCGCATCTTCGGCCGGGTCATGGAAGGCACGACCGCCGACCACAACGATCAGGCCCTCGGCCTGCTCGACCTGAGCCAGCCGCGAACCGTTCTCGATATCGGGTTCGGCCAGGGCCGCACCGCAGCCGTCCTCGTTGGCCAGGGTCATCGGGTTCTCGGCGTCGACGCCTCGCCGACGATGGTCAAACAAGCCACGGCCCGCAACCGTGCCGCATGCCGAGACGGACGGGCGACGCTTCGCCACGGAGACGGCATCACCATTCCGTTCCCCGATGGCAGCGCGGAGGTCGCGATCACGGTTCACACCGTCTACTTCATGCCCGACCTCGCTGCGACGTTTGGCGACATTGCCCGTGTCCTGCGACCCGGCGGAACCCTCGTCGTCGTCTGCCGCACCAGCGACACCCCTTCACCACCGTGGATGGACCCAGACGTTTACCGCGTCCCGACCGCCGATCAGGTCAAGGTATTGCTGGTTGGAGCTGGCTTCGTCCAGGTCGAGCACGACACGGGCCAAGCGGCTGACCACGATCTCAACCTCTTCACCGCGCACCTCCCCGACAATCGGGGCACGTCATGATGCCCGACGCCAGCACCACCACCGACCTTCTGCTCGCCGCCCTCCGGAACCAAACCGGAATAGAAGATCTCAACTGGGTCCGGAGCCCGCAGCCACTCTCCGGCGGGTTCTGGGCCGAGATGTACGACGTTGAACTCCTCGACCCCACCGACCAGCTGACCGGACGGTTCGTCGCCCGGATCATGCCCGACCCCGACACGGCCGAATTCGAAACCGCCGTCCAACGATACGTGCATCGATGCGGACTGTCGGCCCCAGCGGTCCGATCCGCCGCCGGGCCCGGCGAACACCTCGACCGTGCCTGGATGCTGATGGATTACGCATCCGGCGAGCCCCTCCTTAGCGGGCTCGGCGCAACGAATGCTGTACGACAGGTCCCCACTCTGCTCCGCCGCCTCCCCTTTGTCCTCGCTGACGCGACCGCCAACCTCCACTGCTGCCCGACCCGCGGGCTCGAACACGAACTCGCAGACGGCGGGCGTCCTGTCGACATCGACGACTTTCTGCAACGCCTCGAGGAGCAAGCGGCCTCCATCGACCGCCACGACCTCGCCGACACCGCTCGACATCTCGCCGCCCAGGCACCTACAACGCAGGTCATTTGCCACGGCGATATTCATCCGTTCAACCTCCTTGTCGACGATGACCAGTGGACTCTCATCGACTGGTCGGCCGCCGTGATCACCGACCCCCACTATGACCTCGCGTTCACAACGCTCATGCTCGCCAACCCACCCCTCGGTGGGCCGGCGCCGGTCCGCGCCGCCGCTCGCATGATCGGCAGTCGGCTCGCTCACCGCTTCCTGCGCTCCTACGAGCAACTCAGCGGCAGCCGCATCGATCCCGGTCGACTCACCTGGGGACGCCAAGTCCATGCCCTACGGGCACTCGTCGAACTCAACACTTGGGAGGCCCAAGGCACCGCCGACGCGCACGCCGGCCACCCCTGGTTCTCCCTCCGACAACACTTCGAAGCACAGCTGACGAAGCGCTAACCCAGCCGGCCTGGCCCCATGCGACTCCGACGTTCAGGACGCGAGCCCTGTTTCGGTCGGGTGTTGAGCGGCCCGCCATTCCGGGAATCCGTCCTGGAGGCGTCGGGCGGTGCGGCGACGTCGGCGCAAGAGTCGGACGGCGTCGTCTGCGAACACGCAGTACGGGCCTCGGCAGTAGGCGACAACTTCGACATCGGTCGGCAGCCCACGGACGATGTCGGACAGCTGATCGATCGGGACGGAGCGGGCACCCCGGATGTGCCCCGCGGCGTACTCGGCTTCGGGGCGGACGTCGATGACAATCAGAGTGCCGTCGTCGAGGCGTCGGGCGAGTTCGTCTCGACTGATCGCCTCAAGGCGGCTGCGGTCACCGAGATAGTCCGCAGCGAGCTCGTCGAGGTCATCGAGATGGCTGCTGGCTACCGAGCGCAGGACTGCCCACAGCTGCTCGACATCGCCGGACGCGAGTTGGTAGTAGATCCGGTTTCCATCGCGGCGAGTGGTCACGAGTCCTGCTCCGGCAAGTATTTGCAGGTGATGTGAGGTGTTGGCGACGCTCTGGCCGATCTCGGCGGCCAATTCTTCGACGTGCCGTTCGCCTTGGGCCAACACATCAATGAGTTCGACCCGTCGCCCATTGCCCAATGCCTTTGCGATGTCGGCGAAGCCGTCGAACAGTGCGTTCTTCGCCTGGCGGTCTCCCATAAAGCCAATCTCCTCAAACGGTTCCTTGAACTGTGAGTATAGTGAGGGAATCTATTCAAGGATATGTTTGAGGAGGAGTGATGGTTCGAATCGTTGACTTCGTGGAAGAGGGGCTCGGACACTCGTCGTACCTGATCGATCTCGGTGACGGTTCGGCGGCTGTGATCGATCCGCCCCGGTTCCCAACAGCGCACGAGACGTTGGCGAGTCGAGACCGACTTCGTTTGGTATGGACGGCGGACACCCATTCCCATGCCGACTACGTCACTGGTAGCCCCGGCATGACCGCAAGGTTGGGGGCGACGTTCTTGGCCCCCGATGCGTCGCAGCTCGAGAGCCCTCACGAGGCGGTGACCGACGGGCAACGCGTCGATCTCGGCAACGGGTGCTGGTTGATTCCTATCGCGACACCGGGCCACACACCAGACCACCACTCATACCTCCTCGAATACGACGATGAACTGATCGGGTTGTTCTCCGGAGGTTCGTTGATGGTCGGCGCAGTTGGTCGCACCGACCTGGCCGGTGGAGATCTGGCCGAACCGTTGGCGCATCAGATGCTCCACTCCCTGCACCGCTTCGACGAGTTGCCCGATGACCTCGCGGTGTGACCCCACCCATGGAGCCGGCTCATTCTGCTCAGCCCCCGGTTCCTCGGAGCGAACCACAACGTTGGGTCGAGAACGGGCAACGAACCCACCTCTGTCGATCAGCAGCGAAGACGAGTTCGTCGATCGACTCCTCGGAGGGTTCGGCACGTTCCCGTCCTACTTCCTGCGTTTGCCGGAACTGAACCGACGCGGACCAAACCCGTTCGACACAATCCCTGCACTGGACCGGTTGAGCGTCGACACCGTTGCCGAACACGTCGCCGACGGCGCCTTTGTGGTCGACGTGCGACCGATGGCATCGATCGACGTGGTCGACGCGCCCGGCATGGCGCCGACGGTGATCGACGTCCGCCAGCACAACGAATACATCACCGGGCACATACCCGCGCCATCGACGTGGAACTCGGAGTCGTTGGTGACATGTCGTCACCGGCAGGGCCGGTCACGGTGATGTGTGGCCATGGGGAACGGGCAATGACCGCCGCCAGCATCCTCCCCACCCACGACAGTGACAGCGAAGTGTCGGTGTTTGACGGCGGACCCGACACCTGGAGCACCGCAACCGGTATCGACCTCGAGGTCGGACCGTGACCGACACCGAAGCGACACCCAAACCGATCCGTTTGGGATTGCGTGCGAACATCGCCCAGTTCTCGCTGCTCGTCGGAGTCAACGCGCTCGTCGGGGGCATGATCGGCCAGGAACGCACCGTTCTACCGCTGCTCGCCACAGAAGTCTTTGGACTCACCGCATTCACCGCAACGCTCACGTTCATCGCGGCGTTCGGCATCGTCAAAGCCACCACCAACTTCTTCGCCGGCACCCTGTCTGACCGGTACGGCCGCAAACCCGTCCTCGTCGCCGGCTGGATCATCGGCATCCCCGTACCACTGCTGCTGATGTGGGCCCCGACGTGGGGATGGGTGATCTTCGCCAACGTCCTCCTCGGTGTGAACCAAGGACTCACCTGGTCGACCACCGTCATCATGAAAATCGACCTCGCCGGACCAAAAAAGCGAGGCCTCGCCATGGGCCTCAACGAAGCTGCCGGCTACGGTGCAGTCGCCGCCACCGCGCTCGCCACCGGCTGGATGGCCAACCAATGGGGACTACGCCCCAAACCGTTCTTCCTCGGCCTCGCCTACGCCGGACTCGGTCTCAGCCTCTCCGTGCTCTTTGTCAAAGAAACTCGAGGCCACGTCCACCGCGAAGCCGCCAACCACATACCGACCAACGACGACAGACACCACGCACTCACCGACCGCGAGATCTTCACCCTCACCAGCTTCCGCGAGAAATCCCTCTCCGCCGCATCACAAGCAGGACTCGTCAACAACCTGAACGATGGCCTCGCCTGGGGACTGTTCCCCATCTTCTTCGCCGCCTCCGGACTGTCTGTCGGCCGCATCGGAATCCTCGCCGCGATCTACCCCGGCATCTGGGGACTCGGCCAGCTCTACACCGGAGCACTCTCGGACCGGATCGGCCGCAAGCCCCTCATCGTCGGCGGCATGCTCACCCAAGCCGCCGCCATCACATGGATGGCCGCGGTGAACAGCTTCTGGCCCTGGGCCATCGGAGCAGCCGTACTCGGTGCAGGAACCGCCATGGTCTACCCCACACTGCTCGCCACCATCGGCGACGTTGCCCACCCCACCTGGCGCGCACGATCCGTCGGCATCTACCGGCTCTGGCGAGACGCCGGATTCGCCGTCGGCGCACTCCTCGCCGGACTCCTCGCCGACCTCATCTCCCTCCAAGCCGCCATCTACGCCGTCGCCGCATTCACCGCCATCTCCGGAGCCGTCGTCATCACGCGCATGTACGAAACACACCCCGCTGCGAGCCGCTAGACAAACGGCGACACGCCCCCTGAACCCCAACGCGTCGCACCATTGGTGCGGTGACGGATCGAACCCGCTGAGGTGCACCGACGAGGCTGCAGTCTGTATCACGTTTTGTCATACTCGTTGGCATGCCAAGGCGATCTCTGCCCGACTCGACGATGAGACCGAACGCGCCCTACAGACGCTCGAGTCGTCGGGACTGACACGATCCGAGGCAATACGATCCTCGTTGCTTGCCGTCGCCTCACTCATCGAGTCCCTGCGTGCGCCGGGGTGAGGTCTACCGGTTCCGAACCCCTAAGGGCGTAGGCCACGAGCAACAGGGTGTTCGCTACGGCGTCGTGGTGCAGGCCGATGAGTTGCTCCCTCGCTTCAGCAGTCGATCCCAACCCGCCATGGAGAACAAAAGAACCCCCGCCCGAAAAGCGAGGGTTTGTTCGGGTGTCGGAGGGGCGACTTTAACCCAAAAGTACACGCGGCCCCCTGGAGCATCGGGCTAGTTGCCGCGTGATGCGAAACGCCTGGTCAAGTGCCCTCTCGGCTCACCAATAATCCTCGTCGACGTCGCCGAGAATCGCCTCGAGGTCCTGCGCGTATGCAAGAAGACGAACGACATCGACGTGGTCATCCCGCTCGAAGTAGAAGCAACCACACGGAAACCCCCCGAGCCGGCGCGAGCGCAAACCTGGGACACCGCACATCTCATCAATCCCAGGCGAGCCGGCACCAGACATACGCTCAATCACACCCAGAGACTCGATCGCAGCGTCGAAGAACCGTCCACCCAGCCCTTCACCACCCTCGGACCGGTAGTACCTCGTCCGCTCGACAAGATCGGCCTCAGCGAGCGGACGCAGCCGAACGTCACTCACACCCCAGGACCAAGAGCCCGACCACGAAGCTCATCCACGACCTCGTCGGTCAAAGGACGGCTCTCTCCAGACTCAAGCCCGTCAGCGATCAACAACCGAAATCGGCGAGCAGCCTCGGTCTGCTGATCACGCCTAATCAGCTCACGCAAATACTCGCTGGTGTTGCCGTACTCGCCGGAACGAACACGTTCATCGATGTAGTCCCGTAAGGACTCAGGGAGCGCAAAGCTCATTGTGTTCCGACTCACCCACCATGGTCCCTCGACTATCAACTGTTGTCAACCGACCTACCAATGACAACAACACTGAGCGCAGACCACAGATCCGATCTGGACCAGTTCATGGCCGGCCTCCGCAAGCGAAACCCTGGAGAACCGGAATTTCACCAAGCCGTCCAGAAGGTGGCCGAGACCCTCATCCCCTACATCAGCCGCAACCCCGACTATCAGGACGCGCAGATTCTGCAACGCATGACCGAGCCGGACAGGATCGTGATCTTCCGGGTGACCTGGGAAGACGATGCCGGCAACGTGCGGGTCAACCGGCCTGGCGAGTCCAATTCAACAACTCCATCGGCCCCTACAAGGTGGCCTCCGGTTCCACCCCACCGTCACGCTGTCGATACTCAAGTTCCTCGGCTTCGAACAGACCTTCAAGAACAGCCTCACCACTCTCCTGATGGGAGGCGCCAAAGGATGTCGACATCCCGGCTGGCGACATCGGCGTCGGGGCTCGAGAGATCAGCTACCTCTTCGGCCAATACAAACGGCTCGAGAACCGCTTCACCGGCACCATCACCGGCAAAGGCCTCGCGTTCGGCGGCAGCTTGGTTCGGACTGAAGCAACCGGGTACGGGGCCGACCTCAAGGAGAACCGACGGGGCCGGATAAGCGAGAACGCCGAGGAGTTCGGCCGGACCGAGGCGACAGCCAGAACGTCGGCGTTATCGGTGCCTCGGACTGAGTCCACGGACCGTCAGAACGGATCGCCTTCCAGCCGTTTCGGCCCTACCTGAAGCGCGATCGGGCGATGTTGTTCTGATCGCCGGTGTCGTTCCGCCGTGTCGTACCAGCAGTGCGTGCGTGTTCTATCGGTGATGGGCGAGGTCCTCGCCTCTCGGTCGTAGTCGGCGGAGGTTTCTCGCGGGTTTTGCACCTACCGATCGCCTGTCACGGCCATCTGCGACGATCAACCCAACCCCAGCTACCCGTAGGAAGGAACAGACGATGTGGAGACCCAAGAAACGCCCGGTCTGGCCCGGCCACGCCACCGCCCACGAAGCCATCCGCTACCTCGCGTCGGTGTGCGACGGCGCCATCAGAAAAGACGGCTATGGCTTCTCAACCGATCACGTCGCCTACGGCCACTGGCTTGCTGACTTGCCCGACCAGCACTGGCAGCACGCGGAACGCCAGAACGGGCTGCATCTGGTCCGGGTCTACCGCCGCCAACTCGCCCAGGCCGGATTTGGCCCCGACCAGATCCCGCTGGATGCAATGGGTGGACTGACGTGTCTCACTGGTTCTTATGAACCGTCGTGGGCAGTGTTTCTTGAGGTTCGAGGGAACTCGACGACGTGTGCGGCAAAGTCCTTGTATGGACCCCGATTCTGCCGCGCTACACGCATCGCTTGGTGAGCCGGAACGGTTCGCGGTCGTGTTCGAGCTGCATCATCGGGTGATCTGGACCTACGTCGCCCGTTTGGCTGGCGCGGACGTCGCCGACGAAATCGCCGGTGAGGTGTTCGCTGCGGCGTTCGCTCAGCGCGACCGGTTCGACCCCGAACGAGGCACCCTCAGAGCGTGGTTGTATGGGATTGCCTCGAACAAACTGCGCTCACACCTACGGTCCGAAGGCCGCGCACGCCGCGCTTTCGCCCGCGCTGACACCCCAGACAGCGTTCGCGACAACACGCTCATTATCGATGACCTCGACGAACTCGCGTACAACGCTCGACGCGTGAAAGCGGGCCTTGCCGCACTCAGCCGAGCCGACCGCGAGCTGCTCGCGCTCGCCGTCTGGGAACAACTCACTTACGCCGAGATCGCCGACGCTACCGCGGTCCCGATCGGCACTGTGCGCTCGCGGCTATCACGAGCCCGAGGACGTTTACGGGAACTCATCGCTTCGAGCGGCGAACTCTCCACAGAGCCACACACCTCCAGAGGCACACTGACATGAACCACGATGACCCAACACTCGATCAAGCAATCCTCGCCGCACGAGCCAACCCGAGCGGCCCGGCAGGAGACGTCGTGGACCGGCACCGCGACAGACTCGCCCGAGCCATCACCGAAGCAGAACCCGTCGAAAGCGTGCACGTCACTCCTGACACATCTCTCTCGGGTGAGAACATCGATCTCGACCCGATCGCCGAGCGACACGGCACGCCTCGTCGTCGCCACGCGGTCCTCGCCGTGGCAGCAGCCGCGGCGCTCATTGTTGGCGCCGTTGCGTTGGTAAACCAACAGAACAGTCCGACCCAGCTCGCAACAGAGATAGCGGCCGGCACCCAACCCGACTCCCCAGACCCCAGCGTTGCTTCAGACGCTGAGGTTGACCCGCTTGTCGAACCCAACGATCAGCCCGCCGTCACCGAGGCTCTGTGTGGGACCGAGTTCCCAATCGACCTGGTCTTCGCCGAGGGCACCGTGGTTCAAGATGGCCCGCTCGAAGCATTCGGGGCTGTGATGGAAGGCCAACTGGTCAAACACTGGACCCAGAATGGTGTCGCCGTCGAACTGCGCTGGCCCGAAGACCCCAAACCCGTCTACGGCGACGCAACACCCGCGACGTTGGCGACCGTCTATGTGGAGGCAGACATGCCCGACGGTGCTTTCCTTGGCTTCTACACAGGCGCTGGCACTCCTAAAGTACTCGACCTCGACGACATCACCGCCGGTCTAGGCCTCGAAGATGCTGAGGGAACTGTTGTGGTCAGCAGTCTGACCGACACCGCAGATGGCGGCGGCGAGTGGACCAAGTTGTCCGATGACGAGATTCTTCCGGCTCTGGTACTGGGCTCGGTCTATGACGGGACCCCGGCTGAGGGTTGCGAATTCGTGCAAGCCCGGTTCGTGGCCGACGATGCCAGCGAAGCGGTCTTTGCGTTTCAGGTCACCGACCCGCACCAGACACTAGACCTTGGCCCGTTGGTCATCAGCCAAGTCAAAGCCTCTGAGACGCCAACTGCGGTGGTCGCCTGCGAAGGCGCCGGTACCGAACCAGGTGTACCTGCGTTCGTCGACCAGACAGCTGCCGTCGACGGCTACTTCGAGACACCCATCGAAGCCTTCCAGGACTACCTCGACTCGGCGAGCCTGCCGAGAAGTGGATACACCGAGATCACTCATTCTGCCGGAGTGACCTATGCACAGCCCTTCGACGACAACAGCTACACGGCACTAGTCAACGTCACCAACACCGCCGACGTGCGGTGGGCCGTCACCCACGTGCGGACAAGTGGCTGCTGACCACGCCTAGTTCGTCGGCAATCACTGCCGCCAACCGAACGGGTATGTCGACCCACGCGCGGTCAACCCCGGTCAAGTCGGCCCAAACTGCTTCGACCCGGCCGGGCCAGAACTCGGCCGGGTCCATCCACAGCAGAGCGCAGATATGTATGGCTTCGGCGGTCTCGAGCATCAGCGGAGGCCTTGACCCGAGAAGCTCGGCAACGGTTTCATGAGGGAGATTGAAGCCACGGGCGATCGTCTCGACCGAGTCGCCTGTCCAGAGATGCCAGGCGAGAAGCCAGTTTTGTAGCGGCCTTGTAGGTAGCCGGTCGGGCAGATTCGGGTTCACAAACTCAACCTTTGATCGGTGTTGGTTATCGCCCATTCATCGGAGCCAATCCGGTGCTGAACGAACGCGGTGTGGTCACCTACCTTCGACAAGGAACGTCCCCGGACGAGTTGTGGGAGGAGTTGGGCTTCGTAGCTGGTGAGGCCGAGCATCGAGGTCGCTTCGGGGATCTGGTCAGCGGATTGGCGAAACAGGATTTGGGTTTGGGTGTCGGCAAGGATCCCCATCGACACCTTCGCTGCTGAGGTGCCATCGTCTGATTGGGCTCGTAGGTCGGCGATGCGGTGGGCGACTGAGACGTTGGCGACACCGTAGGAGCGGGCACTCGCCGTCAACAACGGCCAAATCATGGACGCCGGATCCCTCATCGGGCTCTCCGGCGGTCAACCCGGCACACCAGGAGCAGGCAGAACCACCGGCCCGCACCTCCACCTGAGCATCCACATCGGCGGGTCCTCCGTGTGCCCTCAACCCCTCCTCATCGCCATCCATCCCAACACACCAATCAACCCAGCCATCGCGCCGACAGCGGGTTGCATCACCGGCCGGACGACAACGAACTGGGCCAACTGGCTCGACCAGCTCGCCATCACTTTCAGACGTTGATCGGGCTGAGCTTGAGGTGATGGCGTCGGCGACGGTGTTGCCGCTTCGTCAGGTCCGTCAAGCGAGAGGGTTGTTGTTGGCGGCCGAGGGGGTGGCGAATACTCAGATTGGTCGCGAGTGTGGGGTCTCTCGCCAGACCGTGATCGCATGGCGTCGCAAGTTCGCGGTGTCGGGTTTGGCTGGTGTGGGCCAGATCGCGGCGGGGCGGGGTCGGAAGTCGTCGATTCCTGAGGGGGTGGTTGCTGAGATCGTGTCGGATACGACGTCGTCGACTCCTGCTGACGCTGATTTCTGGTCCACCCGGTCGATGGCGGCTTCTCATGGTGTTGGCAAGGACACGGTTCAGCGGATCTGGAAGCGTCTGAATTTCAAGCCGTGGCAGGTCGACACATTCAAAATCTCGAACGACCCCGATTTGGAGGAGAAACTCACCGATGTTGTCGGGTTGTAGTTGGACCCGCCGGAACGGGCTGCGGTGTTCTGTTTCGATGAGAAGTCCCAGATCCAGGCGTTGCAATGATCGCAGCCGTCGTTACCGATGACGCCTGGCAGGAACGGGACCATGACCCACGACTACCGCCGTCACGGCACGACCACGTTGTTCGCTGCGATGGACATGGCCACTGGAGACGTCATCAACCATTGCTTCAAACGTCACCGGGCCAAGGAGTTCCTCGCGTTTTTGAAGATGGTTGACGCCCAGGTTCCCCGAGATCTTGAGATCCACATGATCCTGGACAACTACGCCACCCACAAACACGCTGACGTCGTGGCCTGGCTGGCCAAGCCCCGCCAGAAACGGTGGCACCTCCACTTCACCCCCACCAGTTCGTCATGGTCGAACCTGATCGAACGCTGGTTCAAAGAACTCACCGACAAGAAACTCACCCGTACGAGCTTCGACAGCCTCGATGATCTCATCGACACCATCGAGGAATGGGCCCACAACTGGAACACTGGCCAAAATCAGACGAGCCCGACAAGCCCTAACCCGTCAAACCAAATCCGCGCCGGACCACTAGGTCCTGCGTTCAGCCGCAGACTGTCGAGCGGTCAGCCGATGTCGGCGAGCCCGGTAGCCAGCTGGTCGAAGCAAGTCTGGACGAGTGCGGGCAGCGCGAGTTGCTGGTCCGTGGCTAGCCAGTGACGCTGTGACGATCGCAACGCGCTCAGTGCGGCCGCGGCGAGCAGGCGCGGGCCCAGGTTCTCAGCGTCGCACTCCATCCGCTGGGCAAGGGCAGCGGCGAGGGCGTCTTCCCAGCCGGCTTGGAGTTGGAGGCTGCGGGCATAGACAGATGGGGTCGTGGCCATGATCTGGAAGCGGCGGATCAGCTGTTCGCGCTCGGTGTCGTAGTCGGCTGCGACCGCCAGGAAGGATGCTCGGAGCGCGTCCCAGGGGCGTTCGGTGGCGGGGCGTTCACTGAGTTGTTCGACGATCCGGTCAAGCCGACTGGCGTAGTCGGCCAGGACCACGTCTTCTTTGGTTGGGAAGTAGTAGAAAAACGTCCGGGGCGAAATGTCGGCCGCAGCGGCGATCGTCTCGATGGTTGTCCCGTCGAAGCCGTTGCTCGCGAAGTGATCGAACGCGGCGGTCTCGATGCGGTGGCGGGTCTGCAGCTTCTTCCGTGCTCGCAAGCCGAGCTGTTCAGTCATGTACCCACCTTGACAGATTATCACGTTTAGTGCAAACTTACAGTGACTGCGATATTTTGAAGTGGTCTACATCGAGGAGATGGTCACATGTCGAACTGGCTCTACCGAACGGGCAAATTCGTCGCTCACCGCCGACGCTGGGTCGTGGCCGGATGGATTGTCTTGGCACTCGCAGCGGTGCTGGTCGATCGCACCGTCGATGCTGGCACCGTTGACAACTTCGAGGTCCCGGGCGTCGAATCTCAGGAAGCCATCGACCTGCTGGACGAACAGTTCCCGGAGCGGTCCGGTGCCACCGCGATGGTCGTGTTCCACACTGAGGACGGCTCGGTTACCGACGCCGAATCGGCCGCCGGTATCGCCGCCACCGTCGCTGAGGTCCAGGCCTTACCCGAGGTCGTGGCCGTAACCCAACCCCTCGCAAGTGAGCGATCGATCTCCGCTGATGGCACCACCGCGTTCGCCTCGGTGCAATTCGACGGTACGGCCGCGGAACTGGGGAGCGAGGCCCTTGATGAGCTGCTTGACACTGCTACTGCAGCCGAAGCGGCTGGGGTGCAGGTCGAGTATGGCGGTGAGCTGCCCACAGTATTGAAGGAACGCACTACTGGACCGGCCGAGATGATCGGCATCATCGCCGCCCTTCTCATCTTGTTCGTTACCTTCCGCAGCCTCTACTCGGCCATCTTGCCCCTCGGTGTCGCCGTCCTCGGTTTGGCCGTCGGACTTTCGATCGTCGGCCTCCTTGGTGCGTTGATCGACATCCCATCAGTGGCACCTCGGCTGGGCACAATGATCGGCCTCGGTGTCGGGATCGATTACGCGCTGTTCATCTTGAGTCGCCACCGCGACAACCTTGAAGCCGGAATGGCCAACGAAGAGTCCATCGGGCGAACTAACGCCACCGCAGGTCAGGCAGTGGTGGTCGCCGGTGGCACAGTGGTGGTTGCCATCCTCGGCCTGCAGCTGGCGGGTATCCCCTTCGTCGCCGCCCTTGGCTACTCGGCCTCACTCGTGGTCGCCATCGCCGTAATCGTGGCCATCACCCTGCTCCCGGCGCTACTCAGCTTCGCCGGTCCCCGGGTCCTCACCAAGTCGCACCGTTCAACCGTCACATCAGATGCTGCGGTCGCGGCGACCACTACATCTGGTCCCACCACGACCACCGATCCCTCCGAGGCCCACGGGGGCTGGGTCCGCTGGGCTCACTGGGTGGCCCACCACCCTTGGCGCTCCGCAATCGCAGCTACTGCGGTGCTGTTGACGCTGTCCATACCGGTGCTGGACATGCGTCTCGGTCAAGCCGACGCCGGCACCGAACCCACCACCACCACCCACCGTCGGGCCTATGACCTGCTTGCCGAGGGGTTCGGCGACGGGTTTAACGGGCCACTCCTGCTCACCGTCGATCTGGGTGACTCCCCCGATGTGGACATACTCGAGACCATCGCAGTCGCAGTGAGCGCCGACCCCGGCATCCAGGCCGTTTCGCCGCCCGAGATCAACGCTGCGGGCGACACCGCAATCCTCACCGCCATCCCGACGACCACGCCACAAGACGAAGCAACCAGCGCCCTTGTCCACCGGCTCCGCGACACAACCCTGCCCGAGGCCACTGCCGACACCGATGCAACCGCCCTGGTCGGCGGCCCCACCGCTGGGTTCATCGACCAGTCGGACAAAATCGCCGCCCGGCTTCCGTGGTTCATCACCGCGGTTGTGGCCCTGTCGTTCATTCTGCTCATGGTCGTGTTCCGCTCGATCCTGGTTCCGCTCAA